>CM056059.1:324824394-325151464 GCA_029574335.1 Rana kukunoris | reverse complement strand
TGTAACTTACGGCGTTTCTGAAAAAGGAACCTGCCGCTGATTGTTACGGCGGCAGAGTGTATCTGAGATGCGCTACGCCTGGGTAAAAATAGGCAGATGTGACTGAATCTGGCCCACGGAGTCTACGTGCACGACACAGGAGCGCGCCCGCAAGGTAACCCCCTCGGGAGAGAGCTTCCTAATGGGGGTCATCTGTAACGGAGGGGAGCAGAGAGAGCCGCTGTGGGACCCTAGAAGAGGAGTTTCGGGGCCACTCTGTGCAAAACGAACTGCACAGTGGAGGCAAGTATGACATGTTTGTTGTTTTTATTTTTTAAACGTGAACCTTTAATACCGCTTTAAAGCAGGGGAAGGAAGACTCGGCCCATCCCCCCCCCCCCCCCCACATTGCTCGTGTCTCCAGTATCGGTGTCCTAATGTCACCCGGCTGTCCCCGTCCAACCACACGGCCCGCTGCTACAGGACACCGGCAGGTTGACAGGCAGTAAGCACATGGCAATGGCAGGTCCTACTAGAGACACAGAGGTGAAGACAGACGGAACGGGACAGAAACGCAGAACAAATCTCAGAAAGAGGCTCGGTCCTTCAGTGGTTAACAGATGTTTGGAATACGGAACACGTGCGATATGCGATTCACATGGACATTTTTTGGGGGCTGAAACGAACGGGAAACACGTTTACTTGGTTGGATCCCCGGAACCGCCCAGTGCGGTTGCATTATAAAGGGGCCGTCCTCCGGCTATTTCGATCGACGTTGAAGTTTGGATATTGAGGAGCGACCCCTCCGGATCGTATTGCAGTCGCTGTCCGGACAGGTGGCGGATTCAATGCACATCCACACAGCACTCCGGGATTGTGGAGTCACGGGGGTCTCGTCTCGTCCCCCCACCCCGTCCCCCCCCCCACCGGCCGCTCAGTCGGCAGATGAGAGCGCTGGAGGAAAAAACATTTCACAGCTCCAGCGGCTTCAGACTCAGGGAGGGGAGAGCGGCTGGAAAATCGCTGCCTGAGCCAGGGGCTCTGCTGATGGATAACCCGGCGTTTCCGCCAACACTTTCTTTATCGCCCGCTGCCATTCCTCTCCTCGCTTTAACACTTTCCTCCCCAGATAACGTATCTCCTGATGGCTGATGTAAAGGACAGCGTCCATCACAGAGGATTAGGGAGAATGTAGGGCGGCTTTTTATATATTTTGTATTTATGATAATCAGGACCAAAAAATAAAAATTAGAAAACACATTTTTATATAATAATTTTTTACCTACAAAATCTTGCTTTAGAATAAAATGTAGTTGTCTACCTACCACACAGCCAGCAGGTGGAGCTTAAGGCTCCTTTCTACACTTCATTCTGTCTACCTACTACCTGCGGTAAAAAATGCCTGTTTACAAAGTGCTGCAGCTCAAGCTTAAATTTACATTAGCATGTGACTGAGAAAGAGAAGAGACTCCTCCCCCTTATCAGATGCCTTAGTCCAAAAGGTTGAGTCAAACTGACTCTTCACACAGGCAGCTACTACTTTGGTGTCCTTTGGGCTGATCCATATGAGCCTCCCCATCAACGAACCCCACGCCTCCAACAAACTTCCTCTCCCCCCCACATCCATCAACGAGCCTTCTCTCCCCCCCACATCCATCAACGAGCCTTCTCTCCCCCCCACCTCCACAACGAGCCTTCTCCCCCCCCCCCCCACCTCCATCAACGAGCCTTCTCCCCCCCCCCACCTCCATCAACGAGCCTTCTCTCTGCCACCTCCATCAACGAGCCTTCTCCTCCCCCCCCACATCCATCAACGAGCCTTCCCTTTCCCCCCACCTCCATCAACGAGCCTTCCCTTTCCCCCCACCTCCATCAACGAGCCTTCTCTCCCCCCCCCCCCCCCACCTCCATCAACGAGCCTTCTCTCCCCCCCCCCCACCTCCATCAACGAGCCTTCTCTCCCCCCCCCCCCGCCATCAACAGCCTTCTCCCCCCCCCTCCATCAACGAGCCTTCCTTCCCCCCCACCTCCATCAACGAGCCTTCCCTTCCCCCCCCACCTTCATCAACGAGCCTTCTCTCCCCCCCCCCACCTCCATCAACGAGCCTTCCCTTCCCCCCCCCACCAACGAGCCTTCCCTTCCCCCCACCTCCATCAACGAGCTCTTCCCTTCCCCCCCACCTCCATCAACGGGCCCTTCCCTTCCCCCCCCCCCCTCCATCAACGAGCCTTCCCTCCCCCCCACCTCCATCAACGAGCCTTCCCTTCCCCCCCACCTCCATCAACGAGCCTTCCCTTCCCCCCCACCTTCATCAACGAGCCTTCTCTCCCCCCCCACCTCCATCAACGAGCCTTCCCTTCCCCCCACCAACGAGCCTTCCCTTCCCCCAACCTCCATCAACGGGCCTTCCCTCTCCAACCTCCATCAACGGGCCTTCCCTCGCCAACCTCCATCAACGGGCCTTTCTCCCCCCCCCCCCCCCCCCACATCCATCAACGGGCCTTCCCTTCCCCCCCACCTCCATCAACGAGCCTTCCCTTCCCCCCACCTTCATCAACGAGCCTTCCCCCCCACCTTCATCAACGAGCCTTCCCTTTCCCCCCACCTCCATCAACGAGCCTTCCCCACCTCCATCAACGAGCCTTCTCCCCCCCCCCCCCTCCATCAACGAGCCTTCCCTTCCCCCCACCTCCATCAACAAGCCTTCTCTCCCCCCCCCCACCTCCATCAACGAGCCTTCCCTTCCCCCCACCTTCATCAACGAGCCTTCCCTTCCCCCCCACCTTCATCAACGAGCCTTCCCTTCCCCCCACCTTCATCAACGAGCCTTCCCTTCCCCCCCACCTTCATCAACGAGCCTTCCCTTCCCCCCCACCTTCATCAACGAGCCTTCCCTTCCCCCCCACCTCCATCAACAAGCCTTCTCTCCCCCCCCCACCTCCATCAACGAGCCTTCCCTTCCCCCCCACCTTCATCAACGAGCCTTCCCTTCCCCCCCACCTTCATCAACGAGCCTTCTCTCCCCCCCCCACCTCCATCAACGAGCCTTCTCTCCCCCCCCCCACCTCCATCAACGAGCCTTCTCTCCCCCCCCACCTCCATCAACGAGCCTTCTCTCCCCCCCCACCTCCATCAACGAGCCTTCTCTCCCCCCCCCCACCTCCATCAACGAGCCTTCTCTCCCCCCCCCACCTCCATCAACAAGCCTTCTCTCCCCCCCCCCACCTCCATCAACGAGCCTTCTCTCCCCCCCCCCCCACCTCCATCAACGAGCCTTCCCTTCCCCCCGCCTCCATCAACGGGCCTAATCCCCCCCCGCCAAATCACTTTTGGACAGTCCTGACCACTGCAATTTGGGAACATCCCACAAGAACTGCAGTTTTGGAGTTGCTCTGACCCAATCTTCTAGGGATTACCAAGTGGACCTTGTCAAAGTCACTCAAATCCTTACGCTTGCCCATTTTTCCTGCTTTCAACACAACATGTTCACTTGCTGCCTAATATATCCCATTAGCTTTCAGGTGCTAATGTACAAGATAATAAATGTTATTCACTTTACCCGTCAGGAAAAAATAGATGGAGTGGTTACATAATGACATACAGAACGTTACCTGTAATCGTCTGTGAACATCACGCATGACTCCTCCTTCCTCAGCCTGGCCAGCACAGCACCCCCTTCAGTCTGCAGCTTCACCAGCCTCGCGTCCTCGAGGACCGCCCCCATCAACTGTCCGAACCTGGCCAGCTGGAGACTGGCCTCCTGCCACATAAAAGACAATTCTTATCAGAGATCCGATGCAGAGCAGTCCCTCTACCAGGCACTATCAGCACAGATAAGAACACCAGATGTGGCCTTGGCAGGATGCAATGTATAGCTGGATCAGTGTAGGGGGGTCAGGAGGAGTGTGCCCAAGTCATGTACACCTACCTCACTACCTACAACTCACACTCCTCTGACAAAGATATATAGGTCATTGTAAATGTATGCATGCCGGCTACAGCGAAACTAAACTCTCTCAATCAACTATGCCATACCAACGGTGTTCCACGTCAAAGTACCGCCGTATAACAACAACGGCTGATATGAGAGAGAGAAGAAGAGAGAAGAAGAGAGAAGAGAGAGTCCTAACCAGCAGCTGGCTCAGCAAAACGCCGACAACCTGACAGTCGCCTCTCAATGAAGACAGAGAACGGAGAGATCAGCAGTCCTGTGATCGCTCAGTTCTCAGGCTTAGAGGTGGCAGGGGACAGCTTGCAGCACTGGATCGGTGCTGCAGCAGGTAGGCACGTGTATGTACAGTACAGTATGTTTATTATTTTCAATTGCTGCGCTTCTCCTTTAAAAACGTAAATACTGGGCACTTTCACCCCCTTCCTGCCCAGGACAATTTTTGAGCTTTCAGAGCTGTCGCACTTTGAATGACAATTGCACGCCCATGCTACACTGAACCCAAATGGAATATTTATCATTTTGATCACACAAATAGAGCTTTGCTTCGGTGGCATTTTTCACGATTCAGTTATTTATTTTTTGCAATATAAGCAAAAAAAAAAGCTTTTTCGATTTTTGCCATGAATTTAAGCAAAAATGTATTCTTCTACATGTCTTTGGTAAAAAAAAAAAAAAAATTATTTGGGGACTTTGTGTGTTTACATTGTGTTGGGACATGTGTTGGGACACTAGGCCGGTGATCAACTGCAGTGGGCGGCCGTCCACTAACAAAGTCCCGCCTCCTCCTCACCCGTGATAGAGGGAACACCGATTCAGTTTCGCAGCAATGTTATCAGTGTTCCGTCTATCACAGAGGAGGAGGCGGGGCTTTGTTACAGCGGACGGCCGCAGAACAGTTAAGACCGACACACCGGGAGACGTCAATCGAGTATAAGATGAGGGGGGCATTTTCAGCATGTGCTGAAAAGTCGGCTTATACTCGAGTAGATACACGGTACATTGAAAAACTTCTACTAGACTAGAGAATCTTCCCAGCCTGACGAGTCTCTGGGCTCCTCACCTCGGCCTTCTCAGGCAGGGGGCTGCTCTGCAGGTTCTGGATGGCGCTCTGCAGAAAGGTGAAGGCCTCATGACAGCTGTCCTGCAAAGTCTCCAACTTCTACAAAAAAAAAAAAAAATGTTAAATTCATTTATAATAATAAAAAAAATTCAAGTAGCAGCGCATCATAGCGAGACTTTATTTTCCATAGGAAGTGTCAGGTTTTTAAATGGTCATCAAGGCCAGCCAACTTATCCAGCATTGGGCTCGTTATCTCATTGCCAACTTTGCAGAATTTCTCACATACCACATACAGAGCACCCGGAAAGTATTCACAGCGCTGCACTTTTTCCACATTTTGTTTTATTACAGCCTTATTCCAAAATGGATTGAATTTATTATTTTCCCTCAAAATTCTACAAACAATCCCCCATAATGACAACGTGAAAGAAGTTTAAAATCTTTGCAAATAAAAAAATCCCATGTACACAAGTATCCCAGGCTCCTCCCATGTACACAAGTATCCCAGGCTCCTCCCATGTACACAAGTATCCCAGGCTCCTCCCATGTACATAATACAGGTGTTCACTCCCACTTCCGGGCATAGATGGCTGCAGTATCCGCGGATATCTACGCTACATCCCAGACTCCTCCCATGTACACAAGTATCCCAGGCTCCTCCCATGTACATAATACAGGTGTTTACTCCCACTTCCGGGCATAGATGGCTGCAGTATCCGCGGATATCTACGCTACATCCCAGACTCCTCCCATGTACACAAGTATCCCAGGCTCCTCCCATGTACACAAGTATCCCAGGCTCCTCCCACGTACACAAGTATCCCAGGCTCCTCCCACGTACACAAGTATCCCAGGCTCCTCCCACGTACACAAGTATCCCAGGCTCCTCCCACGTACACAAGTATCCCAGGCTCCTCCCACGTACACAAGTATCCCAGGCTCCTCCCACGTACACAAGTATCCCAGGCTCCTCCCACGTACACAAGTATCCCAGGCTCCTCCCACGTACACAAGTATCCCAGGCTCCTCCCACGTACACAAGTATCCCAGGCTCCTCCCACGTACACAAGTATCCCAGGCTCCTCCCACGTACACAAGTATCCCAGGCTCCTCCCCATCACATTGTCATTATGGGGGATTGTTTGTAGAAATTCAGAGAAAAATAATTTAATCCATTTTGGAATAAGGCTGTAACATAACAAAATGTAGAAAAAGTGAAGCACTGTGAATACTTTCCAATGGGGATACGACCTCCAATGAATTGGTAGAATAGGAGATATCGGAGGGAAGCACCAAGAGGACTACTCACCGTTCGGAAGGACAGCCAGTCATTGTGACAATAGGGGAAGGTCCCGTAAAAGTTTGGTGGGAGTTGCGAGGCCTCAATGTGTTTGTGCAGAGCCTTCGTTGTGGTGAGAACATCAAACTGGGAAAAAAAAAGAAATTGGGAAACTGATCAGCAATTAAAAGAAGCATGTAATAAAATACTGAATGGTCTGATCCAATCACACTTCTGTGCCACACAGTCCAATGTTTTCTTATTTCTAATGCTACAGGCAAACCGCCAAATAGGCAAAAAACACATATACAAGACCTGCCCAAAAAAAATTGTATTTCTGTCCATCCATTCCCCGATACTTACACAGCTCTGCCACACAGCACAGCCCCACTCCGAGGGGAGGAATCGATTGGTCCAAGCTGCAGTTCTGTAGCACTTAGCAGGGGTCTCAAAACTGGTGTCCCTCCAGCTGTTGCGGAACTACAAGCCTCATCATGCCTCTGCCCCGAGGGAGTCATGCTTGTGCCTTGCAATGCCTCATGGGACTTGAAGATTTGCAACAGCTGGAGGGCCACCAGTTTGAGGCCCCTGACTTAGCGGTCTAGTCCCTTCCCCAAGCCTGTGTATAGACCAGCTGTGCTCAAGAGGGGTTCCTCCCGGAGGTCGCCAGGGGTTCCTCCAGGAGGTCGCCAGGGGTTCCTCCCGGAGGTCGCCAGGGGTTCCTCCCGGAGGTCGCCAGGGGTTCCTCCCGGAGGTCGCCAGGGGTTCCTCCAGGAGGTCGCCAGGGGTTCCTCCAGGAGGTCGCCAGGGGTTCCTCCAGGAGGTCGCCAGGGGTTCCTCCAGGAGGTCGCCAGGGGTTCCTCCAGGAGGTCGCCAGGGGTTCCTCCAGGAGGTCGCCAGGGGTTCCCTGAGCAAATGAGCAACCGCCGACACCAATGATCTTTTTATCCATTTGTAAAGGGGGGGGGGATTCCTCCCAAAGTTCCCAGTGACCAGAAATATGGGAATATATCTTCTCAGTGACCTTCAAACTGAACTGTAGATACAGAAAATATTAGTGGAGGTCAGATAACTGCCGACTCCTAAACCCAGTAAGCCAGGGGTGTCAAACTCAATCTCATTGTGGGCCGCATCAGCATTATGATTGCCCTCAAAAGGGCCGGTTGTATCTGCAAGATTAGATGTCCAGCGCATCCCATCCCCCTTACATTAGATGTCAAGAGCCCCCCCACCATCAGAAGTTGAGCCCCCCACCCTCGCTTATATCACAATGCGCCCCCCCCCCCTTTCCTTATGCTGCTGCTGGGAAGAAGCTGGATGCATTGCTTGAAAGCAGAAAGAGGTCTGGAGCTGCTGGAGAGGTGCGAGGGCCAGATTCGGCCCACAGACCTTGTGTTTGACACCCATGCAGTAAGACATTTCAAGTGTTCCTCCATGTTAAAAAGGTTGGCAAAAGGCTGCTATAGACAGTGAAAAGCGGCTTGCTATGGAGGCATTCGACAGGAGGGGGGGGGGGTCAGGAACAACTTTGGGGGACCGCAATAGAGTATTGGGGTTGCTCTGTGCAAAACTGTTGCACACAGCAGGTAAGTAGAACAGGTTTGTCCTTTTAAAACAGAGTTCTGCCCCAAAATTTGACTTTCGTTGATCAGATTGCCTTCCCCTCCATGGTCACATTTGGCATCTTTCAGAGAGGAGGGGAGAAGATTTGCATCTAATGCAATCTACGTCATGTCCAGCATCTCCTCCGACCCCTCCAGCTGTCTTCTGAGAGACACACAGGTCCCAGAAGACAGCTGGGGACCAGTGAGGATGCGCAGCAGGGAACCAGGCTGTGAAGCCACAAGGCTTCACTTCCCGATTCCCTTACTGAAGATGGCGGCGCCAGCACCAGAGAGCCTAGGGCGCGGATCGGCTTCAGGTGAGGACATTGCGGGCACCCAGAACAGACAGGTGTCTTAATATTAAAAGTCAGCAGCTACAGTTTTTGTAGCTGCTGACTTTAATTCATTTTTTTTTTCGTCAGAACTCCGCTTTAAGAAGAAAAATTCCAGCATTTACAATCACTTTAATCTGCGTCTTCTATCTGCCTGGAGGTCAGCTTTACATAAAACGTCTTCCAGGCAGGAAATAACCGCGTTGATTATTCGGCAGATACAAGGCTTTACTTTCCAGGGGTCGTAGGTCACGGTCCAGCATTGTTCTGTCCTAATGAGCCGGAGGGGGGGGGGGCGGATCTGTTATTCAAAGACTCCGAATTAGCCGGTGTGGATGCAGCGGCCTGTCAGGGGCCGTCACCATGCTATTGTAGAGGGTGGACGCCGGGGGAAAAAGAGGGTCAGCTTCAAAGCAATGGTAATCCTGACCTCTGCCCGGGGGGGGGCTCCGGGGACACGGGGCTCCACACACAGGCACACTTCTCTCCTCCACTCCATAGGCTTTGTCATAATGAAGTCAGACGTTATGGACGGAGAGATTGAATTTCAGAACAATCCGGCGAAAGCCATAAAACAAACAAATTCTGGCCGGAGAGTCGCAGCGCATTATACTTCTGGAAGAAGTGCGCTGTGAAAATGTTCTCCTGTGTATTCACGGTGGAGTCTCCTCCTATATACACACACACACAATACTGGGATTAACAGTCTACTGCCGACCGTCACCAGGGCTGCTGTTAGAAATCATGGGGCCCCGTACAGTCTACCTGGCAGGGCAACCCCAATATATCATATAAAATACCCTATAATCATTATTTTTATTTTTTTTATGTAAAAATAAAAAATATGTTCACAGTGACGAGGGATCAGAAGCGGGCAGAACAGGAAGGGGAATCAGTTACAGGAACGATGCCCTGTGTCTCTCCCTGCAGCAGCTGAAAGCCGGCAGGAGGGGGAAAAACGGTCTTTCAGCTGCTGCAGAGCTGCACAGGGCATCCTTCTGTAACTACCCCTCTGCCGAACCGCACCAACTCCCCCTGCTGTTTGGGCCCCCCTGTGTGCCCAGGCCCCCTACAGGAGGGCTGGTGGTCCCCCCCCCCTATCAGCAGCTCTGCCCGTCACCTCCACCTACTTCCCAATATATCCAATCCCGATCACTGGGAACAGAAGATCTGACATGTCCCCTGTCAGAAGGGGGACTCTCCTTGTTTACAAAAGGCAGATCGCCATTCTGTCTCTGTACTAGGCAAAGTAAAGTCACAAAAGGCGGCAATCTGACATGACTCCTCCTTACCTGGACTCCATGTGGCCTCTCCGGTGATACAACGAGATCCTTCTCCGTAAGGAACAACACGCCATGGATACAACTAGGCACGACGCTCTGCAAAAGGATAAAATTCAGTTTCATTATTGATCAACCACCAACATCTTCCACAACTCTTGGGTAAGACGGGGTAGGGTAGGGTGAGGTAGGGTAGGGCAGGATGGGCTAAGGTAGGGCAGGATGAGGTAGGGTAGGGCACAAAGAGGTAGGATAGGGCACAAAGAGGTAGGATAGGGCACAAAGAGGTAGGATAGGGCACAAAGAGGTAGGATAGGGCACAAAGAGGTAGGATAGGGCACAAAGAGGTAGGATAGGGCACAAAGAGGTAGGGTACCCCCAGTGTATCTACTTACTTGAACAATATGAAGAGCTTTGAACAGAGCCGGCACAGGAGAACATCTCCGAGAGTCCACCAGAAGCGTCAGACCGAGCCGCCTACACTCCCGCCTGGAAGAGACAACAAAGGATCCCACATCACAGACTGGATTCCCACCAACAGCCACTGTCCTTCCAGACAATCTTCACATTACAGCAACAAAACACGGACAAGTAAAGTAGGACATTCTCCACAGGGAATGCAGGAAATGAGGGCACATCAGTAGTGCTGCACACAGATTTACAAAGACACTTATCTCTATTTTGCCGCCAGTTCTACTTTAACCAAATAGTTTTGTTTTTTTTTAGAAACCAATGTGCAGGGATAGAAGGGGGTGTGTCCTTCCACTTACCGCACCGTGCTGTAGAAGTAGAGGAGAAGGCGCCCCAGTTCTGCAGCGTTGCAGTGCGGGTTCAGCCACGTGGTGTTCCGTGTGTTGATGATCACCAAAGAGCGTCCATTTCTGTCCCGTGTCCCTGAGAGGGGAGGAGAGGGGAGGTCAGGTTGTCAGGATCACAAAGCAGGAGGCAAAAATTCAATATTCATTCAAAAGAAACATTGGAATACTAGTCAGTACCAGTGTGTAAAGGTGTATTTGCTTTGGAAGAATAAAATCACATCTAATGTTGGGTGTCCCATGTGTGGATGTGGCTGCATTGCGCAAAACTAGTCGAAAAAAAAAATATTAGAATAGGGCGCCTCAAGACCGTCCACAGTGTCAAAGGGCGCCTCAAGACCGTCCACAGTGTCAAAGGGCGCCTCAAGACCGTCCACAGTGTCAAAGGGCGCCTCAAGACCGTCCACAGTGTCAAAGGGCGCCTCAAGACCGTCCACAGTGTCAAAGGGCGCCTCAAGACCGTCCACAGTGTCAAAGGGCGCCTCAAGACCGTCCACAGTGTCAAAGGGCGCCTCAAGACCGTCCACAATGTCAAAGGGTGCCTCGAGATGGTCCATAATTTCAACAGGTGCCTGGACTAAAAAAAAAGGTTGAGAAACAGTTTTAAAGGAACATGAAAGCTCACCTGGTAGATACACCACCCCGCTCATCAACACCTCCAGGTTGACATGTGTGACCCGTGTAGGCAGGCTTTGGCCTTCACACCTTCGAGAGACCATTGGGGAACTCAGGCCGGGATGCCATGATGGCGGTAGGTCTTTCTCCACCGCGATTTCTGGAGTCTTCTCCTCCTCCTCCTCCTCGACATGCTCTGCAAAACAGGAGCCCCGACATGACACATCTTCTATAGTCTCCTTACACCTCTATAAAAAGTTTAATCCAAAACTTCAACAAAAGTTTATTCACGCTCCCGCACCTAGATCTGGCTTTGTTGACATTTCTTATCACAAGGAGACCTCGCCGTTTATCCAGCTGGAGGAATATGAAATCTCGTAGAGCGCTGCCAGCGAGCGATGACATCACCCATTGAAGAACGCGTTGTGTTTGTTCAGTCTGAGTAATACATTCTAAATTATATGTTTTCTCAAGAGCGCGACTAAGTACTACTTATATCAATAACACGAGAGCGTTTTATTAGTTTAGGAAGGGAGATCTCTTTTGTGACTGCGGCTGACGGTTACTTGGGAAGAAATTTGAGCTTTTGTTTCTGTCTTGGCAAATCGTCCTGTCCTGGTCTGGTTATGGGAAAAATAAAATCTAAGCTCTCTTGATGCCAATGGAGCATTCTCTGCCCTGTGTGAGCCACGGCATGATGGATGGGAAGGTGTGAAGACAAAAGGGTCAATTCTCCGACATACATACACTATATGACCAAAAGTATTGTGACGCCTGCCTTTACATGAACTTTAATGGCATCCCCAGTCTTAGTCCGGAGGGTTCACTGTTGAGTTGGCTCTGCCCTTTGCAGCTATAACAGCTTCACCTCTTCTGGGAAGGCCGTCCACAAGGTTTAGGAGGGTGTCTATGGGAATGTTTGATCATTCTTCCAGAAGAGCATTTGTTAGGTCAGGCCCCGATATGTATGAGAAGGCCTGGCTCACAGTCTCCACTTAAATACATCCCAAAAGGTGTTCTATCGGGGGGTTTAGGTCAGGTCTCTCGCCCATCAACATCTTTAATCACTTCATTACCCGGCTATAGTAATATGACGTCCGCAGGAGGGATCTCCCATCCTGTGCGGGTGTCATATGACAGTCCTGGGATTCCGAGTCGGCTAAGAGTGCCGCCGCTCGCCCGCCGCATTGGTCGAGACCCAGTGTGCATGCCCGGCGGCCACAAAGTCTACCTGGCACCCACGATTGCCGTAAACACAACAGGACCTTGAATCTGTGTGTGTAAAAGATCCACATCCTGTCAGGTGAGAGGAGACCGATGGTGTGTTCCCAGTACAGAGGAACACCGATCGGTCTCTTTCCCTTGCGAGTCCCCGCCCCCTATAGTTAGAATCACTCCCTAGAAAACACTCCCTAGCAAACCAAACAATATACGCTTACTGCGATTTTTTTTTAACCAAAAAAAATATGCAGAAGAATACGTATCGGCCTAAACGGAGGGAACATTTTTAGTTAAAATTGGGATATTTATTATAGCAAAAAAATACAATTAAAAAAAAAAAAAAAATCAAAATTGACGCTCTATTTTTGTTTATAGCGCAAAAAATAAAACCACAGGAGGTGATCAAATACCACCAAAAGGAAGCTATTGGTGGAAAAAAAAGGGACGTCATTGTGCCGAATCGCAAAAAAAGTGGCCTGGTCTTTGGTCAGCCAAATGGTCTAGGGCTGAAGTGGTTAAAACTGTCAGACAACAAATGTATCTTGTCACGATTATCCTATCATGTGTACACAAACACGCATGCTCCGAACCAATGCCAACCATAAGACAACATTAGCAGAAGTTGCCCAAATGGTGGCGGTAAAGAGCTGGAACATGTAGTTTTGTGTAGGTTGGTTAAAAAGGTTCTGCCGCCTGTATGCAGAACAAGTTCATGGCCAACGCCCTTTTCTTAAGTCATCCCAAAAGGTGTTCTATTGGGTTTAGGTCGGGACTCTTGCCCATCCACGTCCTTATGTTTTCAATTCCCTTTTATTAATCTTTTTCTCACGTCTTTATGGACCTTGATTTTTTTATTTATTTTTTTATTCAATTTTTGTGAATTGAATTTTCATCATAGAAATAAAAAAGGAACACACGTGACTGAACCTGCTGAGTGTGGGAATGTTGGGCACGTGGGAGCTGCGATTGGGCGATCCGCCATTGTCAGGACATGAGTGGCCCTCCAGCTGCCATGAATCTGGTTTGCCGACACTTGTAGCGCCCCCACATGGGGAAGGGGTGAGGTGGACGGAGATGCCAATGACTGGTTTAAGGATTACGGTCATTGTAGGAATGCAGTGACGTTACACCCACAGCACTCTGACACAGAGTGACAATGACCTTCCAAAGAATGACCAAGTCCCAATCTATTCACAAAATCCCCGACACCTACTATACATGGAGAGCTTTCCTTCCACATCATTCCTCCTCCTCATCACATCAATCATCCCATAATATACAGGAAACGACACGCGGAGGAATGCTCAGACGCTCCAGCTGATGAGGGTCAAGGGTTTGTATATTTACTTAGTACTTGTTTTACGTACCGTATGCGTAAATCTGTGCTTGGCTTGGTCACAGCCGGCCATAGAAGGTTCGAATCTCGTGCCGGTTCAGCAGGGGCTGGCCAAGAGTCAAACCATCCATGGGCAGGCTGACTGTGCCCAACATGCCAGGTTTTTACATTTGATGGATTGCCGTCGCCAGCAATAATCACTGTGTTCTCCCAACAGGGACGGCTCCCTGCGCCAACCTGCCGGGAGAACACAATGGCTACGTAGGAGAGGTTCCCCCCCCCCCCCCCCCCCCCTTAACACAGACTGTGGCTGCAGGAAAGAAAATGGCATCATCTATGGTCAGCCCAAGGGGTCTTCCTCACTGAACGAATGAATAAATAAATGGGGTCCCACTTTGCTGCTGGATGTAATACTGGAAGTCATATAATCATGTGGTGTTGGCCATTGAGCTTCCTTCACCAACCCTCCAGCAAAGCACTTCTGGAAACCTTTGCTACTCCTCACTGCACTGCTATCAGAAATCCCTGCCTATAAAAACTGCATGGGTTCCTAGGGCCCATCATGCTACCCCCCACCTACCCACTCCAAAAGATCCCCAGGTCCCATTATGCTACCCCCCACCTACCCACTCCAAAGCTCCCTAGGTCCCATCATGCTACCCCCCACCTACCCACTCCAAAGCTCCCTAGGTCCCATCATGCTACCCCCCACCTACCCACTCCAAAGCCCCTAGGTCCCATCATGCTACCCCCCACCTACCCACACCAAAGCTCCCTAGGTCCCATCATGCTACCCCCCACCTACCCACTCCAAAGCTCCCTAGGTCCCATCATGCTACCCCCCACCTACCCACTCCAAAGCCCCCTAGGTCCCATCATGCTACCCCCCACCTACCCACACCAAAGCTCCCTAGGTCCCATCATGCTACCCCCCACCTACCCACTCCAAAGCTCCCTAGGTCCCATCATGCTACCCCCCACCTACCCACTCCAAAGCTCCCATCATGCTACCCCCCACCTACCCACTCCAAAGATCCCCAGATGCCATTATGCTACCCCCTCCAAAGCTCACCAGGTCCAGTCATGCTGCCCCCTTCTTCCCACTCCACAGCTCCCAGATCCCATCATGCTACCACCTCCTACCCCCTTCAAAGCTCCCCAGGTCCAGTCATGTTACCCCCTCTTACCCACTCCAAAGGTCCCACATCATGCTACCACCTACTACCCACTCCAAAGCTCCCCAGGTCCAGTCATGCTACCACCTCCTACCCACTCCAAAGCTCCCCAGGTCCCATCATGCTACCCCCTCCTACCCATTTAAAAGCTCCCCAAGACCCCCACCTACCAGCTCCAACTCAGAACATTGCTTCTGGTGGTCCCCTCCTGCCAACCTCTCACTTCACCAGCATTGCTCCCAGAGGTCCCCCTCTTTACAACCCACTAGCCACCCCCAACAGCACTTCTCCCAGAGGTCCCTCACCTGGCAAGCCCTTTCAGCACAAAACTCACCCCACCAGCTTTACTCCCGGAGATCCCTTCTTGACAATTGCTTTCCCCAACAGCACTTCTTTCGGGGCCCCTCCATCACCTGCTGCACTGCTCCTGGGGTTCCCATTTGTCTTCCAATCTGCCCGGCTTTCTCTTACTACCACACCCCCATCTTATCCTTTCTTCTGATCTACGGCTACACAATCCTTCCACCCTGCTGCGAACCAAGACCCCCCCCCCCCCCCCCCCCAAATCTGGCCCCTCGGGCAAATTAAATGAAGAGGCAATCATTTAATATGATAAAAAGAGTAGATACAATTATATAGTCTTACAGCTACAGCCGGCCCTTTGAGGGCAACCATAACGCTGATGTGGCCCAGCGATTAAATGGAATTTGACACCCCCCCATTAGCACAGCTGTGATATTTGCAGGACAGTATTAGCAAATATTTTCTGCCATATTAAAGGGGAACTCCCACACTCTTAAAAAAACAACAACATACTGCTACTGAATAACCGCCTGCAGTCAAGAAAACCCAATAGAACAAAAAAATCAATCATAAAAACTTTTATGTATCTCTGAACTCTAACTTTCCAAAATCAGTTTTCCAAACAATGTCTGGCTACAAAAAAAAAGGGAAGCGATGTTTGGAGACCTGGATCAGATAATCAACCGACTCCTCCACAACCGACAGGGGGGCCCCGACAGGATCACCCACAGCTGGAGACTACACCAGTTTAGCAATAAAACCGAGAGTTTTCCATCCTGTCTGCCGCACAGTATACTAACCGCCCGGTATGTAAACGCTCCACCGGGTGCACGAGGCAACGCGAGGTGGAAACCTTCATCAATCCGGTTCTCTCGTCCCTCATTGTTCATGGAGGAACCTCAAATGTCACAACACATGTCAGCGCACATCTCAGCTGGTAGTGGGCCAAAAATAAATAAAACTTAAAGTGGAGTTCCACCCATTTTTTTATGTTGGTCTGTGCTGCATGCCCTAATCTCATAGTGTTCAGAATGGACAATTTTTATTTATTTTGTTGCTTGTAAATACCTTTATTGTGTAGTCCTTCGTTACTTCCTCCTCCTCATTAGCCTAGGCCAAGGGGTAGGCAACCTTGGCTCTCCAGCCGTGGTGAAACTACAAATCCCATCTTGCCTCTGCCTCTAGGAGTCATGCCTGTGATTGTCAGGGTCTTGCAATGTCTCATGGGACTTGTAGTTTCAAAACAGCTGGAGAGCCGAGGTTGCCTATCCGGCCCTAGGCTATTAAGTCACAAGGCTATTTGCAAGGTTTTCTGGGATAGGCATCATGTTTCCCAGTAGTCCTTGCAAACCTGACTGAAACCTATTACATTGCTTGTGCAGCACTGAGCATGTGCGAGATATGCAAAGCTGAAATCCAGGAAGTCATACAGTCTGGCTTCATGATGCCCACACTTAAGATGGCCACGGTCTATTTCTAGATTATAAACTAAATGCTGTAACAACCTAACAAAACGGACCTTAGTTTACAGACTAACTTTACTAGAATACATTAAGCTTGTGTATTACAGGGGTATTTATATTTAAAAAGTGAAATTGTGGGTGGAACTCCCCTTTAAGTGTAAGTTTAAAGTGGTTGTAAATCCTCACATACGGGTGCATCTCAAAAACACAAATTGAATATCATTAAATTTATTTGTGATTCAAATCGAAAAGGGAAACTCCTGTATTAGGTCCTTTCACACTGGGTGCGGTGGTGGTAAAGTACCGTCAGAATTGCGGCGGTATTTGGCTGCTAGCAGTGCGGTTTCCCCCCCCCCGCTAGCGGCGGAAAAGGGTTAATACCACCCGCAATGCGCCTCTGCAGAGCTGGTACTCACATGTAGGGAAAGGAATAAAAGCCACAATAGTAGAATACCGTTTTAACTACCGTATTTATCAGCGTATAACACGCAGGCACAGATTACCCTCTATTTTCAAGTTAAAAAAGTGAGTGTTATACGCCAATAAATACAGTATAGTATATATTATTAAAACACCAATCCCCTAATAGAATCACACTTACAATATACCGTATATACGCGAGTATAAGCCGACCCGAATATAAGCCGAGGCACCCGATTTTACCACAAAAAAAATGGGAAAACGTATTGACTCGAGTATAAGCCTAGGGAGCAAAATCCAAGACAATGAAAGAAAGAAAGTCACCGCTCCAGGTGGATTGTGTTGGGATGATCAGTATGGTCTCCGGAGATCAAGGGTGCTGGCAATGCACAAGGCAACAAATGATTAAGCACTAATTTATAGTGCGAAACGCGTCAGTGGTGTTACTCCCGTGTTGTGTGCTGTGACTTGTAGTGCATTTGTCCTTTTTTAAATAAAGACAACTATCAAGGTTTTTTCGGAGTGCGGCTGTCCATATTTTCTTTTTCCATTTAAAAGCCTAGGGTGCCCAGGTGCGTGCCCCACTGTGCCCAGGTGCGTGCCCCACTGTGCCCAGGTGCGTGCCCCACTGTGCCCAGGCCCCACTGTGCCCATGTGCATGCCTAGACTTACGTTTAACATGGGAGTATATAGAAGGGGTGCCCAGCTTTGAAAAATTGGTGCTCCCCAGCCCTGCAGTCAGCAATCTTGGCACACTTGTAGAGGAAAAATGGGGCTACATGTGTGCCAAGTTCCGGGTCCAGGGGACCTACGGCTGGCCGGTACCGGGTCCCCAAATTTACCGGAGAAATGACTGTTTAACATGGGAGTCTATGGAAGGGGTGCTGGCATTGAAAAAAAAAAAAAAAAAAAAAAAAAAAAAAAAAAAAATCGGTGCTCCCCGGCCGTAGAACCCCCGGACAACAAACTTTCAACACTTATAGAGGAAGAGGGGGGGCTACATGTGTGCCAAGTTTAGGGGCCAGGAGACCTACAGCTGGCTGGTACCGGGAGATCAGGCGCAAAAAGGTGGCTCGAGTATAAGCCGAGGGGGGCATTTTCAGCACAAAAAAAAAAAAAGTGCTGAAAAACTGGGCTTATACTTGAGTACATACGGTAATACATGTAAAAAAGCAATAATCACATATAGTCGCTAGTGTGCCGGGAATTGCGAATAGCTGCAGTCTGTCAAATAAAGCCTTGGAAGATTTTGTCTCTCCCCAGTGCACAAAGCAAGGTCCATAAAGACATGGATGAGTGAGTTTGAGGTGGAGGAACTTACTGTCCTGCACAGAGTCCTGACCTCAATCCAATAGAACACCTCTGGGACGAATTAGAGCGGAGACTGCGAGCCAGGCCCAAAAATCAGTGCCCGACCTCACAAATGCTCTTCTGGAAGAATGGTCAAACATCCCCATAGACACACTCCTAAACCTTGTGGACGGCCTTCCCAGAGGCGTTTAAGCTGTTATAGCTGCAAAGGGGCGGGGCCGACTCAATATTGAACCCTACAGACTAAGACTGGGATGACATTAAGGCCCCTTTCACACTGAGGAGTTTTTCCAGGCGTTTTAGCGCTAAAAATACCGCCTGAAAAACTCCTGCCCTGCAGTCTTAGGCCGCGTACACACGATCAAATTTGTCCGCTGAAACTGGTCCGACGCACCGTGTCAGCAGACAAATCCGATCGTGTGTATGGGCTAGCGAACATGTCTGACTTTAAAGCAAGCTTTAAAATTTGTCCGCCGGATATGTCCGCTGATTAGTACACTAACCAGCGGACATATCTGCCCGCACATGCGTCGTATGGATTAGACGCATGCGTGGACGTTTTTTACTTCCTGGTGCAGTGACGTGGCGGCGTCACCGCCACGTCACCGCGCTGTCTGCCGGCGGGGATTTTGATCCGATGGTGTGTACACGCCGTCGAATGAAAATCCGGAGAAGACATGTCCGCTGGAAACGGTCAGTCGGAAAGTTTCAGCGGACATGTCCCTCCGTGTGTACGCGGCCTAGGTGTGAAAGCCCAAGGGCTTTCACACTGGAGCGGTGCGCTAGCAGGACCTCTCCAAAGGTCCTGCTAGCCGCATCTTTGGAGCGGTGCGTTTATCGCCCCTTGCCATCGAAAGCAATGGCAAACCGCGGTAATACCGCCGGCATTGCACCTCTGCAGATGGCGCATTGCACCTCTGCAGATGGCGCAATGCCGGTGGTATGAACCCTTTTTCGGCTGCTAGCGGGGATTAAAACCACAACGCTAGCAGCCGAAAACTGCCGCAATTCCGACAGTATAGCGCGGCTATACCATCAGCGCACCTCCCATCCCAGTGTAAAAGGAGCCTAAAAGGTCATGTGCGTGTAGGCAGGCAAGCGTCCCAATACTTTTGGCAATATAGTGTATCCAATACCTATTGCCCTCGATCCTTGCCATTTACCAGGATTAGCAGAGCCTCCTTTCCCTTTAAGAGTATGACGCCATCAGATGACAGGAGAGGTCACCGAGTGTGACACCGCAGCTGCTGTCACCCAACTCTTTGTGAATGCCGGCTCTGTCCTTCCTACATGAGCACAATGCTCTGACCTCTCCTACTACAGACAATGGAGGGGAAGTGACCACATGCATAGGAGCCCTCAGGGAAAACATCGGAGGACGCTTCTTCCAAGACAAATATATCTCCGCTGATAAGACTCTCTATTCCTGTGCGCAAAGACGCCATCGTTTTTAAGGCCCATCCCAAAATAAAAGCCGTTTATAAATCGCAATGCCCAACAATAATACTTCACTCATTACTGCAACACGGAAGGATATGAGAGATGAATTTGGACGTCCAAAGTCATATAAACCCAACCCTGCTTTATACTTCTCCACAACTTCATCCCTGACCTCTCTGGTGTGTTCCTCGGCCTTCGTGATGCTGTTTGTTCTCTAACAAACCTCTGAGGGCTTCACAGAACAGCTGTATTTATACTGAGATTAAATTGCACACAGGTGGACTCGATTTACTAATTAGGTGATTTTTGAAGGCAATTGGTTCCACTAGATTTTAGTTGGGGGTATCAGAGTAAAGGGGGCTGAATACAAATGCCCCCCCCCCCCCACACACACTTTTCACATATTTATAAAGGATTTTGAAAAGCATTTATCATTTTCATTCCACGTCACAATTATGTGACAATTTGTGTTGGTCAATCCAAACAAAACACATTTAAAGTTTTTGGTTGTAACATGACAAAATGTAAAACAAATGTCAAGGGGTATGAATACTTTTTCAAGCCACTGTACGTATAAAAAACGCATACAAGGAATTCACCTTTAACGTGTGGAGACCCGGGCCATAGTAACAAAGACGGCCTCAAGGTGGCTTTATAGATCCGGGAGGCCATCTTTTTACGGCCTCGGGTCCTCCGGCCACTGGGGGGCGCACGCACGCCGGCGTCGCATCACCGAGATGCCAATACGCGTGCCTGGTGGGCGCAACGTCCGCCGGGGCACCCACAATCGGCAGTGACAGAGCAGGGGGGCGTGGCAGCTCTGTGTAATGATGGGGTGTAAACACAGAGCTCCACGTCCTGTCAGGGAGAGGAGACCGATGCCGTGTCCCTTGTACATAGGGACACAGATCGGTCACCTCCCCCAGTAAGAATCACTCCCTAGGGAACACATTTCACCCCTTCCTCGCCCCCTGCCAGTCACATTTCTACAGTAATCAGTGCATATTTATAGCACCGCTCACTGTATAAATGTGAAGGGTCCCAAAAATGTGTCAAAAGTGTCCGCCATAATGTCACAGTCAGTCCCCTCCCCCCCAGTAAGAATCACTCCGTAGGGAACACATATAACCCCTTCCTTACTCCCTAGTGTTAACCCCTTCCCTGGCAGTCACATTTCAACAGTAATCAGTGCATTTTTATAGCCCTGTTCGCTGTATAAACGTGAGTGGTCCCAAAAATGTCCGCCATAATGTCGCAGTCCCAAAAAAAAAAAAAAAAAATGCAGATCACCGCCATTACTATTCAAAAAAAAAAAAATGAAATACAAAATATTGGGATATCGGCCTAAAAACGGAGGGAAAAAAATTGTTTAAAAAAAATAAATAAATAAATAAATAAATAAAAAGGGATAATTTATTATAGCAAAAAGTTAAAAATATTGCGTTTTTTTTTTTTTTCAAAATTGACGCTCTTTCTTTGTTTATAGAGCAAAAAATAAAAACTGCAGAGGTGATCAAATAGCACCAAAAGAAAGCTCAGTTTGTGAAAAAAAAAAAAAGGACGCCAATTTTGTTTGGGAGCCACGTCGCACGACCGCGCAATTGTCAGTTAAAGCGGCGCAGTGTCGAAAGCTGAAATTTGGCCTGGGCAGGAAGGGGGGGGGGGGGGGTATATGTGCCCAGTAAGCAAGTGGTTAAATGGGATTTGGTCCATCACATAAAACCCATTTATGTTTTTAGTCAAGGGGTATGAATACTTTTTCCAAGGCACTATGTATAAAAAAAAAAATTCATACCAGGAATTCACCTTTAAAAGCGACTTTATTAATTTGATGTTAGACTAGCGCGTCCCTCAACAACCCCAATATACTTTGTAAAGGGCGTGAAATGGCTCCTCCCCCAACACATAATCCCCCCCGCTTTGCCTACATTGGGGCCCTTTGTGTTGCGCCTCACCTGTGTTTAACGTGCCGACGACCTCAAGTAATAAAAAAAACACGACGACTGTATTAGAAAAGCCGCAATAAAAAGTGAAATGAAAGGGGACCCCGCCTCCAGATTTATAAGGTTCTCCTGGAACTACTACAAAGCGAGGGGCCTTTATTCTGCAGCACGCTCCTCCCCCCCCCTCCCCTCCCCCGTGTTATAAAACAAATATTCATGCAGAAAAGTTTATTAGAGATCTGTGATGAACAACCAACCGATTACACATGTGATAAAAGACGCACTCTGCTCCATTACTAAAATAGGGACTATGATGGGGTGTCAGGGGTGAATCCTGAAACGGGGGGGGGGGGGGGTAACAAGTCCCTGATGTTAGGGGGGATTCTGATGGCGTCCCTGATTTTTTGGGGGGGAATCTGGCAGGACCTCTGATGTTAGGGGGGGACTATGATGGGGCCCCTGATGTTAGGGGGGACTATGATGTGGGGGGTGGGGGACAAGTCCCTGATGTTAGGGGGATTCTGATGGCGCCCCTGATGTTATGGGGGGGACCTGATGTAAGGGGGGTGGGGGACAATTCCCTGATGTTGGGAAGGTTCTGATAGCGCCCCCCAATTTTTTGGGGGGGAATCTGGCAGGACCCCTGATGTTAGGGGGGACTATGATAGGGCCTGATGTTAGGGGGGGGGGGGGGACTATGATGTAAGGGGGGGGGGGGGGGGGGGGGGGGAGTCCCTGATAAGGGGATTCTGATGGCGCCCCTGATTTTTTTGGGGGGGGAATCTAGCAGGACCCCTGATGTTAGGGGGGACTATGATGGGGCCCCTGATGTTAGGGGGGGGACTATGATGTAAGGGGGGGGAGTCCCTGATGTTAGGGGGATTCTGATGGCGCCCCTGTTTTGGGGGGGGGGGGGAATCTGGCAGAGCCCCTGATGTTATGGGGACTATGATGGGTCCCCTGATGTTAGGGGGGGACCTGATGTAAGGGGGATTCTATTAGCACCCCCCAATTTTTTTTGGGGGGGGGAATCTGGCAGAGCCCCTGATGTAAGGGAGGACTATGATGGGGCCCCTGATGTTAGGGGGGAACCTGATGTAAGTGTGGGGACCCTAATTTCTAAGTGAAGGGAGTAATCCTGATTTGGAGTCTGACAGGACCGCTGATGTTAGTGGGAATCTGATGGCGCCCCTGATGTTGGGGGCGACTCCAATAGGGAACCAGACTTGTAAGGTGGGGGGGTGCAACTTTGTCAGGGGACCCTGATGTAAGAAAAAAAAAATGACAGTGACCCTAATTTGTAAGTGGAGGGAGTGACCGTGATTTGTAGGAGGGGGGGGGGGGGGGGTATGGCGGGGCTGCTGATGTTAGTGGGACTCAGACGGCGCCCCAGATGTTAGGGAGGACTCCAAAAGAGAACCTGATTTGTAAGGTGGGGGTGACTGACAGTGACACTGATGTAAGGAATAACTGACAGTGACCCCGATTTGCAAGTTTACCATGATGTAAGGGGGGGGGGGCTTTAGCTGCACCCCTGATGTTAGGGGGACCCTGACAAGGACCCCGATGTAAGGGTTCTACAGTTCTCCAGGAAATGGAAAAACAGGACCTTTAAAAAGGGGGTTGTATAAAGCTTTGTGTTTTTTCACCTTAATGCACCCTATGCATTAAGGTGAAAAAACACCTTGCAGTGTCCGGCCCCCCAGTTTTACTCTCTCCAAGGGCTCTCGGCTCTTCATTGGATAGATTGACAGCAGCGCAGCCATTGGCTCCCGCTGCCGTCAATCAAATCCAATGATGCCGACCGTATGACCCCCCCCCCCCGACCTGTTTCGCTGTATTGCGTCTTCAGGGGATGTGCAAGATAGATCAATAATACCAAAAGTAACTGTACAAATATAAAAACAAAAAATATAAATCACAACGTAATTAAGCTGCATGTAAAAATAAGTCACCGCAATTTTTTTTTTTTTTTCTAGATTTGTACACTTGATATTCCTGATCTATCTTGCACATACACTGAAGAAGCAATACAGCGAAACATGTCGGGACATTGTGCAAGTTTTCTCAGACATGCTTGTTGTGACCACCATTTAAAAATGATTTTCTGCCTATCTTTTGATCGCTGTCCTATTGTCTTTTAATCTTTAAACATATTAAAAAAATGTAATTTTATATGTAATTGTTACAAATTTCTAATTTCTTGTACCCAATGCACCGTTAAAATCCCTCTCCCCTTCCCACTTCATATCTTCAATCTGTATCTTCAGATTACATATTAAAAAGATCAATTCCTATTTACCTGTTAATGCGGCATTCTGGGCCGGGGCTGCCTCTTCAATGGCGGGGTCTGTGGTCTCGGCCCGGGGCTCGGCGGTCTCGGCCTGGGGCTCGGTGGTCTCAGTGTCCTCACCTTGCTCTTCCTCTGTGTCCTCATGAAGGGTTTCCAGTGGCAACTGCGACGACGGAGATAACCGGCAGCTGGTGTTTTGTGGACAACTGGACAAGCCGTCATCACACTGCTGCGATTCCTGCTCAGTCCTGTCCTCAGTCTCCGCGGCTGCGTCAGTTGTGGCGCCATTAATCTCTGAACTGTCAACTCCTTCGGGCTGCTCCCCACAAATGTCAAGGTCATGTTGCTGGTCTACCTCCACTTGCACTTTTTGGTCACTCGTATCTAAAGGAGCAGAAGGCTGGTGCTCAACGACAGGCCAATCACACTGGTCTACAACATCTACATGGATTATGTCTGCGTTGGCCTCCAAGTATTCCGCTTGATGCGTCTCGTTTACTAACAAAGGCACGGATTGGTCGCTCTCCCCAGTTTCGGCCCGGTCGGCACACGTTTTAGAAGTCCCTTGGCTAGAACATTCCAAGGTCTCGGTGTTTGGACACTCCGGTGCCCTGGAATGCTCTGCAGCAGGTTCTTGATAGGCATCTGTCAGTTGGCCGTCCTCAATGCTTTCTCTAAAGTGGTTTTCCTCCCGGAAGGATAAGTCGCCATAATTAGTTGGGCGTTCGCAGCACTGTAGGCCGTTATCAGCTGCGTTTGTATCGGCGTCGGCTTCTTGCTGCAAAGCCTTACGCGAGGCCTCGTTTTCGACATTAAAATCTTGGTAGAAAGGCTTACTTCCTTTGTCAACAATCAAAGCGGTGCGGTCAGACAATGGGGACTCTCGGCCCCCAAACTCGATGTCCACCAGGCCAAAAGACTCTGGCTTCTGTGCATTCTCAGCAATGTAGTGCGTTACGCTTGCCCCCATTATAGCGTTTTTTTCACAAGGCTCTACAGGGTAGGAAAGGAGACCCACCGTACGTTCCCTGCTGCCCGGGTTACATACAGTTTGGCTATTTTGTGCTCTTTGGTTGGATTTGCACTGGCTTTTGTAGTTTAAGGCAACCGACTGAGTTAAGGACCCTTTCTGAGGCCCAAAACGGGGCACTTTGATATCGCGCAATTCAACATACTCCCCTTCGAGATCACTAGAGCATTCCGTTTTGGTGTCCAAAGCTTTAACCACTGGCCCCTCATCATAGCTGGTGCTTGGCTCATCGAGAACAGCTGCATTGTCTATAACCATCAAATCTCCCATATGGGGGTCAGATGACCTTCGCTTCGCTGGTTCAGAAGGCAAGCCCGAGTTCTCACCAATGTCTGTCGCCTTCTCAGCTGGCTCTGTTTTCTCTACAAACTCCGGACGAACCACCATACCCCAGGAGACCCTGAAGAGCTGGTCATCAGATGTCAGGAGGCAATTCTCCAGCAAGGACCCGACCCTCTCGGAGTTGATGAACTCCAACCATTCCACCGTAAAAATGGAGGTGTAGGACACTTCTGGCAGCACCACCTCCTCGACGTTATGTTGGTCTTGGGCCAGGCATTTGAGCACGATCCTCGGAGTCTTTCTCAGATAAGGCACAACCTGAAGGTAGAAGTCTCCGGGCCGAAGGAGTCTCCAGTCAATGGAAGCCAGTTGTAGGACAACCTTGTCATGGATACACAGGGGCCACCCAGCATGTCGGAAGAGCAACCCGCAGTACTGCAGCTGCCAGAGAGAAGAGGAGATATAAAAATAATTAAATAAGGCAAAAACACAAAGCAAATATCCAAACTAAAAAAATAAAAATCATCTAAAATCAGGGGTGCCCAACCTTTTGAAGAGTGAGGGCCACCTAAGCGACTTGGTAACCGGTCGAGGACCACAATAAGTGGGTGAATGGCAGCCCACTCTACTCTATAGAGCCGGACATTGCAAAAACACCTTGCAATGTCCGGCCTCTCAGCACAGGGCCGTCTTAATAGCATCATAGGCCCCTGGTCAAAGTAATGCTCTGGGGACCCTACAATGGAGACAGCGTAGGTAAACAAACCAGATATCCCCCCAGCACTCTGACCCTTCTACACCCCAGATATCCCCCAAGCACTCTGACCCCTCTACGCCCCAGATATCCCCCCAGCACTCTGACCCCTCTACGCCCCAGATATCCCCCCAGTACTCTGACCCCTCTACGCCCCAGATATCCCGCCAGCACTCTGACCCCTCTACGCCCCAGATATCCACCCAGCACTCTGACCCCTCTACGCCCCAGATATCCCCCCAGCACTCTGACCCCTCTACGCCCCAGATATCCCCCCAGCACTCTGACCCCTCTACGCCCCAGATATCCCCCCAGCACTCTGACCCCTCTACACCCCAGATATTCCCCCTGCACTCTGACCCCTCTACACCCCAGAAATCCCCCCAGCACTCTGACCCCTCCTCCACCCCAGATATTCCCCCCTGCACTCTGACCCCTCTACACCCCAGAAATCCCCCCTGCACTCTGATCCCTCTACACCCCAGAAATCCCCCCTGCACTCTGATCCCTCTACACCCCAGATATTCCCCCAGCACTCTGACCCCTCTACACCCTGCTTTGGGAAAAGTGCAGGGACCCCTGGGCAGTCCCCAGGTGTGACCTCATTAAGACAGCCCTGCCTCAGCCCCCCCTCCCCCCCCCATTTTACTTACCTGAACCCCGAATTTCTGTGTGCGTTTCCTCCTCTCCGCGGAGTCCCGGCTTTGCTTGATTGATAGCACAGCCATTGGCTCCCACTGCTTACAATTAAATCCAATAAATGACACGGGCACTGGGAAGCTGAGTCATACACTTGCCGTCTATGTACGCCGAGTGTATGATTCAGGAGCGCGCCCGCAAGGTAATCCCCTCGGGAGAGAGCTTCCCAGAGGTGGTTATGTAATGCGGGGAGGAGCCGCCGTGGGACCCCAGAACAGGAGGATCGTGTCCACTCTGCGCAAAACAAACTGCACAGTGGAGGAAAGTATGACATGTTTGTTATTTAAAAAAAAAAAAAAAGTACTTTTACGACCACCTTAAATGTATGCGTGCCCGTGGAATGGCGCCAAGCTTCGGTACCCTATATTTTCCATAGGTGATACCTTATAAGCCCCCTATAGGTCATCAATTTAGCGTTACGATGAAGGTCTGGTGCTAGAATTATTTCCCTCATTCTGGCGTGCGTATCGATATGCAACGTGCATCACAAGCTACGTTTTCAGGCGAAGGCGCCCCCGCCGCGTGGAAAAACGCTTATTTGGGGGTGAGGGTTATGTTCTTGGGTGTAATTTACATTTTTTTACAATTAAAAAAAGACTGCATCAAGGTGAAAAACCTCGAGTTTACAACCTCTTTAAGCATCTCTGAATGTAATTATGCCAAGCATCAGCACTACACAGCCAGGCATCTAGCATTTTCAATACAAATCACAGAGTAAATCTAGTAGCTTCTACGGTCTACTTACACAGGCCTCCTGCTGCAGCCCCTGCAGGACCCGTTTGGCGGGGATCAGGAAATCGATGAGGTAACTGAGCCCGTCTCCGCGGTAGGTCTTCTCCACCACATCCAGGACCTGGCACAGCACGGTGGCCGCGGTGAACTCGAAGGGATGGTAGAGGGAGGAGAGAGTCTTCTGAATGCAGCTATCCAAAGACTGGGAATCCTGGAGAGGGAGAGACAAGAAGCGGACAGCTGTTAAAAAAAGTAAAATAGGTTTCCATTTAAAAAAAAAAATAAAATAAAAAAAAAAACAGCCTGCACCTCGACAACTACCCAGCCTGTAAACCCTCCATTATGACTCCCTTTCGAGAAACAGCCTTGACCTTTCCGTGTCCACACATTCCGCCCTGAAGCGTGCATCAGATTTCCAAAGGGGGGACACGGACACACTCAAAAAGCATCTGTTCCTTACCAGTCATAAAGAAGACCCAAAACCATTGCACTTCATATAACAAACAACAGTAACATACCGTATATACTCGAGTATAAGCCGAGGCACCCAATTTTACCACAAAATAATGGGAAAACGTATTGACTCGAGTATAAGCCTAGGGTGTCCCATCTGTATGCCTCCCTGGGCCTCACTGTGTCCATGCCTCCCTGTGCCCATGCCCCACTGTGCCCATGCCTAGACTTACGTTTAACATGGGAGCCTATGGAAGGGGTGCCCAGGTTTGAAAAATGGGTGCTCCCCGGCCGTAGGTCCCCCAGAGAACAAACTTTAAACACTTGTAGATGAAGAGTGGGGCTATATCCCTGCCAAGTTTCCGGTCCAGATGACCCACGGCCAGCTAGTACCGGGTACCTAAAGTTACCATAGTAAATTACTGTTTAACATGGGAGTCTATGTAAGGGGTGCCAGACTTTGAAAAATCGGTGCTATATGCATGCCAAGTTTGGGGTCCAGGGGACCTACAACCAGCCAGTACCCGCTTCCCAAAATCCAGGAGATCGGGCGAAAAACGGCCGGCTGGTACCGGGTCCCTAAATTACCGGAGAAATTACCGTTTAACATGGGAGTCTATGGAAGGGGTGCCAGACTTTTAAAAATTGGTGCTCCACGGCCGTAGGTCCCCTGGACAACAAACTTTGAACACTTGTAGATGAGGATTGGGGCTATATGCGTGCCAAGTTTGGGGTCCAGGGGACCTACAACCAGCCAGTACACGCTTCCGAAAATCCAGGAGATCGGGCGAAAAACGGCCGGCTGGTACCGGGTCCCTAAATTACCGGAGAAATTACCGTTTAACATGGGAGTCTATGGAAGGGGTGCCAGACTTTTAAAAATTGGTGCTCCACGGCCGTAGGTCCCCTGGACAACAAACTTTGAACACTTGTAGATGAGGATTGGGGCTATATGCGTGCCAAGTTTGGGGTCCAGGGGACCTACAACCAGCCAGTACCCGCTTCCGAAAATCCAGGAGATCGGGCGAAAAACGGCCGGCTGGTACCGGGTCCCCAAATTACCGGAGAAATTACCGTTTAACATGGGAGTCTATGGAAGGGGTGCCAGACTTTGAAAAATTGGTGCTCCCAGGCCGTAGGTCCCCCGGACAACAAACTTTGCACACTTGTAGAGGAAGAGTGGTGCTATATTGCCTCGTTTCCACTGAGCGGATCGGTTTGGTACGGTACGCTATTTTGGGTGTTTCCATTATGAAAGCATACCGAAAAACCGAACCGTACCGCACCAGCAAGGGTCCTGCTTCAGATGAGGGACCAGAGAGAGTGGAACGGTTCGGTTAGGGCGGAACTACAAATGCATCTCACTGATTGGTGGATGCGCTAGGATTTTTTACTAAACCCTGAATGGTCCCTCACGGTCCGATTTGCAGTGGAAACGCTCACGCGATTAGACCGGACCCATCTGAACCGCTCCAAAATAACTGACCCGATCCGTGCAGTGGAAACGAGGCATATGTGTGCCAAGTTTGGGGTCCAGGGGACCTACAACCAGCCAGTACCCGCTTCCCAAAATCCATGAGATCAGGCGCAAAAAGCGACTCGAGTATAAGCGGAGGGGGGCATTTTCAGCACACAAAAAAAAAATGTGCTGAAAAACTCGGCTTATACTCGAGTATATACAGTATATGGTCTTTATAGTAGACGTAAACCCTTAAAAAAATACCACTTGGCTAAAGAAAAGTGCCATCTGATCTCCTGCTGTTTCTTTGCAGTCATTTCCCGTCTACAAGCACTCCAGCAATGGTCCTGCATCACTCTGCCGTCATCAGGGGCCAGGTATCTTTTTTGGTTCAGACAGCCCGCCCCCCCCCCCCCCCCCAATAGAAAAAGGTATGGAAAAACTGCGCCAAGCACAAATAAAAAACAATCACATTATAAAATTATTAAACCATAAACACATTTATTCACAAAAAAAAAGAAAATGCACTTACCGCGTCCGTATTCAAAGACGGCCTTGTGTGCCGGCCGGTGCACATCCAGACAAACCCGCCCTTTCGGACACGAATGAGAAAACGTCAGGCGACGTCAGTGCGTCGCTCCTCCCTATGCGTTTCGTCAGATGACGTCGTTCCAGGGGCACTGTCCAGCACACCAGACTTAAGGCTTTCTTTGAATACGGATGCTTCAAGTGCATTACAATTTTTTATGCGAATAAATGTGTTTATGGCTTTACACTATATGGAGCTTTTAAATCTTTTATAAAAACCATCCATCCATCCTTATGAGCGGGTAAAAGGCACCCTGGAGATGGATGCACAGCTCCCTCCCGGAGAAAGATCCAGGCATTCTGCAAGATTTCCATTGACTTGTCTTTCGTTTTCCTTGCGGTGATAAAACAGGACAAAGAGGATGAATCTCCCTAACAAGGGCATAATAAAAACCTGACGGGAGTTCTAACCCCCTCTCCACTCTATCCAAAACTTTGCCCCTTAGCACAAAATGTAATCAGATTATTTACATTAAGCAGACGGCGTTCACATGCCGGATCTTCATAGGAATTGCCTTTACAAGCTTAAAAGCCGATGTTGTAGGACAATTATGAAATCAACTGTCAGCGAGCTCCGAAGAACGCTCTCACTCTTACAAAGAGAAGGCTTTCTACGAATGCCGGAGTGCGGCGCTACAGGAAACATCGCACGTTGTCAGTCGGCGCAGCTGCTCCCGTCGCGCAGAAGGTGAAAACAAACAAATAATCTAATCTCATTACAGCTCCTCCCGTTTACTTAAAAATTAAAGGGACGGGAAGGAGGAGGGGAAGACGGTTTTGTGGGACTAAATCCATTTGAATTACTGTCACTGAAAAGTCACAATGAATTGGAAGAAGAGAATGGGATACAGATGGGCGATGGGGATACGGTGCAAAAAAGAGCATGCGCGTGTATATACTCTCTCTCTCTCTCCTCGTACACACAATCTGATTTCCATCGGACAAATGCGTGGATTTTTGTCTGAAGGACGTTGGCCGTAAACTTGTTCTGCATACAGACAGCAAAACTTTTTTAGCCAACATTCACAAAACTACGTTTCCATACATTCAAAAATTATTATATATATATATATATATATATATATATATATATATATATATATATATATATATATATATATATATATATATATATATATATATATATATTATATATATATATAACACACACACACACACAGAGTTTTTTTTTCTCAGAAAATAGGTGCAGGAACTCAACCACAACCTGTTCAGATTTCACAACAGTAGAAGGGTCTTAAAGGAGCATTAAATACCAGAATTGCATTACATACAGAGTGCAGAGTTCAGGGGGTTACAAAGCTGTCACTTGTAAACACAGAAACCAGACTTCTGTGTTTACAAGTGATTGTGGTAAGCAGGCACCAAAGGATCTGAGCCAAAGGTGGTGGAACCGAGTTCCCCCAGAAAAAAAAGCCGTGTGTGTGTGTGTGTATACACACACAGAAAAACCTTGGTTTGAGAGCATTTTGCAACACAAGCAAAATGTTAATACATTTTGCCTTGATATGAGAGACAGACAGAGAGGCAGCCACACAGACAGACAGACAGACAGAGAGGCAGACAGACAGGCAGAGAGACAGACAGAGAGGCAGCCACACAGACAGACAGACAGACAGAGAGGCAGACAGACAGGCAGACAGACAGACAGACAGAGAGGCAGGCACACAGACAGAGAGGCAGGCACACAGACAGACAGACAGACAGACAGAGAGGCAGACAGACAGACAGACAGACAGAGAGGCAGACAGACAGACAGAGAGGCAGAGAGGCAGGCACACAGACATACAGACAGGCAGGCACACAGACAGACAGACAGACAGAGAGGCAGGCACACAGACAGACAGACAGACAGAGAGGCAGGCACACAGACAGACAGACAGACAGACAGAGAGGCAGGCACACAGACAGACAGACAGACAGACAGAGAGGCAGGCACACAGACAGACAGACAGACAGAGAGGCAGGCACACAGACAGACAGACAGACAGAGAGGCAGACAGACAGACAGACAGACAGAGAGGCAGGCACACAGACAGACAGACAGACAGGCAGGCACACAGACAGACAGACAGACAGAGAGGCAGGCACACACACAGACAGACAGACAGAGAGGCAGGCACACACACAGACAGACAGACAGAGAGGCAGGCACACACACAGACAGACAGACAGAGAGGCAGGCACACAGACAGACAGACAGACAGAGAGGCAGGCACACAGACAGACAGACAGACAGACAGAGAGGCAGCACACACACAGCACACAGACAGACAGACAGACAGACAGAGAGGCAGCACACACACAGCACACAGACAGACAGACAGACAGACAGAGAGGCAGGCACACAGACAGACAGACAGACAGAGAGGCAGGCACACAGACAGACAGACAGACAGAGAGGCAGGCACACAGACAGACAGGCAGACAGAGAGGCACACAGACAGAGAGGCACACAGACAGAGAGGCACACAGACAGAGAGGCACACAGACAGAGAGGCACACAGACAGAGAGGCACACAGACAGAGAGGCACAGACAGACAGACAATTTGGAATTCAGGAGCCAGTCTTGTCCAATCAAGGAATCGGCATCATTTTTTTTATCTTTATTTAGATGCATTGTTTGTGTAGTTACAGCATCATGGTCACTTCCTCTCATGCTTGTTACACTGTGTTTGCATTTGAAAAAAATTATAATAAAAAAAAAAAAAAAGAAAGAAGAAGGGTACACATTCCTGAACAGAGGACGGATATCTGCCAGCCGGTCTGTGTGAGAATGGGTGCGTCAGGGACAGCTCACCCTCCGGGGATCGGACAGCACTGGGTTAAGCAGACAGGACTGACGAATAGCCCACACGCCCTGCGTCACTGCTAACAAAAGACCCCATTTAACTGTCCCAATAAAAAAGGGCAATGTGACACAGACCGACTTCCTTTTTTGGAAAAAAAAAAATTTGGCTATCTGCACGCTGGCTGTCAACCACAGCAACAATTAAAATGGACTTTCTGCAGTATTATGCGGGAGCACTTCTCCTTTTAAACGAAAACAGACCTGATCAGTGCTGTAAATGCAAAAATTTCACACGGGTCCTATCAGGAGTGCGGAGCCTGGGAGCTACAGGACGACTGAAGTCAAACCGGAAAACGCTTTTATTGGAGAATAAAAAAAATAAAAAATTAAATTTTTTTTTATTCATTACACAAAAAAATTATGTGTATGTGTAATGAATAAAAAAATAAAATATTAAAATAAATAAATATATGTGTGTGTATACACACACACACACATTATATTTGTATTTTATATCACACACAATTCATATTATATTAGATAGAATAAAAAAAAAAATATAAATTATATATATATATATATATATATTTTTTTTTTATTATTATTATTAAAATAAGAAAAAGCCCACTGTATGGAAAAAAAATGGTTAAACCTGAATTATAGGCAATTTTTTCCAATTTTGGATAGAGTAAAGGAGGGATTTTTTGATTTTGATTTTTTGACAACTATGTCCCATTGGGGGAAGTTTGCCTTCACGTCCTGTCTTATAGCCAAAAACAGGAAGTGGGATGAAATCCCTGCAAATTAGGTCCTTGGGACCCCTCGGGTCACTAGAACTAGTGTCCCCACTGGAAGATCTCCCCTATTATTACTTTTTTGGGGACAAACCAAAATTTGTGATTTTCTTCTCTCTCAGTGAAAATGATAAACAGGACAAATAGAGAGGTGGAAATCTCCCTAAAGGGGGCACTCTCCGCCCCCCCCCCGTTTTACTTACCTGAGCCTTAAAATTCCTGGGCACGATCCTGCATCCCCATGCCTGATCGGCTCTTTATTAGATGGATTGATAGCAGCGCAGCCATTGGCTCCCGCTGCCGTCAATCAAATCCAATGACGCAGCGCCGAGTCACACACTCGGTGGCTATTGACGCTGATTTTATGGCACGGGGGTGAGCCCGCAAGGTAACCCCGTCGGGAGAGAGCTTTCCAGAGGGGGTTAGCTCTTGCGGGTAGGAGCCAAGAGAGCTGGCGTGGGACCCCCAGAAAAGGACGGACGATCGGGGCCACTCTGAAAAACGAACCGCACAGTGGAGGCAAGTATGACAGGATTAAGAAAAGTGCAACAAGTTACATCACATAGATCTACGCCAGCCGCACAGGAACGAATGGGATGTATACTTGCTACGCAGTAAAAGGCGTGAGTTTTTATTGCAGGGAAACATACAGGTGTGAATGGGCCCTTCGAGGTGCAATATTGCCGGAAGGGACAATATTAGATCCGGTTTCACATCGTTCATAGGGAGCCTTTTGTTTTGCCTTGAGCTAATAAAAGAAAGTAGACGGTGCTCGCTAGAATGTCTCTTCCCCCCCCAAATATTTTATAAGCAATAAAAAAAATTGTTGCAAAAAAAAAAAAAAATAATAATCTGACAAAATAAATAAAAAACTGACAAAAAATATAAAAAATAAAAATAAATCTGACCAAAAAAAATAAAGAATTCATTAAATAATATTTTTTTTATAAAAATTCTGCCAAAATAAATAAAGAATTAAATCTTTTTTTTTTTTATCTGCCAGAAAATAAGTACATAAAAATAAAATAAACTTTATAGATGAAGACAAAGCCCCCCCAGATAACAGGCTTCTGAAAGAGACTAAGGCCCCATGCACACAAATCGCAAACGCAAACACATCTAAAAACACGTTTTCAAATGCAAAAACCGGCGTTTTAAACGCCCGTTTTTGCGGCGTTTTACCGCGTTTGCGTTTATAAGCATTTAGTTAAAAAAAATCATAACACCCTCAAAAAACAATATTATTTAACCGTTTCAGCCATTTTGAGAGACCAAAGTGAGTAGCAGCTGAAAGAGCAGCAGTATACTTGTATTTAGCGTGTCGCCAACCACCAGCGCCGAGAACTCCTTCTATACCCCATGTGACTGCTCCGGGGGGCCCGAGTCACCAGTCACCAACCACCAGCGCCGAGAACAGCGCAGAGAACTCCTTCTATACCCCATGTGACTGCTCCGGGGGGCCCGAGTCACCAGTCACCAACCACCAGCGCCGAGAACAGCGCAGAGAACTCCTTCTATACCCCATGTGACTGCTCTGGAGGGCCAGAGTGACCAGACACCAACCACCAGGGCCGAGAACTCCTGCTATACCCCATGTGACTGCTCTGGAGGGCCTGAGTGACCAGTCACCAACCACCAGGGCCGAGAACTCCTGCTATACCCCATGTGACTGCTCTGGAGGGCCTGAGTGACCAGTCACCAGAGCTGAAAACTCCTTCTGTACACCAATTTGGCTTCTCTGGGGGTGCCCTGAAATATTCATCACCAAGCACCAGGGCCGACAACTCCTTCTATACCCCATGTGATTGCTCTGGGGGGCCTGAGTCACCAGTCATCACCAGCCACCAGGGCCGAGAACTCCTATATCCCATGTGACTGCTTTGGAAGCCCCGAGTGACCAGTCACCAGGGCTGAGAACTCCTTCTATACCCCATGTGACTGCTCTGGAGGGCCTAAGTGACCAGTCACCAAGCACCAGGGGCGAGAACTCCTATACCCCATGTGATTGCTCTTGGGGACCCGAGTGACCAGTCACCAGGTTACTCCTACACTCAATGTGACTGCTCAGACACCAAGCACTGGAGTTGTAGCATCCATTAGCAAAGATCACTTCCATTGGAGAGCCCCAGAGGGCACTCCTAGTTATCGCATCAAGTCCCTGGCATACACGCAGCCCTCAACCGCTCTCAGCCAGGGGATGTCGCTCTGCCATCTGGTTTCACCTATCCGCACAGACGGATCCTCCTCACCCAGAAGAGCGTGAAATGAAACATGGTAAGAAACGAGACACAAACCGATTTCTCCTTCACATCCGAGCCGGCTCCCCGCCCCCCAGTGTGACGAGTCACTTTGTGCCAAGTCTGCAAAAGCTGCGGCTTTCCCCTCCGACAGACAAGAAGCGTGAAAGTGACAGACGCCAAGGAATCGCGTTGTCATCGGCAGCTGTTTGGCATCTTCTCAGACGGCAATGATATTAAATTAAACAGGAAAGGATGCGCCTGCCTGCGACAATACGACCGGCACTTCATCCAAAGCGGCGACTTTCTGTTGGATCAGCAAGCGACGCGCACATCAAAGTCGTGAATACGACGCACTGGCAAAGACAAGGGTCGATTTTATACTCCATTTATCATTTTATATAAAAAATAAAAAAAATCTCAGTTGCAAAAAAAAAAAAATTTTTTTTTTAAAATAATTCCTTAAAAAAAAAAAAAAAAATATGATGCGTTGTGATCCGATGGTGCCACCATTGTATTTAGAAATGTGACCACTTAGACCCCCATTCACACTGAAGCCTTTTTACAGCGTTTTAGCATTAAAATGCTCATAAAACGCTCTCCATGCATCTCAATGGACCCTTTCACACCGAGTACTGCAAGCAGCATCTTTGGAGCAGCTTTTGGGCAAAAAAAATTAATAAATAAAAAAAGCGCCAAAAACGCCCCTCTCCATTGAAATGAATTGAAAGCGCTGTAAAAATGCCTTACCCTTTCACACCGAGGCACTGCAAAAACACCCTTAAAACGTTAGGGTCTTAGCGGTGCTTTACCAGCATTTTTCGGGCGCTGGCAGTGTGAAAGGGCTATGAAAGCACTCCGCCTTTCACATTGGGATTGCAGATGAGGCTTTTTTCAGGCGCTTTACATTTTATTTTTATTTATTTTTTAACGCCAAAGCGCCCGAAAAACGGCCAAAATACGCCCCAGTGTGAAAGCGGCCTTACAGACCGGAAAAGATGTTTCCCCTTAGAGAGCGGCCATTTTTTATTTTTTTTTGCGATACGTCGCTGCGTCGCTTTAACTGACAATTACGCGGTCGCGCGACGTGGCACCCAAATATTTTTTATTTTTTTACAGCTCCAAAAAAAAAAAAAAAAGGAAGAACGTCAATTTTAAGGGGAGGGTGGAGCTATATATATATTTTTACCTTCTGCTGTAATAAGCATCTCCAAAAAAATAATTGCTTCATCAATTTAGGCCAATATGACGTCACAGCGATACCCGGAAGTAAGCTCCGGGAGAGATGTCCGATTGGGGGGCAAAGACTGCTGTGGGGGCTTCGAACGCAGGCAAGAAATTCATAATGAGCTAGTATGCTATGCATACTAGCTCATTAAGCCTTTGTCTTGCAGGTTTTTATTTTTAAAGTGGATGTAAACCCACATTTTTTTATTTTATTTTTTTGATGCCACAATGTAGAGTATAAGATTACCTATCATCTGTGCCCAGTCTTGCCACACAGAGTTAATCCAGCTCTGAGCAATCCTCTTTTATTGTTCAGTGAAATAAAAAACGGACTTACAGAGACAAACCTTAGTCCGTTCCGCCCCCCTTGCTGTGAGTGACAGGTTATTTACATCTCTCATGCACTAGCCTGGAGACAGACAAATTATTTTTTTAAATTCCCCTCCCCACTCCTTTTTTGAAGTCATGTGGTTACTTTTCTGGATTTTGACTGGATGTTAGTGATCCTAGTAGCATTCAGTGTAAGGAATACACAGGAAAAAATGCATGTTGACAAGGGGAGTGTAGAGGAGGGCGGGGAGTCTACTGACATCACGACTCCTGCCTCGAGCTCCAGACAACAGACCCACCCACAGAATCTGCAGTTTTTCAGTTCTTATAAGAGACAGAGGGGAGACATTTGACAGGTGAGGATACATGCAGGAGGCGTCTATATCCTTATAGATCAGCACTATGGCAGGAGATTAGAAAAGGTGAGAGGGGTTTACATCCACTTTAACCACTTAGGGTGCCGATATACGTTGGCAGAATGGCACGGCTGGGCACAGGCATGTGCCCAGCCGTGGGTCAGGCGCGCGTTTGTGACCCGCTCCAAAGCTCCGTTAACCGCGGGACCCGATCGCCGCCGGTGTCCCGCGATCAGTCACAGGAGCTGAAGAACGGGGAGAGGTCAAGCCCCGCCCCCCTACAGTTAGAGACACATATGAGGTCACACTTAACCACTAGGGGGCGCTGAAGGGGTTAACTCCTAAACTGCAATTGTCATTTTCACAGCCATTAGTGCATTTTTATAGCACTTTTTGCTGTGAAAATTACAATGGTCCCAAAAATGTGTTAAAATTGTCCGAAGTGTCCGCCATAATGTCGCAGTCACGAGAAAACTAAATAAAATCGCTGATCACCGCCATTAGTATTAAAAAAATAAAAAATACAAAATAGGGGATAGTTTTATGGCATTTTTATTAAACGCTACAAATTTTGCGCAAACCAATCGATAAACGCTTATTGCGATTTTTTTTTTACCAATAGGTAGAAGAATACGCATCGGCCTAAACTGAGGATTTTTATATTTTTGGGATTTATTAATTATAGCAAAAAGTAAAAAATATTGCATTTTTTTTTTCAAAATTATCGCTCTATTTTTGTTTATAGCGCAAAAAAAAAAAACCCGCAGAGGTGATCAAATACCGCGAAAAGAAATCTCTACTTGAGGGGAAAAAAGGACGCCAATTTTGTTTGGGAGCCAATTGGCAGTTAAAGCGACGCAGTGCCAAATCGCAAAAAAGAGGAAGGTCCTTAACCTGCATAATGGTCCGGGTCTTAAGTGGTTAAAGCCCCACTCCGAGATCACTTTATCTCTCCCCCCAGCTGATCACTGGAAAGAACAAACAAAATTCCCTTTCTAAATATCCTCTTTAGCTTCCCATACGCTGCCAGTCACATGATGCTGCAACAAGATACACAAGGCAGGTAGTGTGGCGCAGAGCTACGATATATACAATGTAAAGACTGGTCCATACAAGTCCTCGGAGTCGTATAGATCTAGTGTGAGATGACAGTCTTGTCTTGCAAGGGGAGCCGAAGCAGAACTCCAAAACATGTAAAGAGAGGAAACAGAGGACGGGGCGCCACTTGAGTAAAACTGTTTAATAAATGTAAACAATTGTATTAAACACTCACATGGACGTATCTCTCTGACGGCACAGTCGTGATATCCTTACCTCAGCGGACACAACTGTGCCGTCATAAAGATACTTCTATGTGAGTGTTTCAATACAATTGTTTATAAAAATGTAAACAGTTTCACTCACGTGGCGCCCCGTCCTCCGTTTCCTCTCTTTACACGAGGCTGCAACAGCGGGTCTTCTCTTCCGTTTACTCCTATGCCACGTGCCGTGCCCACATTGTGCAATGCCTACATAACGTGGACACTGCCCATTGTTTATCCAGCGGCGGGATCCAGAAGAGCACTTCGTCAAAGGGGGGGGGGGGGGGGGGGGCATCCCAGCGTTGGATCAACCCCCCCATCCAAAACTGGGTGTGGCAAGACACCTAGAGGGGGTACTTAGGCAAATATATCTGCCTTCACGAGGTGAGGAAGAAAAATGCATAGCAAGATGGGTAAGAGGGGGGGGTGAAAAAAAAAAGTGTTTTAGCTCAGAGTGCGGCTTTAAAGGGGTTGTAAAGGTGCATTGTTGGTTCACTTAGCTTTTCCTTCGATTTCCCTTCTAAATGTTTGTTTCCCCTTTGTCTGAATTTCTCACTTCCTGTGCCTCCTCAGTAAGCGTGCCCCCATCATCCGAGCCGTTCTGGCTCGGGGTTAGTCAGCATGCTCACCCCTTGGGACTACATGGGACTAACCCCCAGCCAGAACGGCTTGAATGAGGCGTCTCCCCGCAGGGATGTAGTCCCAAGGGAGGGGGGGGGGGGGCAATCACGCCGACTAACCCCCAGCCAGAACGGCTTGGATAATGCGTCTTCCCGCAGGGATGTAGTCCCAAGGGAGGGGATCGAGCACGCCGACTAACCCCGAGCCAGAACGGCTTGAATGATGAGTCTCCCCGCAGGGATGTAGTCCCAAGGGAGAGCGAGCACGCCGACTAACCCCGAGCCTGAATGGCTCGGATGATGTGTCTTCCCCGAGGGGATGTAGTCCCAAGGAAGAGGGGGGCGAGCACGCCGACTAACCCCCAGCCAGAACAGCTCAAATGATGTGTCTCCCCGCAGGGATGTAGTCCCAAAGGAGAGGGGGGCAACCACGCCGACTAACCCCCAGCCAGAACGGCTCGAATGATGCGTCTGCCCACAGGGATGCAGTCCCAAGGGGGGGGGGGGGGGGGTCGAGCACGCCGACTAACCCCCAGCGAGAACGGCTTGAATGATGCGTCTCCCCACAGGGATGTAGTCCCAAGGGAGGGGATCGAGCACGCCGACTAACCCCGAGCCAGAACGGCTTGAATGATGCGCCTCCCGGCAGGGATGTAGTCCCAGGGGGGGGGGGGGGGGTCGAGCACGCCGACTAACCCCCAGCGTGAACGGCTTGAATGATGCGTCTTCCCCGAGGGGATGTAGTCCCAAGGGAGAGGGGGGCGAGCACGCCAACTAACCCCCAGCCAGAACGGCTCGGATGATGGGGCAAGCTTACTGAGGAGGAACAGGAAGTGAGAAATTTGGATAAAGAAAAAAAAAAAAAACATTTAGAAGGGAAATGAAAGGAAAAAGGTAAGTGAACCAACAATGCATTTAGAAAAGAAAAAAAAAAACGAACCTTTACAACCCCTTTAAAGCCTACATGCGATTTTAGCGGTTTAGCTTGGATCAAATTTAATATTGAAGAGTCTGTACAGCTACAGCGAGCTTGTAGTCCTATGCATGTAAAACAGATTTAATTTTACCCATTCTGGCCCTTTAAAATGCAAACCTGGCGGCGGTTAAAGCGCCAGTCAAGTCACGACAACAGACGCAGCTCCAGGTGCTAAAAAAACGGCCATAAAACGAGGAATCCGTCACCTCCTCACCCGTCTGCACCAAACACCGGCGCAGCTTTGTGACCGAATTCCAGGACAAGCCAGGACAAGAAGTCAATTAATTAGCGGTAATTAAACGTTCCTGTCCTGAAGGGCTTACCATCCAATCATGACATAAAAAAGAGCCGGGGGGGGGGGGGCACTTGGGAACGAAGATTTTATTTTTCTCCAGGGAAGCAGTCGGAGGAACGTGTGAACCGAGCCGCAGAGATCCTCAGGTCATTCCGTACACTCTGTGCCCACTGAGCAGATTTCTGCTGAAACGTTCCATTGTCCGCCGCCGCCGGCCCAGACTGACATTTCACTTTCTGCTTCGGACGGAGAAGTACGGGCCGGAATCCCGATTTTCCCACGAGGGACCCGAGAACTGCGAAATTATGTCAAAAATGTTTCCTGTGGGCTCAACCCCCCCCCCCCCCCCCCAGCTAAATTATTCTCAGAAAGCCGGCCAACTCATTATCAAGTTCACTTCCCAAAGTTTTATGAGCTGCAGGAAAAATATGGAACTTTTTTTTTTTTTTTAAAGCTTTTCCCTCATTAAGGTAACCAGCCGGAAGTTATTACATAATGCGAAGAGTTTAGAGGACCCCGAGCTCAATTCACTAAGAGTTCTATACCACATGGGTATTTGTGTTAAAGTGGTTCCAAAGCCTCAATGTTGCCCATGCATTTTTAGTGAATGAGTGGGGGTGGAAGGGGGGGGGGGCTCTATATACCAAGGAGACCCCAGTTCCTGGCTCCACCCGTGTGAATGAGTAGGGGTACATAGTATCCTTACTCATTCACATGTAGGGGGTGTGGACGGGATCTGGAGGGCCTCTTTTTTTAAAGGGGGCTTCTAGACGCACGGGGGCAGAGCGCCAGAGACGCACGGGGGCAGAGCGCCAGAGACGCACGGGGGCAGAGCGCCAGAGACGCACGGGGGCAGAGCGCCAGAGACGCACGGGGGCAGAGCACCAGACTGGCACGGGGGCAGAGCACCAGACTGGCACGGGGGCAGAGCACCAGAGACGCACGGGGAGCAGAGCACCAGAGACGCACGGGGGGCAGAGCACCAGAGACGCACGGGGGGCAGAGCACCAGAGACGCACGGGGGCCAGAGCACCAGAGACGCACGGGGGCCAGAGCACCAGAGACGCACAGGGGGCCAGAGCACCAGACTGGCACGGGGAGCAGAGCACCAGAGACGCACGGGGGGCAGAGCACCAGAGACGCACGGGGGGCAGAGCACCAGAGACGCACGGGGGCCAGAGCACCAGAGACGCACGGGGGCCAGAGCACCAGAGACGCACAGGGGGCCAGAGCACCAGAGACGCACAGGGGGCCAGAGCACCAGAGACGCACAGGGGCCAGAGCACCAGAGACGCACGGGGCCCAGAGCACCAGAGACGCACGGGGGCCAGAGCACCAGAGACGCACGGGGGCCAGAGCACCAGAGACGCACGGGGGCCAGAGCACCAGAGACGCACGGGGGCCAGAGCACCAGAGACGCACGGGGAGCAGAGCACCAGAGACGCACGGGGAGCAGAGCACCAGAGACGCACGGGGCCAGAGCACCAGAGACGCACGGGGAGCAGAGCACCAGAGACGCACGGGGAGCAGAGCACCAGAGACGCACGGGGAGCAGAGCACCAGAGACGCACGGGGAGCAGAGCACCAGAGACGCACGGGGAGCAGAGCACCAGAGACGCACGGGGAGCAGAGCACCAGAGACGCACGGGGAGCAGAGCACCAGAGACGCACGGAGCAGAGCACCAGAGACGCACGGAGCAGAGCACCAGAGACGCACGGGGGCAGAGCACCAGAGACGCACGGAGCAGAGCACCAGAGACACACGGAGCAGAGCACCAGAGACACATGGGACGGGGCACCAGAGATGCACAGGGTATCAGCGGGAACAAGAAAGAAGTGTCTGTGTGCTGAGTGTTAGAGGAGCCCAGACATACAGAATGCAAAATGTGTCTCTTCCTGACAGATTAAGGGCCCTTTCACACGAAGCGGTCCGTTTTGCGGTCCGCTCCGTGTGTCCGTCGGCTCAGCGGGGGGGGGGGGTCTCCGCTGAGCTGTCGGGCGGACAGGGTGGTCCCCGCACACTATGCAGGGACCGCCCTGTCTCTCCTCCGCTATCCCCTATGGGGAATCGAATGGAAACGGACCGTCTGTCCGTTTGCATCCTATCCGTTCCACCGGACAGAATAAAAATAGGACATTCTTTCGTCCGTAAAAACGGATGCGGATCTTGCGGACGTTAGCGGATGCATCATCCGCTAACGGATCCGCTCCCATAGGGGCCCATTACAAGTCCGTTAACGGACTTGTAATTAGCGGACCGTTCGTCCGCTCGTGTTAAGGGGGCCCTAACTCCCTCTGTGAGCACATCCCCCGTCCTGGGATACCGCAGAGCTGAGCACACTGTAATGTAGAAGTATCAGGGCCATTAGTACAAGTACTCATACAGGATATTATAATCTACACTACATCACCAAAAGTATTGGGACGCCTGCCTTTACATGCACATGATCTTTAATCTCATCCCAGTCTTAGTCCGTAGGGTTCAATATTGAGTTGGCCCCGCACTTCCCAGCTATAACACCTTAAACTCTTCTGGGAAGGCCGTCCACAAGGTTTAGGAGAGTGTCTATGGGAATGTTTGACCAGAAGCACGATTGTGAGGTCAGGCATTGATGTGGACGAGAAGGCCTGGCTCACACTGTCTCCACTCCAATCCATCCCAAAGGTGTTCTATCGGGTTGAGGTCAGGACTCTGTGCAGGCCAGTCAAGTTCCTCCACCCCAAACTTGCTCATCCATGTCTTTATGGACCTTGCTTTGTGCATTGGTGCGCAGTCATGTTGGAACAGGAAGGGGCCGTCCCCAAACTGTTCCCACAAAGTTGGGAGCATGAAATTTGACCAAAACGTCTCGGTATGCCGATGTCTTCAGGAGTTCCCTTCACAGGAGTGAGATATCGAACGCTGAGCTCAGAGCTACTGTATGGAGGGGAGATAAAAGCTCACGTGAGGGGATTCTGAATCAGGGAAAGAGCTCCCTCATGTGAGGGAGGAGGTGACCGGTAATGACTAGGCCTCAGTTAGCAACGTCCTGAGAGGATTCCAGTCAGGCCTCATGAGGTATATAAAATGGTCTACATACATCTATAGCAAGAACATTATTCATACTCAGTCGGCGCTGTACAGTTTGTTTTTATCTACAGACATCCCCTCACCTGCATAGGCAGTATTTTTTTTTGTATAAAGATCTACTAATAACCCTTTCATGCCAAGCAGAGTTCTTCCTATGGCTTCCGCTCTTCATGTTTATTGTCCTCCCGCCGTTATCACAGACCGGAATGTTTTCTCTGTCAGGAGCCCAAATTAGACTCGGCAAGAATCTCCCCTTATCTGACCTTGGGAGGACGGCGGCGTGTGAATGAAATCATGACCTCCATGGGGTATCGGGACAGGTTTCTGTCTATAAGTGACAGTTATGGTAAATGCCTGAGGTGGGGGGGGAGGGGGGGGTCATTCACCAAAGAGGAGTGCAGAAGTGAATGAAGTGCTGTGAGACGACCACATTGCGCCTGTCATAGGAACGCAAAAAAGAAAACCTGATGACAATGGCATTCATTTAAAGCAGGGGTGTCAAACACAAGGCCCACGGGCCGAATCCGGCCCTCCAAGCCATTTCATGTGGCCCTCGCCCTCCTCCAGTCCCTGTACTTTCTGCTTTCAAGCAATGCATCAGCTTCTTCCCAGCAGCAGCTTAAGGAAAGGGGGGGATGCACTGTAATGTAAGGGAGAGTGGGGGACTTAACTTCTGATGGTGGGGTGGCCCTTAACATCTAATGTAAGGGGAAGGGATACGCTGGACATCTAATCTTACAGATACAACCGGCCCTTTTGAGGGCAACCATAATGCTGATGCGGCCCACAATGAAATTGAGTTTGACACCCCTGATTTAAAGTGACACTGAAGCCTCGTACACATGATCGGTTTTCCTGGCAGGAAAACTGCCAGGAGAGCATTTGGCGGGGAATCCCGACAGGAAAATAAGGAACCCTGCTCTCCATTTTCTCGTCGGGCTTCTGGGGAGAGTGTTTCCTGCCAAGAAAAACGGTCGTCTGTATGCTCATCTGCCTTGTAACGAAACCGCGCATGCTCGATAAGACTTGACGCATCTGCGGTAGCATACAAGGTTAGTGTGGGGATGTAGCAAGATGGCGGCGACATCAAATGTGACGAGCGCCAGCTCGTCGTAGCCCATGACGTCACCGCGTTCTTGCCATTCAAAAGAACAGCGGTTCTTTTGACTGGCCGTCTGTATGCACGGCTTTGCAAGAAAAGCTTGCCAGGAATCCAGTCAGGAAAACCAAAGTTTTGTTCCCGACGGGATTCCCGGCATAAGGCCCCTTTCACACCGTCGCGACTTAAAAGTAGCGCAATATCAGGGAATGCCTGTGTAAAACTTGAGGTCTATTGACCTCAACTCGCATAAAGATCAGAGTGCAGGGACTACTTTGAAGTCGCACAGATATCAATGGTTATCATGGGGAACGACTTGTCCTGCGACTTTGCAGTCCCAAGTCGCACAAGTGTGAAAAGGGGCCTAAAAGATATCCTTGCCTCCTAAAAATAATCCATACACATTCACTAGGCATTGGACCTGTATTGTACTTGATATGAAATGGGATTCTTGTCTCCTTATCAAAGCGGAACATCAGAGCAGCCCCCCCCCCCCTTTTTTGGGGGCACTACTATTATGATGCGGTGCTCTGCCTGGCCTTTGGGTCCTGGCACATCTTCTCATGGCAAGGTGTTTTTCGGCACATGCACAAAGTCTGAGAAGGTTTCAGACTTCCTTGATAGTAGTCTTCGTGCAAGTGTGGGAAATCCTACATGTGTCCAGATCACCATGGAAACCGGCGCATGCGCAGGGAGAAGCATTTCCACAGTCTTCTCGCTCTCCCAGTAATCAGCATTGCACCTTCATAGCAAGTCACAGGCTGGAGCTGGGGGCTGATCTGTGTTGGACCATTGTGAACACCGAGAACAGCACAGGCCCTGGCATTTACACGACTGTCAAATCTGAGTGGGGATCTCAGTACAGAAAGAAGATGCTAATTAATGATGCCTGAACAAAGATGGCGCAGTTATTTTAGAGAGGGAAGTGTTACACTCGCAGGATATTTAGCATACATGAGAAACCATCTAATGTTCGGTCCCATTGAAAAGAAACGTATTTTCTAGAATGTCCATCCGATAAATTCAATAATCCATTTAGTACAAAAAGGACCAAACAGTTTTCTGCAGTTTCTCACGCCCTCCGTCCAGAATGGGTCTCTAGATTTTATACTATGATTAAAGGTGGAGTTCCACTTTAACCTCTAAAGCTTCGCAGTGCCATGTGTGACGCGATGATCGCCGATCAATGGCGCACCCCCCCCCCCCCCCCCAGTGTGCCCCTCTTCCCAGCACAAGTCCCTGGTCAGCGGCACCCACACCTTGGCTCGGGTCCCGGGAGCTCACAACGCACGGATTGTGGGTCAGAGCTAAAATATTCCCATCTGTGCCACTCCCCCCCTTCAAAACATTCAGAGAGCCGGTGTCAGCCATTCCCCGAATACATGGAATGCGAGTCACAGGACTGTGGTCAGCCATGAATACACACCATAGAGCCGAACTACAGGAAATATTCAGGGGGAAGGAAAGGCCCAATAATGAAAACCAATGTACAGGATATAGATTGGGGGGGGGGGGTCTTCCAATGGGGACACCTTTACTGGTGAGGGGAATTCTAGAGGTTTCCTCTCACTTCCTGTTTCTATGACAGGAAGAGAAAAGGGAAGAGAAAAGATAAAAGGGGAAGAGGAGGGGGAGGGCAGGGAAGGGAAGAGAGGAAGGAAGGAAGGAAGGAAGGAAGGAAGGAAGGAAGGAAGGAAGGAAGGAAGAGAGGAAGGAAGGGTAGGCATACAAGTATGGAAGTGGAGTGAAGAAGGAAAGGAGGGAAGGGAAAGGACAAAAAAAAAAAAAAAAAAAAAAAAAAAGGAAAGGAGGGAAGGGAAAGGACAAAAAAAAAAAAAAAAAAAAAAAAAAAAAGGAAAGGAGGGAAGGGAAAAAGGACAAAAAAAAGGGAAAGGAGGGAAGGGAAAGGACAAAAAAAAGGGAAAGGAGGGAAGGGAAAGGACAAAAAAAAGGGAAAGGAGGGAAGGGAAAGGACAAAAAAAAAAGGAAAGGAGGGAAGGGAAAGGACAAAAAAAAAAGGAAAGGAGGGAAGGGAAAGGACAAAAAAAAAAGGAAAGGAGGGAAGGGAAAGGACAAAAAAAAAGGAAAGGAGGGAAGGGAAAGGACAAAAAAAAAGGAAAGGAGGGAAGGGAAAGGACAAAAAAAAGGAAAGGAGGGAAGGGAAAGGACAAAAAAAAAGGAAAGGAGGGAAGGGAAAGGACAAAAAAAAGGAAAGGAGGGAAGGGAAAGGACAAAAAAAGGAAAGGGGGGAAGGGAAAGGACAAAAAAAGGAAAGGAGGGAAGGGAAAGGACAAAAAAGGAAAGGAGGGAAGGGAAAGGACAAAAAAGGAAAGGAGGGAAGGGAAAGGACAAAAAAGGAAAGGAGGGAAGGGAAAGGACAAAAAAGGAAAGGAGGGAAGGGAAAGGACAAAAAAGGAAAGGAGGGAAGGGAAAGGACAAAAAAGGAAAGGAGGGAAGGGAAAGGACAAAAAAGGAAAGGAGGGAAGGGAAAGGACAAAAAAGGAAAGGAGGGAAAGGAAAGGACAAAAAGGAAAGGAGGGAAGGGAAAGGATAAAAGAGGGAAGGGAAAGCAAAAAAGAGGGAAGGGAAAGCAAAAAAGAGGGAAGGGAAAGCAAAAAAGAGGGAAGGGAAAGCAAAAAAGAGGGAAGGGAAAGCAAAAAAGAGGGAAGGGAAAGCAAAAAAGAGGGAAGGGAAAGCAAAAAAGAGGGAAGGGAAAGCAAAAAAGAGGGAAGGGAAAGCAAAAAAGAGGGAAGGGAAAGCAAAGGAGGGAAGGTAAAGGAAAGGAGGGAATGACGGAAGGGAAAAGGAAAGGCCTATAAAAAAAAAACAGTAACCACGTTTTTTCTTCTGTACATGACACTCAGTTTGAGGAAGAATCTTTCTTCCCTTCCTCCGACACCTGTACAGGAAATGGGGGTGTGGCTTTTACTTTAATTGGAAAAACAGACAGCAGAAAAACCCGTAGTCGGCTTTCTCTCCATTCCTCACAAAACTAAAATAGTGTTCTAGAACGCGGCACTAACCCCTCGCCGCTTTATTCAAGTAAATACAACGTTTTGTCAGAAGACGGACTTCCCTTTGTTTCCGATCAGGATCCATTTTTCGCGCACAAATCACCTTAAACCTTTTCCCGGCAGAGGTGAAGCCGGGCTGATAACAGAACGGTGACAATGGCGGAGGTCATAAAATAACGTTTATCTGTGTCATGCAGGGTAACAACCATTTTATTAGCTTGGCCATTGGAAGGGATTTTATAAGCTTTGGCCGCGACCTCTTCTGCGTCAGAACTCCTCTTCCCGGCGGCGGGGAGAAAACGGTTAATTAGGCTCAGCGGACAGAACTGCAGCGCCATCAATTCCAGCAGAACGCGGACAATGGCATGTCGGGGAACAAGGATTTTTTTTTTTCTCTTCTTCTCTATTACACAAATTTTGAAGGGTGGGATAAACCGTGCGGGGAGGCCAACACAGAAAAAAACGCAAAGTCAGACATTTCGCCCACACAGGCCGCGCCCAATTTTCATTGGCCGGGACTCGCCACATTCTCCAGCGTCCAGAAAACAGCTCAGAACGGAAAGATGAACACCGGACTCGTTTACCTCGGACTGTCAAAACTTTTCCATGCCTGAGAGATCGTGACACCAGATCAGTCCCTGAACACTGAACACCACAACGTCCACCCGAGGACCAATCAGCACCGGGACCACAAATTTTTTTTATATTGTTTGATGGGGCCCCAAAAAACAGCATGTCCAGAAACAGAATTGTCTATTTATTATACGACTTTCCAAATTAATTTTTACTGTGGGAGCATAATGAAAACAAACGTGAAATATTTGACCCCCCAACACAGAGAGATACTCGCGCCCCCCCAACACAGAGAGATACTCGCGCCCCCCCAACACAGAGAGATACTCGCGCCCCCCCCCAACACAGAGAGATACTCACGCCCCCCCCAACACAGAGATACTCCGCGCCCCCCCCCCAACACAGAGAGATACTCGCGCCGCCCCCCCCCCCCAACACAGAGAGATACTCGCGCGCCCCCCCCAACACAGAGATACTCGCGCCCCCCCCCCCCCCAACACAGAGAGATACTCGCGCCCCCCCAACACAGAGAGATACTCGCGCCCCCCCCCCCCCCCAACACAGAGAGATACTCGCGCCCCCCCCCAACACAGATACTCGCGCCCCCCCCCCCCCCCAACACAGAGAGATACTCGCGCCCCCCAACACAGAGAGATACTCGCGCCCCCCCCCCCCCCCCAACACAGAGAGATACTCGCGCCCCCCCCCCAACACAGAGAGATACTCGCGCCCCCCCCCCAACACAGAGAGATACTCGCGCCCCCCCCCAACACAGAGAGATACTCGCGCCCCCCCCCCCCCCCCAACACAGAGAGATACTCGCGCCCCCCCCCCCCCCCCAACACAGAGAGATACTCGCGCCCCCCCCCCCCCCCCAACACAGAGAGATACTCGCGCCCCCCATACTCTATACAGTGATATGGACCTTGGGTTACAGCCAGGGCTTGCGGAAGTAATCAGACTACAAGAGAGGTGTTGTTACCTCTGCTGCAGTGGAAGATGGGACTTGTAGTTCTTCCATTCACAGATCCTGATGGATGACAGGTTGAGTCAAGTTGGATTAAAAATACAAAAGAATGCTGTTGGGGGGGGACCCCATGCTTCAGGAAAAGTGTGTCTGGGGAAATTTACCCCATAGTTTCTAAAGCGGGGGGGGGGGGTTATTAACTAAAACTGCATGGTGCAAAATCTGGTGCAGCCGTGCATAGGAATATATATATATAAAAATGGCCCAGCTCTACTTGCCGGTTTGCAATCCTGCGAGTTACGATTCCAAATCCTCCATGTTGTGAACCCGAGCTTAGTGTCAAAGTTTGATTGAAGAAGCCGATTGGCTGCCATCCACGGCTGCACCAGATTTTGCACTCTCCAGTTTTAGTAAATCTCCCCCATGGAATGTAAGATGGAATCACCAGAAAAGAGGTTCGGTGTTGGGGTGTACCCACACTTCCAGACCTGGGCTGACCCCCTGAAAAAGCCATTTGCCTGGCTGGCTCCCATCATGGAATAAATCCCCGGCCAGCCAAGTGAAAAGTCCTGATCCCAGTGCTTTTTCCAGGTCAGTGAATCAGAAACTATTAAAAGCAGACCTGCAAGTCTGGCAGACAGGACCCGTCTGAGCGAAAAATCAATCATTAACTCTCTGCGGTCTCTAATCTGTGGGACACGCCCACAATGCTCCTGGCAGCCGGGGGACCTGCGATTTCGGTGACATGAAGACGCTCCGCAGAATCATTTCTCTGTTCAGGTGTCCTATCAGACGGGCTTCTGACGGTGACTACACATTACACAGACATGGTCCTCCGTTGTCACCAAAGTGAATGGGCCGCCTTATAGAAGCCGGGGTAGACACTGCAAGAGCCTGTGTACTGCACCTGCAATGCTCTGCAGACTTCAATGCAAAAAAAGTAGTACATGCATATTAATTATAAGATCATTGTTGCTGCGTTTACTATTTTTTTGCAAAAGGTGGACTGGCCGCATCGGCGACTTTTACATACAGATTGTGTACGCTTGTTAAGCCTTCCGATCATCTACAGCAGTGGTCTCCAAACTGCGGCCCGAGGGCCGGATGCAGCCCTTTGCTTGCCTTTATATGGCCCTTGGGGGAGTATCCCTCCCACTGATACGAGACACTATTCTACCATCTGACATCGACAGTGGAGCACCATTTCTCCCACTGACACCACTAATGTGGCACTATTCCTCCCTATGATTCTAACAATGGGGCACTATTCCTCCCTATGATTCAAACAATGGGGCACTATTCCTCCCTATGATTCAAACGATGGGGCACTATTCCTCCCTATGATTCAAACGATGGGGCACTATTCCTCCCTATGATTCAAACGATGGGGCACTATTCCTCCCTATGATTCAAACGATGGGGCACTATTCCTCCCTATGATTCAAACGATGGGGCACTATTCCTCCCTATGATTCAAACGATGGGGCACTATTCCTCCCTATGATTCAAACGATGGGGCACTATTCCTCCCTATGATTCAAACGATGGGGCACTATTCCTCCCTATGATTCAAACGATGGGGCACTATTCCTCCCTATGATTCAAACGATGGGGCACTATTCCTTCCTATGATTCAAACGATGGGGCACTATTCCTCCCTATGATTCAAACGATGGGGCACTATTCCTCCCTATGATTCAAACGATGGGGCACTATTCCTCCCTATGATTCAAACGATGGGGCACTATTCCTCCCTATGATTCAAACGATGGGGCACTATTCCTCCCTATGATTCAAACGATGGGGCACTATTCCTCCCTATGATTCAAACGATGGGGCACTATTCCTCCCTATGATTCAAACGATGGGGCACTATTCCTCCCTATGATTCAAACGATGGGGCACTATTCCTCCCTATGATTCAAACGATGGGGCACTATTCCTTCCTATGATTCAAACGATGGGGCACTATTCCTCCCTATGATTCAAACGATGGGGCACTATTCCTCCCTATGATTCAAACGATGGGGCACTATTCCTCCCTACGATTCAAACGATGGGGCACTATTCCTCCCTACGATTCAAACGATGGGGCACCATTTCTCCCCTAATACCATATGTTGTTAAGTCCCACTGATGCCAGGAAAATTTCCACCCCCCACTTGCCAAAGTCCAGCCCGTCAAGACGCGCCAGGCTGGATTCCCCAAGGGGATCCGAACCCGGAAGTGGTGCAAATACCTGTCTAAGACAGGTACCTGCACCCCCTCCCCCCTGAAAGGTGTCAAATGCGACACCGGAGGAACATTTTTTTTTTTTATAAATATCAAAATTTAAAAAAAAATATATATATATATATATATATATATCTCATTTTTTTTTAATTGTCGCTCTTCTTTTGTTTATAGCGCAAAAACTAAAAACCGCAGAGATGATCAAACACCACCAAAAGAAAGCTCTATTTGTGGGGGGGGGGGAAACAAAGATTTAATCTGCACCCCCTCCCCCCTGAAAGGTGTCAAATGTGACACCGGAGGAACATTTTTTTTTTAATAAATATCAAAATAAAAAATATATCGTTTTTTTAAATTGTCGCTCTTTTGTTTATAGCGCAAAAACTAAAAACCGCAGAGATGATCAAACACCACCAAAAGAAAGCTCTATTTGTGGGGGGGGGGGGAAGATTTAATCTGCACCCCCTCCCCCCTGAAAGGTGTCAAATGTGACACCGGAGGGGGGGGGGGGGGGAGATATCCAAAAAGCGGAGGTTTACTTTTTGTGTGAACCTTCGCTTTAAGGCAGACTATATTATATTATTGTGATTGGATTTACATTTTTTTGGGGGGGTTTTTACTTTATTTATTTTTCACATTTTATTCTGTAAACGCCTTTAAAACCTTTGCAGTGCAATTTTTTTTTTACTCCTCTTCCAGCGAGCAGGTGCTGATGCAAAGAGAACAGCAAAGCGGGAAGAAATCCTGCAACGCAGACAATACCGTGCATCTGCAGAACAAACATCAGGTACCTGTCATGTAAAAAACAGAGAAGACGCCGGTGACACCATTCTGCTCGCCGCCTTCATCATGTCACAGCGCCAGCCGGCAGACACCCGACACGAGGCCGCTCATGGATTTATGCAAATATGTCCCTTTCTGCTGAATGGCAGATGTGCGGAAATAGATTTCCTTGGTGTGCGTCGGATGGAAGGACGTCGCCGACGGCAGGAGAGAGGAGATGTAATAGAGAAGAAAAGGTCAACAAAACCCAGGTCCGTTCGGACCGGCACCGTAGGTAGTGCTGCGTTAGGCCATTAAAGTCCCAATGAAAGAACAAGGAAGTTTGCCTTGCGTCATATGGCTGGAGTGCATTTGGCATGCATGTAAAAAATAACAAAATATTCTATTTTTGCATGCTGCAGCGCATAATATTAATATTTAAGTTCAATATAAATTAAGCATTGCAGCGCATTTTCCCATGATGGGCCAGATTCTCATAGAATTCCGGCGGCGTAGCGTAAGCCAGTTACACTACGCCGCCGCATCGTACTAGAGCAAGTGCTTTAATCTCAAAGCACTTGCTCCGTAGTTTTCGCCTGTGTCGCGTAAATCGCCCAGCGTAAACCCGCGCAATTCAAATGGGGAGGCTTGTATTTAAATTAAGCGCGCCCCCGCGTCGAACGAACTGCGCATGCGCCGGCCGGGGCAAAAGCCCAGTGCGCATGCTCCAGCTCACGTCGGAAAGCGTCGTTGAAACCGACGTCAAAACGACGTGAGCGTCATTTACGCAACTCCCTATTCGCGAACGAGCTAGTAAAACGACGCAAGCGACGGAAAAAGCCGACGCTGACCTGACGCCATACTTAACATGGCATCTGACGGGACCCGACGGAACTTCGTAAGGTTACTCCTCATAGAAGCAGGGGTAACCTTACGCGTACGAAAACGACGTACGCGACGACGGGGCTGCGTAAAAGCGATCGGGAATCGGCGTACTACCTCATTTGCATATGCAAACGCGAAAACAACGTAAAGGCCACCTAGTGGCCGGCGTTGTCATTACAATTACGATCCGCAAGTGTAATGGTATTACACTTGTCGGATGTAGAAGCGTATCTATGCCAAAGTGATGCTAAGCATCACGCGCATAGATACGAGACAAAAAAAAAAAAAAACGGCGATATGACGGGGTATCTGAGATACTCCGTCGTAACGCCGCTGAGAATCTGGCCAGATGTATTCGGTTCTTTATGGTTTGAACAAGCCCTCAGGCCTTTCACACTGCTGCGCTTTATAAAAAACGGGTGCTGGCTCTGCTATGCGCTGGCTAAGGACAGCGGCGGGTGCCGGCTCCGCTATGCGCTGCCTAAGGACAGCGGCGGGTGCCGGCTCCGCTATGCGCTGCCTAAGGACAGCGGCGGGTGCAAACTGTTATTCACTGGTTGCTAAGCAGCCAGCACCCACCAGTGAATAGCTGTTTTTTAAAGAGCTGGCACCCACTACAAAAAGGCCTTGCACTTTTCCAAAAAAAAATGCACTGCAGGAAGATGCATAGATAAGGGTGACCAGACATCCCCAGTTTCAGGGGACAGTCCCCTGATTGAGGACACAATTATTGAACCACCTCCATAGAGAATAATGTTTTTTTTTCCCCCTCTAGCGTTTTTGAGCGTTGCGCTTCAGGCGACAAAACGCTCATGTGTGAATGCAGCCTAAGACTTGAGAGGCTGTGAGGCGGGGGGGGGGGGGGGGGTGACAGGCAGAGAGCCACTGATTGGTGCCATTACTAGTAAAAAAAAAAAAAATATCTCCTTGGATTTCATTTAAAAAATCTGGTCACCTTAGCATAGATGTGAACAGGAACTATAACTAAATAAGCTTAAATAGACTGTAGTGCGTTTCTGTGCAATTTGAAAATGCAACATTTTCATTCAACTTAGCCTAAATCCCAACGTGAGCTTGTGCGTCACATTTTATCTGCCATATTGGTCGCTGCTGGAGGAATTTATCAGGACAGAAGCAAGGGAAATCTCTCCCCTTTTAGGCTCCATTCACACTTGTATGACTCCAAAGTGGCACCGACTTTGGAGTGCGACTTGGATACGGCTTTGGCTTTGACCAGTGACGATGGACAACTGTTGCACTGTATAACATTCAGATAAAAACTGTCATGCAGCTTTTGAGGGTTACATTGAAGTCTATGGCCCTCAAGTTGGATGAAAGCCAGACCAAAGTGGTGCATGAACTACTTTGAAGTTTCTGCAACTTTAAACCGCACGTATATGAAAAGTTATGATTGGAAAACGACTTTTCATACGACTTTGATGTCCAAAATTTGCATGACAAGTCGCAGAAGTGTGAATGGAGCCTCAGTAAAATTAAAGTTCCTCAGATATGACTTACGCTTTTCCACACAAAGCGGTCCCCGGGCCGGCCCTGAGGGCACAGCAACCAACAATGTTGATGTTTTCCCTCACATCCTGCAGAAATGTATAATTACCACCTAATCCAGTATAGAAGGCTTCACCGTAATCCAAAAATACAGAAAATAATACGGTAAGGGAGAGGAAAATAGAATTAGACTGTGAAGTCATTTAGAAGAGCGCTAAAAGGATTATATAGAGAAATCAATGATATATTGTGTGCTTCACATACAGCTTCATTCTGTGACTGGAAATTCACTAGGCCAGAAGCCTGAGTCACAAAACTACCTCACATGAGCTCAAATTAAACACTTGCCACACGTCAGTGGGTTTTATCCTGATATTATTTTTTATAGTTTCAAAAAAAATTAACAAATTATGTTTACACCCGGGGGGGTTCTCGTCATCTGATGTAAGGGGAAGTGGGGTGGACACCAAGTCAACGCAAATACAACCAGCCCTTCGAGGGCAACCATAATGCGGATGTGGCCCACAAACCAAATGGAGTTTGACACTCCTGCTCTAAATTTTAAATTTATATATATATATATATATATATATATATATATATATATATATATATATATATATATATATATATATATTACACACACACACACATACATACACGCTTGACTTTTAGGACCTTTCCACACTTGTGCGACTCGTCCTGTGACTGCAAAGTCGCATGACAAGTCCTACTCCTATGATTTTCAATGAGTACCGTTCATATCTGTGCGACTACTTTGGTTTACACTTTGATGCGACATGAGGTCCATAGACCTTAACATTACACAGATATTTCCTCAAGTCACGTCGAAGTTGTGCAACTTTCAGGTTGCACAAGTGTGAAAGGGGCCTTAGCCGGCTCCTAGATTCATCAAAACAAATTTTGTCAAACCCCAAATCTGACATGGCGGTTTGTTTGCCCATAAAACTTTGCATGTCAAGAATCAAAATGAACACACTAACATTTTGAAAGACAAACGATCAATCGCTTCTTTGAGCGATTTTCTAACCAATCATTACAAAGGACACGAAAAGGCTTCCAGCATTTTCCTCAAAACAGGAGCGGGTAACAATCTGCAGTAAATGCAAATATGATTCACCTGGAGGGAATGTTCTCCTCACCTCAGCACAACCCGACATTCACTTCAGGACCGGCGCAGAGTACGGACATTGTGGGAAGTCCGGCACAGCCAGTCCTGACAAGCGTCTTCCCAGAAGCCGGTGAAAATAGCCGCGTCTATATTTAGGCTGAGGGCGCTCGCTAAAGATATACAGCCTTCCTATAAATATACTGTATATACCCATTCATCCGGACTGGCCTGGATACAAATACCTCAGCAGATTTATCTAGGCCTCAATCTTGTTTACAATCTGTTGCGCCGCACTTGACTTCATCAGGGTAAAGCCCAGGACACGTCCAAGTTTATTTAAAAATAATAAAGTGTCAGGTCAGAGATAAGGGCCGCCGGTGTCCTTTTCACCCAAATGTGGCCTTACCGTCATCCTCAGTGAGTAATTGGCCCAGGCCAACAGTTGTGGGCAACTCTCAGACGGTCAGAGAAGGCCCCTTTCTCACTTGTACGACCTGAAATTCACGCGACTTGAAGCAATGACTGTAAATCTTGAGGTCTATGGACTTCAAGTCGCATCAAAGTCTGACCAGCGTAGTGCAGGGACTACTGTGGAACCTCGGATTAGGAGCATAATCCATTCCAGAAGACCGCTCGTAATCCAAAGTACTCTCATATCAAAGCGAGTTTCCCCATTGAAGTCAATGAAAACAAAAATAATTTGTTCCGCATTGACCTTAAAGCGGGAGGTTCACCCTAAAAAAAAAAAAATCCAACATTAAATTGAGCTCACTTCCGAGATTGATAGTATGCTGATCTTTTTTTTTGCAGTACATACCGTTGTATGGTTATTTTCCCCCCCGGCTTCCAGGTAGTGAATCCTGCGGGAGTGGGCGTTCCTATGCACAGGCTAAGTGATTGACATATGACACAAGCTCCCCCCCCCCAGCGCATACGGCCACGTCACGAGTTGCCAAAAGAAGCCGAACGTCTGTGCGCAGGCGCCGTATAGAGCCGACTCGCAGTCCGGCTTCTTTTGGCAACTCGTGACGCGGCCGTATGCGCCGGGGGGGGGGGAAGCTTTTGTCATACGTCAATCACTTGGCCTGTGCATAGGAACGCCCACTCCCGCGGGATTCACTACCCGGAAGCCAGGGGGAAAATAACGATACAAAGATATGTACGGCAAAAAAAAAAAAAGATCAGCATACTGGCAATGTCGGAAGTGAGCTCAATGTAATGTTAGAATTTTTTTTAGGGTGAATGGCATGCAATACCGCATGCGGCCAGAGGAATGGGGCGCCGGAGAGCCTCGGAAACAGCCGGGAAGGCCCGAGGAGAGTTCGGCCGACCTCGGCAAACCTTGGAAAGGCTCAGGAACGTAGAATTTCAAAAGGCTCCATTCGGCTCTAGACAACACTCGCAAACCGAGTTAGTATTTTTCAAAATACAGTGCTCAAAAAAAATAAAAAAAAGAAGAACACACACACACGCTCGGAAACAATTTGAAGCATTGCTCAGAAGCATTGAGCCTCATTTTTCTAGGCTCGTGGTAGTGTTGTATGTCACCACGTTTTTCATGGCCGGAATTTGGTGTGAACGTGTGTATGCAAGACAGCTTGAGTGGAATTCCGTCGGAAAAACCCGTTGGAGTTTTATGCCGATGAAAAAAACGATCGTGTGTACGAGGCATAAGGCTCCATTCACACCGGAGTGATGCGTAGGTGTGCGCAAAACCACGTCTTTAGCATTATAAGGTTTGGGGGGGTGGGTTGTGCTAAATTTTTCCCGGGGGGCACAAAGTATCCAGCACAGAAGTCCTAGGATATGATTACCATTCAGTGGCTGGAGTTGCAGGACATCGGGGGGGGGGGGGGCTGGTTTCTAAAACATCCCAGCCCCCCCATCTCAGCCCATTCCTGGCTGGCACTCGCCCAAAACAAACGTCTCGCCTTCCCCTGACAGCTCAACTACAGCGATCGTTCTCCCCCCAGTAATACGAGCCGCCTCTGCCTGGGAACACTCCACCACACCGAACCGGGGGACCCCAGACCTCCCCCCGCATATTATCCATAGACTACAAAACACATCCACCACCCAGAGATGTGAAAGAAGAAGAGATCTGACCCCAGGAAGAGACATTTCATAGACTGCAGCTTAGCAGCTCCAAGGCCCCATTCACACCTGAGAGAAGCGTCTTCAGGCAGAACGTCGCACGATTTTTGCCGCTTTTTTTGTACAGGTCACATGGTCACCAAATAAAAAAAAAAAACCCGCCAAAATCCATCAAAAAAGAGAAGTTCCAGAACTTGTTTGAGCGTCAAGCGTTTTGGAGTGGAGATGTGAACCGTCTCCATAGAAAATAACTGTTTTCAGCGAGTACAGAAATTACCTGTCGCTAAGATTGCACCGACACCCTCAGCGAATCCCAAGGGCGGGCGTGCATCCCTCTCTCTCAGCCCCCTTTACTCCGATACCCCCCAACTAAAATCTAGTGGAACCAATCGCCTCCAGAACCCACCTAATTAGTAAATAGAGTCCACCTGTGTCATTTAATCTCAGTATAAATACAGCTGTTCTGTGAAGCCCTCAGAGGTTTGTTAGAGAACCTTGGTGAGCAAACGGCATCATGAAGGCCAAGGAACACACCAGACAGGTCAGGGTTAAAGTTGTGGAGAAGTATAAAGCAGGGTTAGGTTATAAAAAAAACTATCCTAAGCTTTGAAGATCTCACGGAGCTTCTGTTCAATCCATCATCGGAAAATGGAAAGAGTTTGGCACAACCGCAAACCTACCAAGACATGGCCGTCCACCTAAACTGACCACGGCCGGGCAAGGAGAGCATTCATCAGAGAAGCAGCCAAGAGGCCCATGGTAACTCTGGAGGAGCTGCAGAGATCCACAGCTCAGGAGTGAGAATCTGTCCACAGGACAACTATTAGGCCTCGTACACACGATCAAATCTGTCTGCTGGAAACGGTCTGCTAGACCGTCCCAGCAGACAGATTCGATCGTGTGTACGGGCGAGCCGACGGATTTGGCCACCCGACAGATTTCAAAGCGAGCTTTGAAATCTATCGGGTGGGAATCCGTCCGCCCGACATGTCTGCTGGTTAGTACACTTACCAGCAGACATGTCGTCTCGCACCGCCGCCGAATGGATTCGGCGCATGCGCGGAAGTGTTTTACGTCCTGGTGCGGTGACGTGGCGGCGTCAACGTCACCGCCACGTCAGCGCGCCGTCTGCTGGCGGGGATTTTGGTTTGCTCGTGTGTACACGCGAGCAAACCAAAATCCAAACAGACAGATTTGTTCAAATCGGTCGGACAGACCGTTTTGAACAAATCTATTGCCTCGTGTGTACGAGGCCTTAGTGGTGCTCTCCACGGGACCACCATTAGTGGTGCTCTCCACGGGACCACCATTAGTGGTGCTCTCCACGGGACCACCATTAGTGGTGCTCTCCACGGGACCACCATTAGTGGTGCTCTCCACGGGACCACCATTAGTGGTGCTCTCCACGGGACCACCATTAGTGGTGCTCTCCACGGGACCACCATTAGTGGTGCTCTCCACGGGACCACTATTAGTGGTGCTCTCCACGGGACAACTATTATTGGTGCTCTCCCACCATTAGTGGTGCTCTCCACGGGACCACCATTAGTGGTGCTCTCCACGGGACCACCATTAGTGGTGCTCTCCACGGGACCACTATTAGTGGTGCTCTCCACGGGACAACTATTAGTGGTGCTCTCCACGGGACAACTATTAGTGGTGCTCTCCACGGGACCACCATTAGTGGTGCTCTCCACGGGACCACCATTAGTGGTGGGACCACCATTAGTGGTGCTCTCCACGGGACCACCATTAGTGGTGCTCTCCACGGGACCACCATTAGTGGTGCTCTCCACGGGACCACCATTAGTGGTGCTCTCCACGGGACCACCATTAGTGGTGCTCTCCACGGGACCACCATTAGTGGTGCTCTCCACGGGACAACTATTAGTGGTGCTCTCCACGGGACAACTATTAGTGGTGCTCTCCACGGGACAACTATTAGTGGTGCTCTCCACGGGACAACTATTAGTGGTGCTCTCCACGGGACCACTATTAGTGGTGCTCTCCACGGGACCACTATTAGTGGTGCTCTCCACGGGACCACTATTAGTGGTGCTCTCCACTATTAGTGGTGCTCTCCACGGGACACTATTAGTGGTGCTCTCCACGGGACAACTATTAGTGGTGCTCTCCACGGGACAACTATTAGTGGTGCTCTCCACGGGACAACTATTAGTGGTGCTCTCCACTATTAGTGGTGCTCTCCACGGGACCACTATTAGTGGTGCTCTCCACGGGACAACTATTAGTGGTGCTCTCCACTATTAGTGGGCTCTCCACCACTATTAGTGGTGCTCTCCACGGGACCACTATTAGTGGTGCTCTCCACGGGACCACTATTAGTGGTGCTCTCCACGGGACCACTATTAGTGGTGCTCTCCACGGGACCACTATTAGTGGTGCTCTCCACGGGACCACTATTAGTGGTGCTCTCCACGGGACCACTATTAGTGGTGCTCTCCACGGGACCACTATTAGTGGTGCTCCACTGGACCACTATTAGTGGGCTCTCCACGGGACCACTATTAGTGGTGCTCTCCACGGGACAACTATTAGTGGTGCTCTCCACGGGACAACTATTAGTGGTGCTCTCCACGGGACAACTATTAGTGGTGCTCTCCACGGGACACTATTAGTGGTGCTCTCCACGGGACAACTATTAGTGGTGCTCTCCACGGGACAACTATTAGTGGTGCTCTCCACGGGACCACTATTAGTGGTGCTCTCCACGGGACCACTATTAGTGGTGCTCTCCACGGGACCACTATTAGTGGTGCTCTCCACGGGACCACTATTAGTGGTGCTCTCCACGGGACCACTATTAGTGGTGCTCTCCACGGGACCACTATTAGTGGTGCTCTCCACGGGACCACTATTAGTGGTGCTCTCCACGGGACAACTATTAGTGGTGCTCTCCACGGGACAACTATTAGTGGTGCTCTCCACGGGACAACTATTAGTGGTGCTCTCCACGGGACCACTATTAGTGGTGCTCTCCACGGGACCACTATTAGTGGTGCTCTCCACGGGACCACTATTAGTGGTGCTCTCCACGGGACCACTATTAGTGGTGCTCTCCACGGGACCACTATTAGTGGTGCTCTCCACGGGACAACTATTAGTGGTGCTCTCCACGGGACAACTATTAGTGGTGCTCTCCACGGGACAACTATTAGTGGTGCTCTCCACGGGACAACTATTAGTGGTGCTCTCCACGGGACAACTATTAGTGGTGCTCTCCACAAATCTGCCCTTTATGGAAGAGTGACAAGAAGACTATGGGCCAGATCCACGAAGCATTACGACGGTGTATCTCCAGATACGCCGCCATAATTTCAAGATACGCCGTAATCACGCTAAGATACGACTGAAGTTTATTAAGCCGTCGTATCTTAGTTGCATATTTACGCTGGACGCTTGGGGCGCTTCCATTGAATTTCCGCGTAAAATATGCAAATAAAATAGATACGCCGATCCACGAACATGCGTACGCCCGGCGCATTTTTTTTTACGTCGTTTGCGTTAGTCGTTTTCCGGCGTGAAGTTACTACCCCTGCTGTATAGAGGCGTCGGGCCAGCGTCGAATTTTCCGTCGTTTGCGTAAACCGTTCGCGAATAGGGATTTGCGTAAGTTACGTTCACGTTGTTTTCATTGACTATTTGCGACGTGATTTCGCGCATGCGCACTGGGATATCTCCACGAACGGCGCATGACGTGGGGTCATGATGATTTACATTAAATCACGCCGTCTTCTTAACCGATTTGAATTGCGCGGCCTTACGCCGCAACAATTACACTACGCCGCCGTAACTTACAGCGGAAATTGGATATGGATACGCGGCTGTAACTTACAGCGGCGTAGTTTAACTTAGATAAGTGCCACTGACGGCACTTCTTTGTGGATCTGGCCCTATGTGTAGGGGGGAAACTAACACTGCCCATCACCCTGAACACACCATCCGCACTGTGAAACATGGTGGTGGCAGCGATGTTTTTCTTCAGCAGGGACAGGGAAGCTGGTCAGAGTTGATGGGAAGATGGATGGAGCCAAATACAGAGCAATCTTAGAAGAAAACCAGAGTCTACAAACGACTTGAGACTGGGGGGGGGGTTCAACTTCCAGCAGGACAACGACCCTAAAGTACAGCCAGAGCTACACTGGAATGTATTCCCCCCCCCCCCATTGATCCAAAACGCGTTGCTACTTTACCTGTAAAATTACATGCCTGTGTGTAAAGACCCGTCGAAAGCAACAAGCTGAATGCAGATCAGGAAATAAACCTGAACACCTACAAATTCGCCATTTTTGGCGCCGGTGTTTAAGATCTCTAAAATGTTCATGCAAAAAAAAAAAAAAAAATTAATCAGACTGTACTTTTTTTTTTTTTTCTACAACTACAAACACCCTCCAGCAATCCGTCTGCAGATCAGACATTTCACAGATGTGACTCCGAGTAACGTATTTATTTAGCCCCCCTCCCCCACCCGGCATTATGTTTTAGTCACCGGAATGACTCGGCAGGACGGCGCATACGGAGGAGTTCTGCAGACTGCTGGAGCTGCAGGTGCACCGCCGGGGTGCGGACGGCGCTCAGCCATCCCATAAACACCGAGCTGTACAGAAGGAGAACACAGAGGTCGGGTTATAACCGCAGGACGCGTCTCCGCCAGTAATCGCAAGGTTTCGGAGGCGGCGTTCTCCTTCCAATCCCTGAGCTATATAAGAAAGCATCAGGGGGGACTACAAGCGCCAGCATGCGGCGCCAATACAAAACAGTGACAAAAACTTTGTTGCAATTTTTATGGCAAATCTATGGAGACTCCATCAGCCTGTTCACACTGGTGTGGGATTCGCATCACAAATCGCATTTATGCGAACCGCTGCAGGAGTCAACGTTAAGTTACCGAAAAACGGTTCGCAAATCGCAGCACGATTGGCTGAAATCGGATCACATGGGTGTGATCACCATATGATTTACACAGAAATGCGGTGCGACTCCTGTACGAATCGCATGGGGTTCACCGCAACGCATCAATATGAGCCCAGACTTTAGGCTCCGTTCACGTCTGAGCAGAGCGACTTTTAGGCGTTTTTTTGGGGGGAGAGTTTGGAGCTGGGGGGGTTTTTTTCGCAAGCGTGTTACACGCATTTTACAGCTTCAGTCGTTTTTGTTTAGCCAATAGAAAGCACGAAAAAACACTCAAGTTAACCGTTTCTATTGAAGTCTATGCGACTAAAAGACGCATGTAATCTGCCAGAAAGAAGCTCCTGTATGTTTTTAAGTGTCAGGCGTACACTCAGATGTGAACGGGGGGGGGGGGGGGGGCATTGAAATAAATGAGCGTTTTAGAGCGACAAGCTTCAAGCAGAAAAATCGCTCAGGTGTGAATGGAATGAGTGGAGAGGGATTAGAACCCCCGTCAGTTTTTTTGGCTTTTCACCAGAACAGGAATAGAGAGTAAAATCTTCCAATGGGGACACCAGTTTTGTCGAGCTGAAAACCAGAGATTCCCTCACTTCCTGCCAGGACTCCCCCCCCCCTTCCCGTTTACTTCCTGCCAGGACTCCCCCCACCACTTCCCATTTACTTCCTGCCATGACTCCTCCCCCCACTTCCTGCCAGGACTCCCCCCCACTTCCCATTTACTTCCTGCCAGGACTCTCCCCCCCCCCCCACTTCCCATTTACTTCCTGCCAGGACTCCCCCCCCCCCCACTTCCCATTTACTTCCTGCCAGGACTCCCCCCCCCACTTCCCAATTACTTTCTGCCAGGACTCCCTCCCCCCACTTCCCATTTACTTCCTGCCAGGACTCCCTCCCCCCACTTCCCATTTACTTCCTGCCAGGACTCCCTCCCCCCCCCCCCCACTTCCCATTTACTTCCTGCCAGGACTCCCTCCCCCCCCCACTTCCCATTTACTTCCTGCCAGGACTCCCTCCCCCACTTCCCATTTACTTCCTGCCAGGACTCCCTCCCCCCCCCCACTTCCCATTTACTTCCTGCCAGGACTCCCTCCCCCCACTTCCCATTTACTTCCTGCCAGGACTCCCCCCCCCCCCCACTTCCCATTTACTTCCTGCCAGGACTCCCCCCCCCCCACTTACTTCCTGCCAGGACTCCCTCCCCCCCCCCACTTCCCATTTACTTCCTGCCAGGACTCCCCCCCCCCCCCCACTTCCCAATTACTTCCTGCCAGGACTCCCTCCCCCCCACTTCCCATTTACTTCCTGCCAGGACTCCCCTCCCCCCCACTTCCCATTTACTTCCTGCCAGGACCCCCCCCCCCCCCCACTTCCCATTTACTTCCTGCCAGGACTCCCCCCCCCACTTCCCATTTACTTCCTGCCAGGACTCCCCCCCCCCCACTTCCCATTTACTTCCTGCCAGGACTCCCCCCCCCCACTTCCCATTTACTTCCTGCCAGGACTCCCCCCCCCCACTTCCCATTTACTTCCTGCCAGGACTCCCCCCCCCACTTCCCATTTACTTCCTGCCAGGACTCCCCCCCCCCCACTTCCCATTTACTTCCTGCCAGGACTCCCCCACTACCCGTCATGACTCCCCCACTACCCGTTTACTACCTGTCAGGACTCCCCCACTTCCCGTTTACTACCTGTCAGGACTCCCCCACTTCCCGTTTACTACCTGCCAGGACCCCCTCACTTCCTGCCAGGACCCCCTCACTTCCTGTTTAAGATGCCCCCACTTGTGTCTGGACATCCGGGTCCCAAACCAGCATCTATGAGCAGGTGTTTCATCTTTTATGCTGAAGCTTCATGAATGATTGTCCTCCAGCGCTCGGTGTCAGTGATGTGTATTGGACGGTGTGGGTCACATGGTCTCTTTGCGTCACACAAAGATGGATCCCACTTGTAGCGCTCCGCAGGCTTTTATTACTCCCCAAATTCCTCCATTCATGTCAATGTAAACGCGGCACAAATGCTTCCCAAACGTATGGGGGCAGATGGGACCTGTAGTCTCTGTTTGTAAACAATCCGGCACCTGGAAGGCGTGGTTTGGTGGGCGGAGCCACACTAACCTAAACAAATATAAGAATTCTGAATGGAGAAGCTGTGGGTAAAGGGGGAGGGGCAGAATGAGGGGGAGGGGCAGAATGAGGGGGAGCTGCATGAGGGGGGGCTGCATGAAGAACGAGGGGGGGGCAAAACGAGGATCAGGGAGGATCAGTATACACAGCGCTGTACACCTGAGGGATCAGTATACACAGCGCTGTACACCTGAGGGATCAGTATACACAGCGCTGTACACCTGAGGGATCAGTATACACAGCGCTGTACACCTGAGGGATCAGTATACACAGCGCTGTACACCTGAGGGATCAGTATACACAGCGCTGTACACCTGAGGGATCAGTATACACAGCGCTGTACACCTGAGGGATCAGTATACACAGCGCTGTACACCTGAGGGATCAGTATACACAGCGCTGTACACCTGAGGGATCAGTATACACAGCGCTGTACACCTGAGGGATCAGTATACACAGCGCTGTACACCTGAGGGATCAGTATACACAGCGCTGTACACCTGAGGGATCAGTATACACAGCGCTGTACACCTGAGGGATCAGTATACACAGCGCTGTACACCTGAGGGATCAGTATACACAGCGCTGTACACCTGAGGGATCAGTATACACAGCGCTGTACACCTGAGGGATCAGTATACACAGCGCTGTACACCTGAGGGATCAGTATACACAGCGCTGTACACCTGAGGGATCAGTATACACAGCGCTGTACACCTGAGGGATCAGTATACACAGCGCTGTACACCTGAGGGATCAGTATACACAGCGCAGTACACCTGAGGGATCAGTATACACAGCGCAGTACACCTGAGGGATCAGTATACACAGCGCAGTACACCTGAGGGATCAGTATACACAGCGCAGTACACCTGAGGGATCAGTATACACAGCGCAGTACACCTGAGGGATCAGTATACACAGCGCAGTACACCTGAGGGATCAGTATACACAGCGCTGTACACCTGAGGGATCAGTATACACAGCGCTGTACACCTGAGGGATCAGTATACACAGCGCTGTACACCTGAGGGATCAGTATACACAGCGCTGTACACCTGAGGGATCAGTATACACAGCGCTGTACACCTGAGGGATCAGTATACACAGCGCGCTGTACACCTGAGGGATCAGTATACACAGCGCTGTACACCTGAGGGATCAGTATACACAGCGCTGTACACCTGAGGGATCAGTATACACAGCGCTGTACACCTGAGGGATCAGTATACACAGCGCTGTACACCTGAGGGATCAGTATACACAGCGCTGTACACCTGAGGGATCAGTATACACAGCGCTGTACACCTGAGGGATCAGTATACACAGCGCTGTACACCTGAGGATCAGTATACACAGCGCTGTACACCTGAGGGATCAGTATACACAGCGCTGTACACCTGAGGGATCAGTATACACAGCGCTGTACACCTGAGGGATCAGTATACACAGCGCAGTACACCTGAGGGATCAGTATACACAGCGCAGTACACCTGAGGGATCAGTATACACAGCGCAGTACACCTGAGGGATCAGTATACACAGCGCAGTACACCTGAGGGATCAGTATACACAGCGCTGTACACCTGAGGGATCAGTATACACAGCGCAGTACACCTGAGGGATCAGTATACACAGCGCAGTACACCTGAGGGATCAGTATACACAGCGCAGTACACCTGAGGATCAGTACACACAGCGCAGTACACCTGAGGATCAGTATACACAGCGCAGCACACCTGAGGATCAGTATACACAGCGCTGTACACCTGAGGGATCAGTATACACAGCGCTGTACACCTGAGGATCAGTATACACAGCGCAGTACACCTGAGGATCAGTATACACAGCGCAGTACACCTGAGGATCAGTATACACAGCGCAGTACACCTTAGGGATCAGTATACACAGCGCAGTACACTTGAGGGATCAGTATACACAGCGCTGTACACCTGAGGGATCAGTATACACAGCGCAGTACACCTGAGGATCAGTATACACAGCGCAGTACACCTGAGGATCAGTATACACAGCGCAGTACACCTGAGGATCAGTATACACAGCGCAGTACACCTGAGGATCAGTATACACAGCGCTGTACACCTGAGGGATCAGTATACACAGCGCTGTACACCTGAGGGATCAGTATACACAGCGCTGTACACCTGAGGGATCAGTATACACAGCGCTGTACACCTGAGGGATCAGTATACACAGCGCAGTACACCTGAGGATCAGTATACACAGCGCAGTACACCTGAGGATCAGTATACACAGCGCAGTACACCTGAGGATCAGTATACACAGCGCTGTACACACAGTGCAGCACATGTCGGTGAGCTCGGCGCTCATACACAACAATGACAAACATCCCTCCCCCGGCCGGTCCTCACCATCTCCTCCGCCGGGGCTCCCGCCTGTCTCGCTCACCGCGCTGCCATCATCCCGAATGAGGATCGGAGAAGCCCGGGAGCTGTGCAGAGCCCGGACACACCCCCAACCCCGCCCACCTTCACCCCACACAGGGGGGAGAGCGACAGCCGAAGCACTGGGGGGGCGGAGATTACGGCGCACTACACGCGCCGCTATACACAGAGGGGCGGGGACTGGGACAAGAACAGGCTGATGGTTTTGCATAGGAGGCGGAGACTGAAACAGGACAGGCTGATACACACATGGGGGGCGGAGTCTGAAGCCTTGACACGTTTATACTGTATACAGAGAGGCGGAGATCGCAGCGGGACTTGTCGATGGGGGGGGGGCGGGGACTACAGATGAGAGACGCTGATGGGAGGGCGGGGAATGCACGTTGGGCATGCTGACGGAGGCGGGCACTGGCACTCGGACATGAAATTGGGGGCGGGCACTGGAACTCGGACATGAAATTGGGGGCGGGCACTGGAACTCGGACATGCAAATAGAAGGCGGGGCCTGGCGGGTGTAAATGCCAATAGCTGGATGGTAACTGGAGCCTGCACCTGCTAATAGGGGGGCGGGGACTGGAGCTTGGACATGCAGAGAGGTGGGCGGAGACTGGAGCTTGGACATGCAGAGGTGGGCGGAGACTGGAGCTTGGACATGCAGAGGTGGGCGGAGACTGGAGCTTGGATATGCAGAGGTGGGCGGAGACGGTTATATTCTTTCTATCCCATTTTTTTTCTATTGTATTCAAATCTATTCTATTCAAATTTGAATTATTTCTACTCGAATTTCAGAAAACAGTTCTATTCTTTCTATTCCAGTCTTTTCTTTTTTATTCTATTTTTTTTATTCTTTTTTATTCTATTCAAATTTGAATACATTTTATTCCAATTCTGGAAGGCGTTATATTCTATCTGTTTTATTCTATTCTATTCTATTCTTTATTTTCTATTCTATTGTTTTTGCATTCTATTTGTTCCATTCTATTCTTTTCTATTGTATATTCAAATTTTGCACGATAGTTATATTCTTTTCCATTCTATTAATTTTTTTTTATATTCTATTCTTTTTTTTTTGTTCTATTCGTCTCTCTTCTATTCAAATGTATTCTCTTTACATTTACCAAAACAGTTATATTGTTACTGTATATTCTTACTATTCCATTCTTTTATCTTGTTTATTCCTTTCTAGTATTTTCTATTCTATGCTATCCTTTTCTATTCTATTCAATTAAAATTAGAATTAATTTATATCTATTTTATTCTATTGTATTCTTTTATATTATAATTCTTTCTATTCTATACTTTTCTATTGTTCTTTTCTATTCTATTCTATTACAATTATAATGAATTTTATTCGAATTTCGGAAGACGCTTACATTATATGAGTTTTATTCTATTCTATTAATTTGTTTTCTATTGTATTCTTTTGCATTCTATTCTTTTTTCCCATTCTATTATTTTCTATTGTATTTTCAAATTTATTCTATTTGAAATTCAAATTTTGGAAGATGGTTATATTTTTTCTATTCCATTCTATTCAATTTTTTTTTCTATTCTTTTTTTTTTCCTTTTTTGTCCTATTCTTCCCTATTCTATTCAAATGTATTCTTTTTAAATTGAACAAAACAGCTATATTGTTATATTCTATGCTTTTCTATTGTTTATTCTTTTCTATTGTTTACTCTTCTCTTTTCTATTTTATTCTTTTCGCCCAGAGGCGATTCAGTTCGCATGCGTTGCGCTATACAAGTCATTCATTCATTCATTCTATTAAAATTATAATACATTTTATTAAAATTTTGGAAGACGGTTAAATTATATCTATTTTATTCTATTATATTCATTTTTTTCTATTCTATTCTTTTGCATTCTAGTCTTTTTTTCTATTCTATTCTCTTCTATTCTTCTCTATTCTATTCAAATTTGTTCATTTTCTTAGGGGCCAAAATTTGGCCCCTGAGCTTCCTAGGGGGCGACGATCGCATGTAGGGGGGGGGGGTGACTGGGGCCGCGCCGCAACCGCGTATAACGCCCGTCGCTGCTGCATCCCTTCAGGTGGTGAGGAAGCGACAAACACTACAGATCGCATTTCAGAGGACGCCAAAAACTGCGCCAAGCGTAAATGAGGCTCCATAATAAACATTCTCCTTCATCTAATGGCGTGCAGCTTCCATCGGACACTAAATGTAATTTTCTCTCTATAATTTGCTCTCAGGATACAATTGATTCCTCAGTCGCCGGATGAAGAAACGGACGCCGTCATCCAGAACGCATTTCTCCGGACAAGAAAGATGTAAATCCGATCACTAAAGCCTCATCCGATCTTCATCACCTTATTGCGTTCCGGGGATTCTCAGGTTATTTTAGCCCCTTGCCTACCGGGCACTTTTACCCCCCTCCCCCCCTTCCTGCCCAGGCCAATTTTCAGCTTTCATCACTGTCGCACTTTGAATGACAATTGCGCCGTCATGCTGCACTGTACCCAAATGACATTTTTATCATTTTTTTGAGAGGGATAGAGCTTTCTTTTGGTGGTTATTATTCACAGCTGGGGTTTTTTTTTTGCTAAACAAACTAAAAATGACGTAAAATTGAAAAAAAAAATGTTTCTGTTATAAAATAAAAGAATACATACATAAATGATATTTTATAAATGATAATGAATCAACAAATAAGCAATAAATAATAACAATTAAAAAAAAAAATAGAAATAATAAATGATATATATAAAAGAATTCATACATAAATGATAATTAATAAACAAATAAACAATAGATAATAACAATAGAAAGTAATAATAATAAATTATTAAATAATAAAAATAATAAATTATAAAAAAATACAAATAAACAATAAATAATAACAATAGAAAATAATAATAAAATAATAAATTATAAAACAAAAAAAAAATACATACTAACTGGCGGCAATAATAAAAATAATACATAATTTAAAAAAAAAATTAATACATACATAAATGATAGTATATAGATGATAATGAATAAACAAATAAACAATAAATAATAGCAATAGAAAATAATAATAAATTATTAAATAATAGAAATAATAAATTATATATATAAAAGAATTCATACATAAATGATAATTAATAAACAATAGATAATAACAATAGAAAGTAATAATAATAAATTATTAAATAATAAAAATAATAAATTATAAAAAAATACAAATAAATAACAATAGAAAATAATAATAAATTAATAATAAAATAATAAATTATAAAACAAAAAAAAAATACATACTAACTGGCGGCAATAATAAAAATAATACATAATTTAAAAAAAAATTAATACATACATAAATGATAGTATATAGATGATAATGAATAAACAAATAAACAATAAATAATAGCAATAGAAAATAATAATAAATTATTAAATAATAGAAATAATAAATTATAAAAAATACAAATAAACAATAAATAATAACAATAGAAAATAATAATAAATTAATAATAAAATAATAAATTATAAAACGAAAAAAAATACATACTAACTGGCGGCAATAATAAAAATAATACATAATTTAAAAAAAAATGAATACATACATAAATGATAGTATATAAATGATAATAAATAAACAATAAATAATAACAATAGAAAATAATAAATGATTAAATAATAGAAATAATAAATTATATATATATATATATATATATATATATATATATATATATATATATATATATATATATATATATATAAATAAAAGAATACATACATAAATTATAGTTTATAAATGATAACGAATAAACAATAAATAATAACAACAATAGAAAGTAATAATAAATTAATAATAAAAATAATAATAAAAAAGAATACATACATAAATGATAGTTTATAAATGATAATGAATAAACAAATAAGCATTTAATAATAACAATATAAAATAATGATAATACATTATTAAATAATAAAAATAATAAATTATAAAAAATACAAATAAAGAATAAATAATAACAATATAAAATAATAATAAATTAATAATAAAATAATAAATTATAAAAAAAAAAATACATACTAATTGGCGGCAATAATAATAAAAATAATACATAATAAAAAAAAAAAAGAATACATACATAAATGATAGCTTATAAATGATAATGAATAAAAAAATAAACAATAACAATAGAAAATAATAATACATTATTAAATAATAGAAATAATAACTTATATATATATATATATATATATATATATATAAAAAATAATACATACATAAATGATAGTTTATAAATGATAATGAATAAACAATAAATAATAACAACAATAGAAAGTAATAATAAATTAATAATACAAATAATAAATAATAATAAAAAAGAATACATACATAAATGATAGTTTATAAATGATAATTAATAAACAAATAAATATAAAATTATTACATAATGAAACAATTAATAAATGAAAAAATAATAGATAATAAATGATAGTGTGCACAGCACCAGTTATTGTGTGACGTAACGTACGGTAGCGTAACGTGCTTTGTGTTACCGCACTACAATAGACTGAAACGCGTCCTTTTGTTCTTCTTTAGTATATATGGACTGTATTATTTTTTTGTATGAGTTGAGTCTTTTTTTGATGCGGGGGGGGTCCCGCTATGTACACTCATTTATTACATAGCAGAGGATAGGAGGGGCGCACGAAATGTGTACCTTGGCCCCCACACAACAATGAGCGGGTGACAGCTTCCTGAAAGGAAGAGATCTGGTGGCGATGATGTCATAGTGACCCCGGCCATAGGAGGGAAGAAAGGCAAACAGCAGGACAGGAAGACCAATACACACAGGATTGCCTCAGTCCGATGACTTTATCGGCGTGCCGGATCCGCTCTGGCAGGCAGACCGCCTGGGGGGGGGGGGGGAGGGGGGGCGTTTTCATAATGGAAGAAGAGACGGGGAGTCAGAAAACGGGTCCCAATTGTTCTGTCCTCAGTATGGAGGGAAGAAAGGAGGAGTGCAGCTCAGGAGATGAGTGTGTTTCGTGGCACTACATATAGTTTGTAGGGCTGTCACACCTGCCAGGTTTTTAGTCTGTGTCTCCATTCGGATGATTTCCCCTCATTTCCTTTCCCAGTGACCACACAGGAAGCAAGAAGATGCCCCACCAACATGGACACGGACAGCCATGAAGTGGTTGTAAATCCTCACATATACCCAGTGAGGTGACTGGCCTTAGGTGATACACACAGATGAAACAAATCCTCCTACATACGTTGTACCTCTTTACCTGCAGTCTTCTCTTTTCTACATCTGTTCAAATTGCAGATTTTTTTACAGCTTGTCTGAGCTTTCAAAAAACGGGGGGCGGAGAGCTGAAGTTACACTCTGTAGATCGTAGTGAAGAGAGCTGAGAGCTGATTGGAGGGACGGGACACACCCCCCTTCATTCAGCACACGGGAACAGACCTGAGGCTGTCAATGTGCTGGAGCTCTCTCCCCTGTCACCTTATTTCTCTTGGTGTCAGGAAACAGTGTCAGACGTCATTAATGCAGATAGCAGAGGAAGGAGGCTGCAGGGATGGGCTTTGTTCATATTTCATGTCTGACTTTACAACCACTTTAACCCCTTTATGGCCGCGCTGTAGCCAAAGTGTCCTGATTATCGGTGCAGCCCCAACAGTGCCCACCAGTGCTGCCAATCAGTGCTGCCTATCAGTACCCATTAGTGTTGCTTCATCAGTGCCCATCCATGCAGCCTATTAGTGCAGCATATAAGTTCTCATCAGTGCCGCTTTATCAGTGTCACCTCATCAGTGCCGCTTTATCAGTGCCGCTTTATCAGTGTCACCTCATCAGTGCTCCTTTATCAGTGTCACCTCATCAGTGCCCCTTTATCAGTGTCATCTCATCAGTGCCCATCCATGTAGCCAATTAGTGCAGCATATCAGTTCTCATCGGTGCCGCTTTATCAGTGTCACCTCATCAGTGCCGCTTTATCAGTGTCACCTCATCAGTGCCGCTTTATCAGTGTCACCTTATCAGTGCCGCTTTATCAGTGTCACCTCATCAGTGCCGCTTTATCAGTGTCCCCTCATTAGTGCCGCTTTATCCGTGTCACCTCATCAGTGCTGGTTTATCAGTGTCACCTCATCAGTGCCCCTTTATCAGTGTCATCTCATCAGTGCCGCTTTATCAGTGTCACCTTATCAGTGCCGCTTTATCAGTGTCACCTCATTAGTGCCGCTTTATCAGTGTCACCTCATCAGTGCCGATTTATCAGTGCCGCTTTATCAGTGTCATCTCATCAGTGCTGGTTTATCAGTGTCACCTCATCAGTGCCCCTTTATCAGTGTCACCTCATCAGTGCCGCTTTATCAGTGTCACCTCATAAGTGCCCCTTTATCAGTGTCACCTCATCAGTGCCGCTTTATCAGTGTCACCTCATCAGTGCCGCTTTATCAGTGCCGCTTTATCAGTGCCGCTTTATCAGTGTCACCTCATCAGTGCTGGTTTATCAGTGTCACCTCATCAGTGCCCCTTTATCAGTGTCATCTCATCAGTGCCGCTTTATCAGTGTCACCTTATCAGTGCCGCTTTATCAGTGTCACCTCATTAGTGCCGCTTTATCAGTGTCACCTCATCAGTGCCGCTTTATCAGTGTCATCTCATCAGTGCTGGTTTATCAGTGTCACCTCATCAGTGCCCCTTTATCAGTGTCACCTCATCAGTGCCGCTTTATCAGTGTCACCTCATAAGTGCCCCTTTATCAGTGTCACCTCATCAGTGCCGCTTTATCAGTGTCACCTCATCAGTGCCGCTTTATCAGTGCCGCTTTATCAGTGCCGCTTTATCAGTGTCACCTCATCAGTGCTGGTTTATCAGTGTCACCTCATCAGTGCCCCTTTATCAGTGTCATCTCATCAGTGCCCCTTTATCAGTGTCACCTCATCAGTGCCGCTTTATCAGTGTCGCCTCATAAGTGCCCCTTTATCAGTGTCACCTCATCAGTGCCGCTTTATCAGTGTCGCCTCATAAGTGCCCCTTTATCAGTGTCATCTCATCAGTGCCGCTTTATCAGTGTCACCTCATCAGTGCCGCTTTATCAGTGTCGCCTCATCAGTGCCGCTTTATCAGTGTCACCTCATCAGTGCCGCTTTATCAGTGTCGCCTCATCAGTGCCGCTTTATCAGTGTCACCTCATCAGTGCCATGTTATTTTTTGGGGGGAAGATCACACACATTTTTTTTATTTATTTCTTGTTGCAGGGGATGCCCAAAATCTGAATTGTATCTTAGTGCAGACTTCTGGGGAAATCCCACAAGCAGGAAAGTGGAGTTACCCTTTAAAGTAATGCAGTGCCAAAAAGCAGAAAAAAATGGCCTGGCCACGAAGGGGAGTAAATCTTCCGGAGGGTCAAGCGATTCAGCTCTCTCCAGGATGAAATGCGATAGCCGCCTCGCTCCTCTGGTTGTGCGGTCGTCCCTCGCATTGGAATCGCGTCTTCCGGGGCGCGTTTGATGTGGGTGAGATGGCGCCGGCCCGTCTTTAATCAGAACCTCCCTGGGTTTTCTCCGGGCGACGCCATTCTCCCTCCTCGCCGCTCTGCCCGCAGTGACTCAGCGCACACGCCCTGCGGCCGGCCGCCATTGTTGTTTCTTTCTTCTTTGATCCTACAGCAGAGCCGGGTCACCCGGCCTAACCCAGCCAGATAAACAATGGCCGGGGATCGTCACCTATCAACACGCTGGGTACAGGGAACAAAAAGGCCCATTGATCCCGGCCCCCTGCGCCCGCCTGTTTACCTTCCATCAGCGGATTAGTGGCTTGGTTTCCCGGTGCGGCCCGTCATGCCCGCAGCGTTGGCATCCCAGCTATGTCTACATCCTATTAACCCGTCCTCTGCCAGAACGCCCCGCAGTGTGCCAGCCTGGGGTGAGGCCATCTGATTGTACAATCCACTCATAAGTGTGCCTTAATGAGAGGCCACACCTGGGCACTGCACGGGGGCCCCAGCTGCATGGGGGGGGCCCTGCACATTCTCCCAAAACAGCTGGTCCTTGAGCCCACGCTGCCCAGAAATTGGGGGCCCCCATGATGGCACTGAGAGTGATGGATACACAGGGGAGGCAGTCTGCCTCCTACCTACTTAATGTCTGTTTACCTGCACTGTCATCATTGTAGGGGCCCCAGAGAATTACTTTGCCCAGGAGCCCATGATGCGATTGGGGGGGGGGGGCACCGGGGGGGGGCACCCCAAAGCTCCAACACACAACTCCAACACACGCGTTTTTCTCTGCAGCCTCAGCTGCACGGGGCAGGGAATAAATGGGAGGGGCTCTGTGCTGAGCGGCTTCCTGTTCATTCACAAACTGAAGCATAGTAGACAGTTTACTATGCTTCAGTTATGAATGGACACAGTGAGCAAGTGTGTTCATTTAGAAAAGGAAGGGGTTGGTAAACTACATATTTACTAGCCCCTTCCCTTGCTCTCCATCGTTGGTGTGCGCAGCCTATTGCTGCACCCCCAAAGCTCAAACACACGGTACCGTCACTCACAGTGTTCATTTAGAAAGGGAAGGGGTCGGTAAACTACATATTTACTAGCCCCTTCCCTTGCTCTCCATCGTTGGTGTGCGCAGCCTATTGCTGCACCCCCGAAGCTCAAACACGCAGTACCGTCACTCACTGTGTTCATTTAGAAAGGGAAGGGGTCGGTAAACTACATATTTACTAGCCCCTTCCCTTGCTCTCCATCGTAGGTGTGCGCAGCCTATTGCTGCACCCCCAAAGCTCAAACACACGGTACACACACGGGCTCAAACATACGGTGTGCACCCCCAAAGCTCAAACACGCAGTACCGTCACTCACTGTGTTCATTTAGAAACGGAAGGGGTCGGTAAACGACATATTTACTAGCCCCTTCCCTTGCTCTCCATCGTTGGTGTGCGCAGCCTATTGCTGCACCCCCAAAGCTCAAACACACGGTACACACACGGGCTCAAACACACGGTGTGCACCCCCAAAGCTCAAACACTTGGTGCCGTCACTCACTGTGTTCATTTAGAAAGGGAAGGGGCCGGTAAATTACATATTTACCAGCCCCTTCCCCTACTCATCCTAAAACATGCCTGTGTGTGCCTGCCACAGCAGCTGGTGGGAGAAAAGAGAATGAAAGCTGGCAGCACTGCCCGGGGGGGGGGGATGGGGGATGGGGGATAAGGGCAGCAGGGGGAAATATTCACCACACTGGGTGATTAGGGTGTGCCCAGGCCCACCCTGTGCGCACACCTATGCTCTCCATCCTGAAGCACCTCCCCCCCACAAGGGGAGAGTACTGCGGAGAGGGAAAGGGGGGGCAACAAGGGTGGTAGCCCGGGCAGTAGGGGGAATCTGCACCGCACATAGTGATAAGGGTGTGCCCAGGCACATCTGGCACACCCCCCCCCCCCCCCTGCGCACGCCTATGAATCTACTATACCTGCACATACATGATACATTGTCCTACAATCTCTGTACAATCTCCCAGGATGTAAAAAAGCACGCACAGGAGGGCACAAACGCCTAGTGCAGTGATGGGGAACCTCGGCACCCCAGATTTGGAACTACATTTCCCATGATTCTCATGCACTCCGCAGTGTAGTGGAGCATCATGGGAAATGTAGTTCCGAAACATCTGGAATGCCAAGTAGGGATGTACCCATACCATTTATTTTTTTACAAATACCGATACTTTTTTTTTTGCTACTCGCCAATACCAATTACCGATACCTATCGCAACTGATATGTTTTTACTTCAGCTGTCAGCAATGTGACAAAGCACTGAAAAGTTATTTACAAATGAAAAACAGTGGAACCTTGGATTACAAGCGTTCCAGGAGAATGCTTGTAATCCAAAGCACTCGCTTATCAAAGTGAGTTTCCTCATCGAAGTCAATGGAAACGAAGATAATTCGTTCCACATTGACTTTTATTGTATGCAATACCGCATGTGGCCAGAGGTGGGGGGGGTGCGCCAGAGAGACTTGGAAATACTCGGAGACTGTTTCGGAGCCGCTCAGATGCACTCGGAAAGCCTCGGAGAGGCTCGGAAATGCCAAGTACATCCGAACGGCTCTGAAGGACTCTGAGTGTCATCGGCGCCCCCTGGCCAGATGCGGTGCTGCAGAGGCTTGAATGCTGCTCTGTTTGCGAGACAACACCAAACCGAGTCAGGATTTTTTTTAAATAATAGCTTGTATTGCCAAACGCACGGTAACCACGTTACTCGCAATCCGAGGTATTACCTTAAATAGATTTTTTTTATATATTTTTTTTTTTTGCGCTTAGGGGTTAATAAGGGGTTGAACAGAGGAAAATGTGTTCATCCCTTTGATCTGCAGATGAAGAAACCGAAAGATACAAAAAGAAACAATGTTTCTTTTTATCTTAGCGTTGCAATCGCTGAGGACTGTTGTTAATAAACATTGTCGGCTGCTTTTTTTGACCAGCTCCAATTACCGGACTTTTTTTTAACACTTCAGCTGTCAACAGGGGAGACCCGCTGACAGCTCAAAGAAGCGAGCCTAAAAGAAGGACTGGGTGGCCATGCTCATGGCTGGAGCCTGGAGACCTCAGGACTTATTTTTTAGGTCTCTAGTCCTATGGTATCCATAAAGGACGGGATGGCCATGCTCGAGGCTGGAGCCCGGCGTTTCAAGGACATATTTTGAGTTCTCTAGTCCTGTGGGTTCAATAAAAAGGACAGGATGGTGATGTTGAAGGCTGGAGTCCTTGGGACGTATTTGGAGTTCTCTATGGCTTATATAAAAAGGAAGAGATGGCCATGCTGATAGCTGGAGCCCGGAGTCGCTGGGACATGTCAGAGAAACCCCCGAGCCCCCCTTCTGGGCGGGGAACATGCAAAGCGGAGCGACATTTCCTGTGCCCACAGCTGGGATAAAGTAAACAGTCATTTCACATGTGAAGCTCTCCCAACACTTTCACTCAGTGCTGTCATCACCATCCCTACACAGTGCTGTCATCACCGTCCCTACACAGCGCTGTCATCACCGTCCCTACACAGTGCTGTCATCACCGTCCCTATACAGCGCTGTCATCACCGTCCCTACACAGCGCTGTCATCACCGTCCCTACACAGCGCTGTCATCACCGTCCCTACACAGCGCTGTCATCACCGTCCCTACACAGCGCTGTCATCACCGTCCCTACACAGCGCTGTCATCACCGTCCCTGCACAGCGCTGTCATCACCGTCCCTGCACAGTGCTGTCATCACCGTCCCTACACAGGGCTGTCATCACCGTCCCTACACAGTGCTGTCATCACCGTCCCTGCACAGCGCTGTCATCACCGTCCCTGCACAGTGCTGTCATCACCGTCCCTACACAGGGCTGTCATCACCGTCCCTACACAGCGCTGTCATCACCGTCCCTACACAGCGCTGTCATCACCGTCCCTGCACAGTGCTGTCATCACCGTCCCTACACAGCGCTGTCATCACCGTCCCTACACAGGGCTGTCATCACCGTCCCTACACAGGGCTGTCATCACCGTCCCTACACAGTGCTGTCATCACCCATCCCTACACAGTGCTGTCATCACCGTCCCTACACAGGGCTGTCATCACCGTCCCTACACAGGGCTGTCATCACCCATCCCTACACAGTGCTGTCATCACCGTCCCTACACAGGGCTGTCATCACCGTCCCTACACATCGCTGTCATCACCGTCCCTACACAGCGCTGTCATCACCGTCCCTACACAGTGCTGTCATCACCCATCCCTACACAGCGCTGTCATCGCCGTCCCTACACAGCGCTGTCATCGCGGTCCCTACACAGGGCTGTCATCACCGTCCCTACACAGCGCTGTCATCACCGTCCCTACACATCGCTGTCATCACCGTCCCTACACAGCGCTGTCATCACCGTCCCTACACAGTGCTGTCATCACCCATCCCTACACAGTGCTGTCATCACCGTCCCTACACAGGGCTGTCATCACCGCCCCTACACAGTGCTAGTCATAGTGCTGTACGTCACCGCGTTCTTTACTCCACAGAGACGCAAGGATGTCTGAACCCAGAGTGTCAGGCAAGATGGAATGTTCACCAGGTCATGGACGTACAGATGAGCAGGTTGATTCTAAGCAGTCCCCTAAGGGGGGGGGGGGTGTGCTACACAAGGAATGTAAACATCCCTTGTATAAGGAATAAGGATGACAGGTCCTCTTTATGGAGGGATCTGGGGTCAAAAAGACCACAAATCTCTCCTTTACCTTTAAAAGATGAAAAAAAATAAAAATGTTTCGGATCTTTAAAACCCCCTGACAGGAAGTGATGTCATGCCAGTGCTCCGGTCCTCCAAGGCCATAGAGGTGATCAAAGAGGATCTGCTGTTTGACTGCCTATGGGAGGACACCAGTGAGCCGTGGGGATTGAAACAGGTCTCCTCCTACCGCTTCGGAAAGTATTCCATGAGAAAGCCGCCGGCTGCGAAAAGCGCTACCGGGGATTTTGGCTGATTTATTTCGCCATAATCCCGGTAAACCACCTGCAAACCACAACGTATATACTGTATACATAACGCGGTCGGCAAGTGGTTAAAACATAATAATATGGTGCATCTTATCAGGGCTGCTTTTAGAAATCCCCGTACAGCCTACCTGCAAACAAAATTCCTACTAACACAGTGTATGTACTATGCCTCGGTGATCAGTGAACACATGAGTGATTGGTGCCGATCGCTCACTGTGTTCATTCAGAACAGGAAGGGCATATTTACCGGCCCCTTCCCCCCGCTCTTCATCTTGAAGCAATCTCCCTATGTGCATGCAGCGGCTGCCGGAGGCGCTGCAGGCAAAAGGGGCACACAGGGGGGACCCCAGACAGCAGGAGAATGGGGGGCGCAGATGGTAGAACCAATTCCCCTGCAGCAAAGGAAAGTAAGAGGAGGAAAAAGAGGATTGTGTCTGCTGTAAGGCAGTGCAGCCTGACCTCCCGCTCAGCAGGTGTCCAGCCCCCCCCCCCTTTTAAACTATTGGGGCCCGGTATAGGAGGGCTGGCTGTACTGCCTCATCAGCCGCCCTGCATACAATTGCTGCACAAGTCATATTGTAATTGAATGTTATTAAAAGTGACTTTTCCTTTTCAAAGCTGCAATGCACTATGGCCACCTGCAGGCGCTCTGAACCGACTTGTTCATTCCCCGACTTAGTTGGGGTAGGCGGTACATGTTGGTGGGTGGGGGTGGGTCAGCCACACCCCGTGACCTATGAGCTCTGGAAACCCACCTTCTGACCTTTGGGGGAGGTCCCTGTTCCAATTCCTGAGTCCTAGCCTTATTCTTCAATGGGAAACCCTAACACTAACCCTAACCCCCTAACCCTAACCCCAACCCTAAACCCTAACCCCAATCCTAACAACCTAAACCCCAAACCCTAACCCCAATCCTAAACCCTAACCCCAATCTTAACCCAAACCCTTAAACCCTAACCCCAATCCTAACCCCTAGCCCTAAACCCTAACCCCAATCCTAACCCCAACCCCTAACCCCAATCCTAAACCCTAACCCCAATCTTAACCCTAACCCAAACCCTAAACCCAACCCCTAAACCCTAACCCCAATCCTAACCCCAACCCTAAATCCTAACCCTAACCCCAATCCTAACCCTAACCCCAACCCCTTACCCTAACCACAACCCTAACCCCAACCCTAACCCCAATCCTAACCCTAACCCCCTAACCCCTAACTACAATCCTAACCCCAATTCTAACCCTAACCCCAATCCTAACCCTAACCCTAAATCCTAACCCTAACCCCAATCCTAACCCTAACCACAACCCTAAGAACTTTCTCAAACAAGGGACAGAAATGACCGATCACATTTCTCCTCCCGGACTTGTTTCTGAAAAGGTCTGAAGGGCCGGAGAGCTGAGAAATCTTCCCTTTGTATCCGATCATTCTGTTTTTTTTATTCTAACGTCGGCAAACATTGGTTCATCGTTATATTTACCCAGGTGGGGCCCTTCACCAGGCTCCCAGACCGCAGGCTGCAGAAAGGGAAACCCGTTCTAACACTAGACAAGAGCTAATGACACAGCCCGGTCCTGGAGGATAACAAAGAGTACCTGTCACACGTCTACAGTGGAGTTCGTAATGTTTGAGCGTTAAAGAAAAGCTGGACTTAAATCGGACCAATCTTCATTGTTCATATTAGAGGGCGATACACACAGTGAGAATATCGGATGAATCATCCCGTCCCTTTGTTTTTTTTTTGCACACAAGTCTCCTATCAAACACAAATAGGTCACCAGAGTTACGAAAATTCTCACAAGACAGAAAAACTTCCAGCGATGATGTCATGTATTGTATTGTAATGATTGTATTGTAATGAGTTCCTTCCTTTCTGAGCATGTGCGGCCTTGGTCACTCGATTTTTTTTGCCCCCCCCCTTAACCACTTCAGCCCCGGAGGACTTGGCTGCCAAAGACCGGGCTACTTTTTGCGATTCGGCGCTGCGTCGCTTTAAATGACAATTGCGCGGTCGTGCAACGTGGCTCCCAAACAAAATTGGTGTCCTTTTTTTTTCCCCACAAATAGAGCTTTCTTTCGGTGGTATTTGATCACCTCTGCGTTTTTTAATCTTTGCGCTACAAACAAAAATAGAGAAAAAAAACCAAAGGGCCAGATTCACAGAGCGATTACGCCGGCGTTACAGGAGATGCGCGGTGTAAGTCTAAATTTGCGCATGTGTTTTGATGCTCTGCATCCCCAAAACGAGATACGCAAGAAATCTATTTTTTTTTGTCCGGCGTAATTTTGATAAGACAGGCGCATCCGTCCGCGCAAAACTGCGCTAGACACACCATCGATTTGCTATTCAAATATGCTAATGAGGGAGTTACGGGGATCCACAAAAGAATGCTGCTGCAGCGCAGGCTACGCGCTGTGCGCAACAGCTGCATGTCCTGTCTAAAATTAGACCATATAAAAGGTGGTATAAAATTAGACAATCCGTCTACATGTCAGAGAAAGCAACACTGTGTTAGTGAGGAGCTCAGCAGTCACACGTGTTGCACAACAATCTGTATGCCAACATGCCAGTGGCATCCATGCTCATAGCTATACTACTGACTTTAGATGAGTAAAGAAGGAGGAGGGCACGGAGGAGGGCACGGAGGAGGGCACGGAGGAGGGCACGTGAGAGGAATTTTTTTTTTTTTCCAAAAAAAATTTCTTTGCTTTTATAAACATTTTTACAAGAAATATACATACATATATACATCAATACATAACATACATACAAATTACAAACACGGTCTCACTATCTTTCAATAGCCCTTTAAAACCTTGATGGATATAATAATCTAATCTGATACAAGCCCCTCACTCTTCACTTGATATATCACACACGCATAGACATCTTTGGCATGAGTGATTCTGAGGTGTCTCGCATCTTCAGATTCACCCCTCATGCCATCCTGGAATTAACCACAACCCTGCAGGAGCCCAACACATGACACTACCCATGACACCCATGACAGCTACATATACAATCAGAGCCCCATCCCCACAGATTTCGAACAGAACATGTATGGGGACAGCTGGCTGGTTGGTGAGTGACATGGGTGGCAGGCATGACTGTCCCCCCCATGATGCTGAAATCACAAGGGGCACATGCACTACTAACATCCTCCTGTCTTATCCCTTCAGGGTGACTCTGCATATGCACTTGGACCCCATCTCATGACTCCTATATGGAACCCCCCATGGTACCCTGTTGTATTCCCCAAACTTTGTATGCCAGATCATCAGTGCATGTTGCATGCTGCACAACTTCGCAGTGAGAAAGGGCCTGGAGATTGACATAAGTGATGACCTGACCCCTGAACCAGACAATCCCCCCCCTAACCGAGGCTACCCCGTCTTCTGAGGGAAGAGCAGCCAGGAGACAGCTCACATTAGGCATCTTTGCACGTTAAACACACACATTAATCATGGCACAATGAGAATGCATGCATGCACACATGGGCATCCGCTGAAATTTCTTCAGAGGGGGGCGCTTCAGCAGCGGCGATACACAGTCGCATTTTACCCTTTATTCGACCGCTAGTGGGGGTTAAAAGCGCCCGCCCACGTTAAAATGTAAAAACACCCCACTGTGCCCCCTGCATTTTTCAATTTCTCTTTGTCACTACTGTGTACCCCTCTCCACAACTGCACCTCTGGACCCCTTTACATTACACAGCACTCCACAGCTCTGGACCCCTTTACATTACACGGCACCCCACAGCTCTGGACCCCTTTACATTACACGGCACCCCACAGCTCTGGACCCCTTTACATTACACGGCACCCCACAGCTCTGGACCCCTTTACATTACACGGCACCCCTTTCCCTTGACTAAAACACTACACTATATTGACAGTATATTTATTTCAGGTCTAAAAGAGGAACCTTTTGGAATGAGGGACAAATGGATTTGATTCCAGAAGAGGGGCAGGCACTCTAAATAAGGAACAACTAGAGGGGAGGGGAGCGCTGCAGTCACTGCTTAAATCGGCCCTAGGGCCAGTTCGGCCCTGCTCCTGGCTCTTCCTGGCAATTCCAGGGGGGGGGGGCAAATGACCCCCCTTGCCCTATGGAACGGACGCCCATGCATGCACACCACTGTGGTCCCTAAGCACACACACCCCACATCCTCATCACATTGGATTGGCACCAGCCCACCATGCAGGACTTGTGAGCAGCAACGCCATGCCACGGCTCCAATTATGTCACTGTACAGTCATACACCATTCACACGGACCTGGGGATCACTTCTCCACCACAAATGAGGGTGACACCCCTTTTCCGGCAGGAATGTCACCCCCACATTCCAAAATCATACACAAACAGAACCCAAAAAAAAATTGACCAGCAAAAATAAAAAATTCCCAGCAAAAATATAATTTAAAAAAAATAACAACAAAGAAAACACATAAAAGACAAAAATCACTCTGCCAAACAGTCCACAAATATCTCAAAGACACGTCACAAACAAACAAACAAACGCTAATAAACAACAGAACAAAAGCACCTTGCTGTATAGGAAGGGATACAAAGGGATGTACTTTTGCAAAGGAAGTGCGTTTGTCTCTGTCTATTTATGCTGTCTGCGTAGTTCACTAAGTTGCCCGGGTCCACCTCCAATTTCACTGATTGCGCCGTCCCCGAGTTGTGAGCATGCGCAGAGAGGTGCTGACCATGGTCTGCTTCATGTGCGCATGCGCGAGCCGGCCGGCCCTTCATTTGCATGGGGTCACGGCTCATTTCAATGTAACACGCCCACGTCCTTCCCAATTTGAATTACTCCGCCTTGCGCCTCTGAAATTACGTTGCACCGGCGCTAATTTCTGCGCAAATCAAACGAGAATACGGTGATTGCGCCGCTACATTGCGGCAGTCTAACGTAAAGGAGGTGCGCTACGCCAGTCAAAAAATGCGCCGATGTACGTGAATCTGGCCCAATATATTTTACTTTTTGCTATAATAAATATCCCCCAAAAATATATTAGAGTATCAGAGCTACGTTACACCCACGCAAATTTAAACCCATCTACGTGAATCTGGCGGATGTGTGTGCACAGAGGTGCATTTATTGTGCGTCATCGTGTACCACCGTGCGCTTCCTTTGTGCGCTGTAACCACGGTAATTGCAACAGTGTAACTGGATCCATCATTTCTTTTTTCTTTTCTTTTTTTTTAAAACATAACTCTGGTAATTGGTATTTTTTTTTTAAATCTGTGCATTACGTTCAGCCTTATGTAAAGTCCCCCAGCTCAGACCAGACCCTCCAATATTAGGATTATCACCATCCAGTATATAGAATACGCCATTATAATCAGCCCTTGTGAATTATAATGGGGATATGCGATACACAAGAGACATTGAAGCTCGGGGGTTGAAGTGTTTCTCGGAGCTCACAGTCTGATGAAATGCAAATATTAGTCGGTAAAGTCTGAGAACACTTCAGACAATCGTTCTAATCAATGTCAGACTCTAACAATAACATTTCCATCGCATGAAGTCATCAGCTGAAACCAAATCGCCAACCTCCATAGAATAACACTGAGAGCCCTCGGTGTGTAGCTCAACGCTGTCCCTGCTGGTAAGATTGGGGTACTACACATCATTCGATATCCGCATTACATTCCAGTACTGAACCTCATGCACACAAGAGTATGAATTGACTCAGGAGCTTGCTGGCAGAAAGATCCCGCATTAAAAAAGGGATCCGTAATACATCTCATGCACAGGGGCGGACTGACCATTCGGGGGCCCCGGGCACTGCCCGAGGGCCCCATGACACTAGGGGGCCCCATCCGGGTTGCCAGCCTCAGTAAAACCAGGGACAGTATGTCAAAATCTGTTTTTTTTTTTAAAATCCCAAGATTATAGCTGCCCGTGTGGCCCCATAATCTATTGCCTGGGGGCCCTTATAATCTCCTATTGCCCAGGGGGCCCCATAATCTCCTATTGCCTGGGGGCCCCATAAACTCCTATTGCCTGGGGGCCCCATAATCTTTTGCTTGGGGGCCCCATAATTTCCTATTGCCCAGGGGGCCCCATAATCTCCTATTGCCTGGGGGCCCCATAAACTCCTATTGCCGGGGGGCCCCATAATCTCCTATTGCCCGGGGGCCCCATAATCTCCTATTACCCGGGAGCCCCATAATCTCCTATTGCCTGGGGGCCCCATAATCTCCTATTTCCCGGGAGCCCCATAATCTCCTATTGCCTGGGGGCCCCATAATCTCCTATTTCCCGGGGGGCCCCATAATCTCCTATTTCCCGGGGGCCCCATAATCTCCTATTTCCCGGGGGCCCCATAATCTCCTATTTCCCGGGAGCCCCATAATCTCCTTTGGCTTGGGGGCCCCATAATCTCCTATTTCCCGGGAGCCCCATAATCTCCTATTGCCTGGGGGCTCCATAATCTCCTATTGCCTGGGGGCCCCATAATCTCCTATTTCCCGGGAGCCCCATAATCTCCTTTGGCTTGGGGGCCCCATAATCTCCTATTGCCTGGGGGCCCCATAATCTCCTATTTCCCGGGGGGCCCCATAATCTCCTATTTCCCGGGGGCCCCATAATCTCCTATTTCCTGGGAGCCCCATAATCTCCTATTGCCTTAACCACTTCAATACTGGCCCATTGTGAAATGACGTCCTGGGTTTCAGTGGGGATATCTGAAAGATGGGGGCTGCCACAGGCATCATTCAGATATCCATCTCTTCAGCCGGCGATTCTGTACACCATAAAAATGATCATAGCGGCAGTTCCGCCTCTCGATCGTTCTTATAGGCGGCGGGAGGGATGCCCCCCCTCCTGCCGCCATCCGGTGCTTCTCCGGGCTCTCCTTTGACATCGGAGACCCGGAGAAACGATCCGCCGGCGTCGGATGGAAACCATAGAGTAGACTGGTGACCAGATGGTCACCAGTCATCTCTATGATCGTCGGAGGCCTGGGCGCGATGTTATGACGTCACGCCCGGGTCCTGGAATGTAAACACAGCCGCAATGGCGGCTGAATGCATTAGATCGGTGAATGTTTTTTCACGATCTAATGCTTTCCAGCCTGGAGGAGAGATGTGGGGTCTTATTGACCACCCCGCATCTCTCCCTAAAGAGAACCTGTCACACACATTCCTATTACAAGGGATGTTTACATTCCTTGTAATAGGAATAAAAGTGATCAAAAAAAAAAGTGTAAAAATAAATGAAATTGAGTAAAATAAAAAATAAAATAATAATACATTTTTTTTAAATGCCCCTACCCCCGGTAGCTCGCGCTCAGAAGCGAACACACACATAAGTCCCGCCCACATATGTAAACACTGTTCAAACCACACATGTGAGGTATCGCCACGTGCGTTAGAGCGCCAGCAACATTTCTAGCACTAGACCTCCTCTGTAAGTCTAAAATTGTAACTTGTAAAAAAATAAAAATAAGCGACGCCTATGGAGATTTTTAAGTACTGACGTTTGGCGCCATTCCAGTGTGCACAACTTTAAAGCGTGACATGTTGGGTATCTATTTACTCGACGTAACTTCATCTTTCATATTATACAAAAAAATTGGGCTAACTTTACTGTTTTGTTATTTTTTAATTCACAAAACCGTTCCCCCCCCCCCCCCCCCCAAAAAAAAAAGGCGTTTGAAAAATTATTGCGCAAATACTGTGCGAGATAAAAAGTTGCAATGGCCGGCATTTTATTCCCTAGGGTGTCTGCTAAAAAAAAAAACATATATATAATGTTTGGGGGTTCTGAGTAATTTTCGAACAAAAAAAAATATGATTTATGCCTGTAGGAGAGAAGTGCCAGGATAGGCCCGGTATGGAAGTGGTTAAGTTATGAATGGCTGAAGGTTGTAAACATTAACAACGTAAAGATGTTTACATAAATAATAGGCAGGTAGTGACGAGCAGAATAACTGAAGGACTTCAGTAATAAATGACTGAAGACCGTAAACATTAACAATATGTAGATGTTTACAAAAACAAATCATGTGTAGTTAGTGGCAGCAGGGCAGAATGGCTTTGGTCTTCAGTAATAAATGATTCAATGGCCGTAAACATAAACAATAAGGGCCAGATTCAGGTAGATGGGAGCATCTTTGCTCTGGAGTAACGTTTCTCATTTACGTTACTCTGCCGAAATTTTAGGAGCAAGTGCTGTTATTCAGGAAGCACTTGCTCCTAAAGTTGCGGCAGCGCATCGCAAATGAGCCGGCGGAATTCAAATTGGGCGGGTACGGGGCGTGTAGTATTCAAACTAAGCGCGATCCCGCGGCGAACGTACTGCGCATGCGTCGAGTGTCAATGCATCCCAGTGCGTATGCTCCAAGTTCTGTCAGTGAACGTCAATGACGTCACGTCCCCATTCATGAATGTTTTACGCAAACGACGCGATTTTTATTTTTCCGACGCGATGACGACGGCTATACTTAACATAGGATACTCCACTAGGGGGCTGCTTTATCTTTACGTCGCGTATCGCTTCCGGAAACGTCGTAAAGTCACTGCGTCGCGCCCGAAAACGATCGTGAATTTCCGACCCCCGCTGATTAACATATTTTTCCAGCGTTAATCAGCGGGAACGCCCCCGGTGCCATTTTTAAGTTGAAGTAACGATGCGATGGCGAAATTCAATTACGCCGATCGCATCGGAACTCCAACCCGGCGTTTCTTGTTTTCTGGTTATAGAAAACAAAAACGCCGGCTTAAAGTGACAGTTAGGCTGGCGTATCACTGGATACTCCAGCCTAACTCTTCATGAATCTGGCCCTATGTAGGTAGCGGCGTCTAGGCAGTATGACGTTGGCCTTCAATAAAGGGAATGACTGAAGGCTGTAAACATACAGGGCCAGATTCATGAAGAGTTAGGCTGGAGTATCCAGTGATCCGCCAGCCTAACTGTCACTTTAAGCCGGCGTTTTTGTTTTCTATAACCAGAAAACAAGAAACGCCGGGTTGGAGTTACGATGCGATCGGCGCAATTGAATTTCGCCATCGCATTGTTACTTCAACTTAAAAATGGCGCCGGGGGCGTTCCCGCTGATTAACGCTGAAAAAAATGTTAATCAGCGGGAGTCGGAAATTCACGATCGTTTTCGAGCGCGACGCAGTGACTTTACGACGTTTCCCGAAGCGATACGCGACGTAAAGATAAAGCAGCCCCCTAGTGGAGTATCCTATGTTAAGTATAGGCGTCGTCATCGCGTCGGAAAAAAAAATAATCGCGACGCTTGCGTAAAACGTTCATGAATGGGGATGTGACGTCATTGACGTTCACTGACAGAATTTGGAGCATGCGCACTGGGATGCATTGACACTCGACGCATGCGCAGTACGTTCGCCGCGGGATCGCGCATAGTTTAAATAATACACGCCCCGTACCCGCCCAATTTTAATTCCGCCGGCTCATTTGCGATGCGCTGCCGCAACTTTAGGAGCAAGTGCTTCATGAATAACAGCACTTGCTCCTAAAATTTCGGCAGAGTAACGTAAATGAGAAACGTTACTCCAGAGCAAAGATGCTCCCATCTACCTGAATCTGGCCCAATCCGTCTACATGTCAGTGGCCATAAACATAAACAATATGTAGGTAGCGGCGTCTAGGCAGTATGACGTTGGCCTTCAATAAAGGGAATGACTGAAGGCTGTAAACATACAATATATAAAACATGGCCTGTTGGGGGTACTTGAGGACTGAGGAGGAGAACCACTGATGTAGACCATGACAGAGGAGAGGCAGGAAATGCAGACCACCAGAGATGTCGTTCAGAGCCCTGACAGCTCCTCTTTTTATCCCCTTGGCGCCGAGCGTCACAACGTCACTTCCGGATTACTCGGCTGCCAATGGCGCCCGTTTAAAAAAAAAAAAAATACAGTATTCAGAATCGAAGTTTTTGGGGATCTGAATACTTTAAAGTGCAATGGAGGGATTTGGGATCTTTTAGACCTCCGATCCCTCCACAAAGAGGACCTGTCACCACCTATTACTGTCACAAGGGATGTTTACATTCCTTGTGAAAGCAATAAAAGTGATCAAAACATAAAAAAAAAACACAATGTAAAAAAATAAAATAAAATAAAAATTAGTAAAAAAAAAAATAGTTTTTAAAGCGCCCCCGTCCCAGCGAGCTCGCGCAGCATAGAAAACGCATACCCGAGTCACGCCCGCATATTTAAAGGTTGTTCGAATCACACATGTGAGGTATCGCCGCGATCGTCAGAGTGAGAGCAATAATTCTAGACCTCCTCTGTAACTCCAAACTGGTAGCCGTTGCCTATGGAGATTTTTAGGTACCGTAGTTTGCCGCCATTCCACGAATGTGCGCAATTTCAAACCGTGACATGTTAGGTATCTATTTACTCGGCGTAACATCGTCTCTCACATAATACAAAAAAAATGGGCTTACTTTACTGTTTCGTTTTTTTTTTTAGCTCACGACAAATTAGCCGTGACCCCATGCAAATGAAGGGCCGGCCAGACTGGGCATGTGCACATGAAGCAGACTATGGTCAGCACCTCTCTGAGCATGCTCAGAACTCGGCACGGCGCAATCAGTTAGATAGGAACTAGGCCCGTCAGACTTAGTGAGCTATGCACAGTGCTTAAATAGACTGAGAGAAATGCCCTTCCATTGCAAAAGTACATCCAATTTTTTTCCCTTCCTACAGCAAGGTCCTTTTGTTCTGTTGTTTGTTAGTGTTTGTTGGTTTGTGACGTGTCTTTGAGATTTTTGGAGAGTGGTTTGGAGAGTGTTTTTTGCAAAGGTTTTTTTTTTTTTTTTTTGCTGTTTTTTTTTATTTTGCTGTTGTTTTTTTTTTTTTTGCTGGGCATTTGTTTTTTCCTGGGCTTTTTTTTTTTTCCTGGGCATTTTTCTTTTTGGGGGATTTTGATTTTTGTTTTTGTTTGTGAATGATTTTTGAATGTGGGGGTGACATTCCTGCCACCACTCCACTTGTACGCTGAAAAGAGCCACTGGCAAGGAAATGGAGTGTTGCCAGGACCTTGCCCAGTGGCTGCACTGCATGTGAGCGGTGTGTTGGGCTGGTGATGTCCTCCTGCAGGGTTGTGGTTAATTCCAGGATGGCATGAGGGGTGAATCTGAAGAGGCGATACACCTCAGAATCACTCATGCCAAAGATGTCTATGCGTGTGCGGTATCCTCTCCCGTGCCCTCCTTCATGCCCTCCTCCCTTCTGTGCTCATCTAAAGTCAGTAGTATAGCTATGAGCAAGGATGCCCCTGGCATGTTGGCAGGGCCACCATCAGGAATTATGGGGCCCCTTACACAGCTTCAGGCATGGGCCCCCTGGAGCAGAGAACTGGGGGGGGGGGTGCTGCCGCCTGAAATTGATAAGCGGGGGGGGGGGGGGGGGCTGCTGCGAATTGAGAAGCGGGGGGGCCTTTACAAAAAAAAGAAGAAAAAAGAAAAATAGATATAAAAAAGGGGGGTAGCCATCCAGGGACCTCGGGGCCCTTTAATAAAAAATAAAATAAAAATATCTAAAAAAATGTTTTTTGTTTTTTTTAAATAAATAAAGGCATCTGGGGCCCTTGGGAACTCCGGACCCCTAAAACAAAAACAAAAATATATATATTTTTTTTTTTTTTTTTTTAGGGGGTTCCCATCCGGGCCCCTGGGGACCCCCGAACCCCTTACAGGTGTAATGCCTGTACCCCCCTGATGGCAGCCCTGCATGTTGGCATATAGATTGTTGTCCTGCAAGTGTGGGTGCTCAGCTCGTCCCTAACGGTGTTGCTTTACCTGACATGTAGACGGATTGGGCCAGATTCAGGTAGATTGGCGCATCTTTGCTCTGGAGTAACGCTTCTCATTTACGTTACGCTGCCGATATTTTAGGAGCAAGTGCTGTTATTCACGAAGCACTTGCTCCTAAAGTTGCGGCAGCGCATCGCAAATGAGCCGGCGTAATTCAAATTGGGCGGGTACGGGGCGTGTATTATTTAAACTAAGCGCGATCCCGCGGCGAACGTACTGCGCATGCGTCGACTGTCAATGCTTCCCAGTGCGCATGCTCCAAATTCTGTCAGTGAACGTCAATGACGTCACATCCCCATTTATGGACGTTTTACGCAAGCGACGCGATTATTATTTTTTTCGACGCGATGACGACGGCTATACTTAACATAGGATACTCCACTAGGGGGCTGCTTTATCTTTACGCCGCGTATCGCTTACGGAAACGTCGTAAAGTCACTGCGTCGCGCTCGAAAACGATCGTGAATTGCCGATTCCCGCAGATTAACATATTTTTTCGGCGTAAATCAGCGGGAACGCCCCCCGGCGCCATTTTCAAATTAAAGTTGCGATGCGATGGCGAAATTCAATTGCGCCGATCGCATCGGAACTCCAACCCGGCGTTTCTTGTTTTCTGGTTACAGAAAACAGAAACGCCGGCTTAAAGTGACAGTTAGGCTGGAGTATCACAGATACCCCCACCATAACTCTACCTGAATCTGGCCCAGTGTCTTTTTCCCCAAAATATTGCGTTTGAAAGACCGCTGCACACATACCGTGTGACATATAATATTGCAACGATCGCCATTTTATTCTCTAGGGTCTTTGCTTAAAAAAAAAATGTATATATGTAATGTTTGGGGGTTCTAAGTCATTTTTTTTGGTGAAAAATACGGATTTTAACTTGTAGGCAACAAATATGAGAAATAGGCTTAGGCATGAAAGGGTTGAATCCTGTAGTCGGCGTTTGTTTTCCCGGCATTTGGGTGCAGCGCCAAGGTCGCCCGCGTTGATGATGCCGGCCCATGAAGAGGAGAGTTTTGCTGCGTCTCGTAAAACACGGGCCGGCTGGGTGTCACAGACAAAGCCCGGGGACAATGCGGTGACCTTGCATGTCCTCTGCTGTCTGATACCTCGGGGACATCGCAGGACAATGCGACAAAAAACAAAAGGCGCCTCACCACTACAGGCCGGCCCATTATCAGCCTCCCGCAGAGCCTCTGCATTGGATCAGGTCAGCCAGTCACACGCATTTCTTTTATTCCCCCGAGAAGTCTGACGATTTAACCCGATACATTGTCTCCTCCTGGAACCCCAAAAGGAAATCCCCAAAAGTCCCCACAGGTGTTTGGTCCAGTCCATGATTGGATAATGCAGGGGGGTCTCCAAACTTTCATAATAAAGGGCCAGATTACTGTCCTCCAGACTTTAGTAGGGCCGAAATGTGGCCAGTGGGAGTAGAAAATGAGTAGAAAAGGATAAAAAAAAAAAAATGACAACGTGGCTATGGAGAAGGAATAGTGCCCCATCTTTAGTGTCATTGGGAGAGACAGTAACCACATAGTTGATGTCATTGGGAAGAATAGTGCCCCATCATTGGTGTCAGTGGAAGGAATTTGTGCCCCATCATTGGTGGTAATGGAAGAAATAGTGCCCCATCATTGGTGTCAGTGGGAGGAATAGTGTCCTATCATTGGTGTCAGTGGGAGAAACAGTCGCTCATCATTGGTATCAGTGGGAGGAATATTGTCCCATCATTGGTGTCAATGGGAAGAATAGTGCCCCATTAATGGTGTCAGTGGGAGGAATAGTACCCCATCAATGGTGTCAGTGGGTGGAATAGTGCCCCATCATTGGTGTCAATGGGAAGAATAGTGCCCCATCAATAGTGTCAATGGGAAGAATAGTGCCCCATCAATGGTGTCAGTGGGACGAATAGTACCCCATCATTCGTGTCAGGGGGAGGAATAGTGTCCCATCATTGGTGTCAGTGGGAAGAATAGTGTCCCATCATTGGTGTCAGTGGGAAGAATAGTGTCCCATCATTGGTGTCAGTGGGAAGAATAGTGCCTCATCATTGGTGTCAGTGGGAAAAATAGTGCCCCATCATTGGTGTCAGTGGGAAGAATAGTGTCCCATCATTGGTGTCAGTGGGAAGAATAGTGTCCCATCATTGGTGTTAGTGGGAGGAATAGTGTCCCATCATTGGTGTCAGTGGGAGGAATAGTGTCCCATCATTGGTGTTAGTGGGAGGAATAGTGTCCCATCATTGGTGTCAGTGGGAAGAATAGTGCCCCATCATTGGTGTCAGTGTGAAGAATAGTGCATATTTAAATTTAAGTTTTTGTGTCCAGAGTTCAGCTTTAAGGATTCTGTTTTTGTACACCGGCCCCGCGACCCGGACTTCCCGGACTTTCATACAAAACTGAACCGTTCAATATGGAAGAGATTCGTCAAGAGTCCAGTTGACCCCCCCCCCTATCCCCCCCCCCCCCCCATCCTTCTCTTCCTATTTGCTAACCTGAAAGCATGTTGATTGTTTTATTGCGGACTGTTAGTGGGAAAGTGAGAGACAATGTGGGAGGTGAGTGTGAAGTCACACCTGGGGGGGGGGGGGGGGGGGGGGGGGGGCGGGGGGGTTCTGGAGAAGACGGGTCAGAAATGTTTGTCCTATAAAAACAACGATGTGTGAATTCTTCCCTCAGACCTCTGAAGGAAAACGCAAAGCTGACCCTGTATGTAGATCAGACGAGTATTTTGGAAAACATTTCCCAGAACAAGGTGGAAAGTCTGCAAACAATTCCCGAAAGAAACTGCAACTTTCACCAACATCAATATATATATATCAAAGGAAAATGGAGACAAAGAAAAAAAAAAGTGCGCCTCTAAATCTGGACACACACGATACAAGATTTATGTTCCTTTTCCTTTAGATCAGGAGCAGGGCCGCCATCAGGGGGGTACAGGCAGCACACCTGTGAGGGGCCCGGAGGTCCCCAGGGGCCTGGATGGCAACCCCTCCGTTTTTTATTTATTTTTTATGAAAAAAAAAAACGTAATATCTTTTTATATTATTTTTTATTAAAAGGCCCAGAGGTCCCCAGGGGCCCCGAGATCCCCAGGGCCCCGGATGACAACCTCTCCCCCCTTTTTTCTATAAAGTTTTTTTTTTATATATATTTCTTTATTTTAGATATATATATAAAAAAAGCCAAAATATATATACATACACACACATATATATATATTTTTATTATTATTTATTTATTATTATTATTATATTAAAGGGCCCAGAAGTCCCCACGGCCCCCCGATTGGCAACCCACCCTTTTTTTTTTTTAGAAAAATTTAATTTTTTTTTATATGTTATTATTTTTTATAAAAAAAAATTTATTAAAGGGCTCAGAGGTCCCCAGGGCCCCATGTGGCAACCCCCCACCCCCCCTTTTTTTTTATAAATGTTTATTTATTTATATATATATATATATTTTTTTATTGTATTAAAAGGCCCAGAGGTCCCCAGGGCCCCAGGTGGCTACCTCTCTTTTTTATATATATATAAATTTGTGGCAGCCCATGACTGAAGCTGTGTAAGGAACCCCAAAATTCCTGGCAGCCCTGATCAGGGGTATCAAACTGGTGGCCCTCCAGCGATTACAGCACTGCCCAGGGGGAGGGGGGGGGGGGTGCAGGGCAGTAGGAGGAATCTTCACTGCACTAGGTGATTAGGGTGTGCCCAGGCACACCTATGCCCCCCCCCCACCCAGACTGACAATGCTGCGGTCCAAAGGCGCCCTCTGTGCTCCTTTATCCAGAGTGGGGGGCTGGAAGACGCCCTAATACAGGAGGTGCATTACTGGCCAGATCACCAGGTGAAAAAGCCAAAAGAAAACAAATGCAGTCACCACATCTAATCAGTTGCGGTGCATCAATAGAGGGCCCCGGAGCGCCGCCCCCTCTCGCTTCCGCACCGCCACTGATACAATACATAGATTCATGCATCGCCGACACCAGAAAAGGTTTACTATCAATTATCGATCGAACGAATACATTCCTGGCGTGTCACACTGTGCAGTGACGGAATAATCGATCCATTATCGCCACCTTTTGGGCTGATGTACAATTCGATCGACTTCAACACAATAAAGAGCCAATCGGCTTCTCTGATGTGATTTCTGATGCTTCGGTGAAGCTTTTTTCAAGCTTTAAAATGAAGCTTAGCAAGTGCCCTGTGTGTGCCAATTTCCTATTTGTTTTAAAGGGGCCCAGTGGAACTCCAGCTCAGTAGTACCCCCAGTCAGCAGATCCCAATCTTATTAGTATCCTCGTTCAGCAGATCCCCAGCTCATTAGAACCCTCGTTCAGCAGATCCCCAGCTTTTTAGTACCTTCACTTAGCAGATCCCCATCTTATTAGTACCCTCACTCAGCAGATCCCCATCTTATTAGTACCCTCACTCAGCAGATCCCCATCTTATTAGTACCCTCACTCAGCAGATCCCCATCTTATTAGTACCCTCACTCAGCAGATCCCCATCTTATTAGTACCCTCACTCAGCAGATCCCCATCTTATTAGTACCCTCACTCAGCAGATCCCCATCTTATTAGTACCCTCACTCAGCAGATCCCCAACTCATTAGTACCCTCGTTCAGCAGATCCCTAGCTTGTTCAGCAGATCCCAATCTTATTAGTACTCTCATTCAGCAGATCCCCAGCTCATTAGTACCCTTGTTCAGCAGACCCCCGGCTCATTATCAGCAGATCCCTAGCTTGTTCAGCAGATCCCCAGCTTTTTAGTACTCTCACTCAGGAGATCCCCAGCCCATTAGTACCCTCGTTCAATAGCTTCCAGGCTCATTAGTACTCTCGTTCAGCAGATGCCCAGCTCATTAGTACCCTCACTCAGCAGATCCCCATCTTATTAGTACCCTTGTTCAGCAGATCCCCAGCTCATTAGAACCCTCGTTCAGCAGATACCCGGCTCATTAGTACCCTCACTCAGCAGATCCCCAACTCATTAGTACCCTTGTTCAGCAGATCCCTAGCTTGTTCAGCAGATCCCAATCTTTTTAGTACTCTCATTCAGCAGATCCCCAACTCATTAGTACCCTCACTCACCAGCTCATTAGTACCCTTGTTCAGCAGATCCCCAGCTTTTTAGTACTCTCTCAGCAGATCCCCAACTCATTAGTACCCTCGTTCACCAGATCCCCAACTCATTAGTACCCTCGTTTAGCAGATCCCCAACTTATTAGTACCCTTGTTCAGCAGATCCCCAGCTCATTAGTACCCCTGTTCATCAGATCCCCATCTTCTTAGTACCCTCATTCAGCAGATCCCCAGGTCATTAGTACCCTTGTTCAGCAGATCCCCAGCTCAATAGTACCCTCTCATTCAGCAGACCCCCCGCTCATTATTACCCTCAATCAGCAGATCCCCAGCTCATTACTTCCCTCGTTCAGCAGATCCCCAGCTTTTTAGTACCCTCACTTAGCAGATCCCCAGCTCATTAGTACCTCCGTTCAGCAGATCCCCAGCTTATTTGTACCCTCATTCAGCAGAAACGCATCTCATTAGTACCCTTGTTCAGCAGATCCCTGGCTCATTAGTACCCTCACTCAGCAGATCCCCAGCTCATTAGAACCCTCGTTCAGCAGATCCCCGGCTCATTAGTACCCTCACTCAGCAGATCCCCAACTCATTAGTCCCCTTGTTTAGCAGATCCCCAGCTTGTTCAGCAGATCCCCAGCTTTTTGTTACTCTCATTCAGCAGATCCCCAGCTCATTAGTACCCTCACTCAGCATCTCATTAGTACCCTCGTTCAGCAGATCCCAATCTTATTAGTACTCTCATTCAGCAGATCCCCAACTCATTAGTACCCTCGTTTAGCAGATCCCCAACTTATTAGTACCCTCGTTCTTCAGATCCCCAATTTATTAGTACCCTTGTTCATCAGATCCCCAACTTATTAGTACCCTCGTTCATCAGATCCCCAACTTATTAGTACCCTCGTTCAACAGATCCCCAGCTTTTTAGTACTCTCACTCAGCAGATCCCCAGCTCATTAGTATTCTCATTCAGAAGATCCCTGGCTCATTAGTACCCTCGTTCAGCAGATCCCTGGCTCATTAGTACCCTCGTTCAGCAGATCCCTGGCTCATTAGTACCCTCGTTCAGCAGATCCCTATCTTATTAGTACCCTCGTTCAGCAGGTCCTTGGCTCATTATTACCCTCAACCAGCAGATTCCCGGCTCATTGCTTCCCTTGTTCAGTAGATCCCCAGCCTATTAGTACTCTCTTTTACCAGAATCTCATTAGTACCCTTTTTTCCGCAGATCCCCATCTTATTAGTACCCCCGTTCAGCAGCTCCCTAGCTCAGCAGATCCCCAATGTCGCAGTCCCACTAAAAATCCCTGACTTTATATGGGCAGAAGGTCGCACGGCCGCGCAATTGTCAGTTAAAGTGACGCAGTGCCGGATCGCAAAAAATAAATTACCTGGTCATGAAGGGGTTAAAAATAAATAAAATAAAACCCCAAAATATAATTTTACAGAGAAGCAGAAAAAAGACGTCTAATTGATGGTCTTCGAATGTCCTGCGCCAGATCCAACCACCGCGGCGGCCTGTCATTTCCCGGGGCCGGGGGGGAGAAGAAGACAAATAATAACAGTTTATTAATTCCCCCCCGATGACATCATCCTTCCATGACCTCAGCCGCGTACACAACAGGACGCTTGTGATGTAACCCGACACGGGCCGAGAGCTGCGAGCCCCATTATAGCCGGGAAGCGGGTAATTATGGGCTCAGTGAATCAGCAGCAGCGAGGCGGCCGCAGCGTCTTCCCCTCTGCAGGGATTGCGGCTTGGAAGATTTCGCCAGGAAAACGTCTCATAACCGCGCTCATAAGAAGACCCTCCTTGTCTGCCTCCGGGGGGGGGGGGGGGGGTCACCCATCTGAAGTCATCAGAGACCCCCCAAAAACTGAATATAAAGCGGACCTATCCCCCCAGAAACTGAATATTAAGAGGACCTGTCCCCCCAGAAACTGAATATAAAGAGGACCTGTCCCCCCAGAAACTGAATATAAAGAGGACCTGGCCCCCCCCCAGAAATTAAATATAAAGAGGACCTGTCCCCTCCCCCAGAAACTGAATATAAAGAGGACCTGCCCCCCCCCCCAGAAATTAAATATAAAGAGGACTTGCCCCCCCCCCCAGAAACTGAATATAAAGAGGACCTGTCCCCCCCCCCCCCCAGAAACTAAATATAAAGAGGACCTGTCCACCCCAGAAACTGAATATAAAGAGGACCTGTCCCCCCAGAAACTGAATATAAAGAGGACCTGCCCCCCCCCCAGAAATTAAATATAAAGAGGACCTGTCCCCCCCCCCAGAAACTGAATATAAAGAGGACCTGTCCCCCCCCCCCAGAAACTAAATATAGAGAGGACCTGTCCACCCCAGAAACTGAATATAAAGAGGACCTGTCCCCCCAGAAACTGAATATAAAGAGGACCTGTCCCCCCAGAAACTGAATATAAAGAGGACCTGTCCCCCCTGAAACTGAATATAAAAGGGACCTGTCCCCCCAGAAACTGAATATAAAGAGGACCTGCCCCCCCCCCCCAGAAATTAAATATAAAGAGGACCTGTCCCCCCCCCCCAGAAACTGAATATAAAGAGGACCTGTCCCCCCCCCCCCAGAAACTAAATATAGAGAGGACCTGTCCACCCCAGAAACTGAATATAAAGAGGACCTGTCCCCCCTGAAACTGGATATAAAAGGGACTTGTCCCCCCAGAAACTGAATATAAAATGGACCTGTCCCCCCCCCAGAAACTGAATATAAAAGGACCTGTCCCCCCACATTTAGGGCTCAATAACTGTGCTTTTAATTAAAAGCATTAAAGCATTAAAGCCTAAAAAACAAGTTTACAGCTGCTGCAGCTTTTAGCGTGTTTTACCCACTTGAGCATCCGGGGCGTACCAGACACGTCCAAAGAGCGCAAGTCATTAAACTCACAAGGGACAAGATGACGCTTTGATTCCACATTTTCCAAACCTGTCCTGGGGGACCAATAGCAGATCACGTTTTCCAGATTTCTTGACGTAATCAGGGGTTAAAGCGGAGTTCCACCCAAAAATTTAGCTTCCGCTTTTCCGCTTAGCCCCCCCCCCCCCCTCCAGTGTCACATTTTGCACCTTTCAGGAGGAGGGGGGAGCAGATACCTGTCTAATACAGATATTTTGCTCCCACTTCCAGGCATAGATACCTGAGCCACCCGTGGGTATCTATGACACTTCCGGCGCCTCCCCCCTCCGCTGTCTTCTGGGAGACACACAGGTCCCAGAAGACAGCAGGGACCAGTGGGAACACACAGAGCGAGTCGTGCATGCGCAGTAGGGAACCAGGAAGTGAAGCCGCAAAGGCAGCTCCGCTTTAAAGAATTGTTTCTTTCACATGATGGTCAATCAGCGCATCTTGGCCATCTGGAAAACATGACCCGCTGGAGGAGCAGAATTAGGGCTTGTGCACACTGCCGCTCAAAAAAAAAATCCGCTTTTACACGAGTTTGAGCTTTTATTTCTCTGCCTCTAATGATGAGAAGGAACGGGGGAGAGGACCTGTAGGAACAAAGCCCAATTGTACACCCCTCCCCCCCCGGAGTAAGTCTGATCTGTAGGTTGGTGTGGCGAGGAGGAGCCCCCAGGTGCACACTGTGATCTCCGCCGTCCCCGGCCATATTCACAATGACAATATTCATGGCCGGCGTGCCCCTCCCCCACCCCGAAACAGCTGCTCAGATCATCAAACGCTCGCAGGCTTTCCGAACAAGTGTCAGAGGCGGGGGATTCCGAAAGGTGAACCCACAGAGCTGACAGCGCCGGGATCAACTGACACCGGAGAGATGAAGACTGCAAACTGCAACGGCGTATTTCTTTTATTTGTTATTATTATACAAGAAGTATATGGCGCCAACAGTGTGCACAGCACTTTACAGGGGACCTGTGAAAAAAACACCTTGAGATAGTACAGCAATCCACAACTTATACAAAGTAACAAAGTTTCCCGTAAGAGCCTCTCGGAATCTGGATTCAAGTGACAATGTAACGCTAAGTTCATACTGTATTGGACAAGGCCATTTGCAGTGCCGCTCCTGACTTCCTCCCCGGGCCCCTAAGCAAAAGTGTGGGGGGGGGGGCGGGGGCGTTGTCACATGGGGGTGTCCTGCTGTCGAAAATGACATTTTACATTAAAGTGAGAAACAGGGGGGTGCTGACTTTTTACCTCTTCTCCCATGCAGCCAGGGCCGTTTAAAGGAATTTGGGGGCCCCAAGCAAAATGGGGGCCCCCCAAGCACCCCCCCGCATGCAAAGCCTACGTTAACGATACACTAAATTTTTACACCCATGTTCTTACTCCCCCCCCCCCCTAGTCCTTATGTTTTTCTATTCTCACCTCCCCTGCTTCCCTGTAGGCTGCCGCTGTAGCGTGGCAGAACTCCTCCTCCTCCTGTCAGTCCGGTGTTCTAACATTATGGGTCCCCAGTCCCCTATCAGATAGTACCCGGGCCTGGTACCGCGCAGTACAGGAGATTCAGTTTCCTGTCTTCCCGGCCGGACTGAAAGGAAGTGAGAACTCAGTGTGCACTTCCTGTCAGTCCGGCCGGGAACAGGAAACTGAATCTCCTGTACCACGCGTGGTACCCGGCCGGACTGACAGGACTCCAGGAGGAAGAAAGAGAAGCTCGGGGGCGCTACAGCCTGGAAAGGGGGAGTTTGGGGGCCCCAGACCAGCTCGGGGTCCCAAGCAATTGTTTGTTTTGCCTGTCCTGTAGCGACGGGCCTGCATGCAGCCAGCGAGCTGAGAAGCGGGGTGAGGGGCCGAAAATTACTTCTCACCAGACGGGGCCTCTAGTAATTTGCAGGGCCCTAAGCGGCTTGCATAGTGAGCCTATAGGGTGGATCGGCCCTGGCCATTTGTATAATTACGGGAGGGGGGGGGGGTCATACTGCACAGCTCTTTTATAGATTTAAAGGGGAGCTCCAGTCTCCCCCTAAAAAAAATGTTTAAGTCAGCGGCTACAAATACTGCAGTTGCTGACTTCTAATATAAGTTCACTTACCTGTCCAGGGATCCAGCGAGGTCCTCACCCGTACCGATTCTTCAATCGGCTTCGAGTTCAGGCGCCGGCATCTCAAGTAAGGGAAACAAGCAGTCAAGTTTTGCGGCTTCACAGTCGGTTTTCCTACTGCGCATGCGCGAGCTATGTTACGCTTCCTGAATGGCGGACTGAAACCCGGACACATGATTCAAAACCTGAACTGTCCGGGTAAATCCTGTAGAGGTGGTAACCCTACCCAGAAGGCTGGGGGGGGGGGGGGGGGGGAGAAGGGGTCGAACTTCCGCTTCAGATCATCGAGGCAATCTGACTGGAAGTGGGAGCGGGTACCTGTCAAAACGAGGTAAAGGCTCCCCCCCCCCCTCACCCCCAAAACGTGTCAAATGTGGCAGCGGAGGGTGGGGGAGATGAGAACAAGCGGAACTTCACCTTTTGGGTGAAGCCTGGTACACATGATGAGAATATTGGACGAATGATCCTTGTGAAAGCTCACTGTATAATATTTCAATAAAGTTTGTTTTAAGATAAAAAGCGAACAGTGCAATGCACTGGGGTCCTCGATCACCTTCTCCACCGCCGCCATCTTTCCCCAGGAGCGACTTCCGGGTATCGATGCTCCGGCGCTGTGACTGGCCGGAGCAGCAATGACGTCACTCCGGCGCATGCGCGGTGGAGACGGCGGCACCGGCGCCCGTTTTTTGGGGGAAATATCTCCTTAACCGTGTAGGTTTAGGAGATATTTCTACCACCTACAGGTAAGCCTTATTCTAGGCCTACCTGTAGTTCAAAGTGGTCTGTAAGTGTTTACAACCACTTTAATGCGGAAGTAAACCCCGCTTTGAGATTTTTACCTACAGGTAAGCCTATAATAAGGCTTACCTGTAGGTAAAATAAATATCTCCTAAATGTGCAGCGGTTAGGAGATATTCACCCTGGGTGCAGCCAGTAAACATCACTGGAGCATGCGCTCTGAACGTCCGACATACTTTGCCAGAACTTCAGAACTTTGTGCGAGAAGCGAGGGCTCCCGCGTGCACGCGCGGGAGTGACGTCATCGCGGCTCTGGCCAATCACATAGCCCGGAGTGCCTGAACCTGTGCGTCTTTGGCTCAGTTTCAGGGCCAAATTCAGGCAAAGATTCGGACCTGATTCGTCCCTAAACGAAGATCAGGGAGGCACAGCGTTCCTGTCCGATCCGTGGCCTTTGTAGGTGTGAACCGACCCTAAAGAAGGAGCATCACTACAATATTTAAAGCCTTATGGACTTCCCAAGGAACCTAATGCATGGAGCACTTGGTCCTGTTTTGATCCAAGGCCACCTTTTATAAGAAAAGGATTTTTTTTTTCTATGTATCTGCTGGCTGTAGCTCCACCCCAGGCAGAAGCCCAATTTATGGGTATTCCTATGCACTTTTAACCAGATCTTCTGTTATTTCATGCAGGATTTTGCTGGCTGTCTGTCCAGAGGAGCCAAAACACCAAGTAGACAAAGTGGTGTCCTAGTGGTGTCATCCATAGGCTGACTCTCCGCTCAGTGTGGCGGTGAGTAATCTTTTGCTAGCAGTGTGGTCCAGCAACAGTTGATTTCTTCTATTGGATGCTCAATTGAGATTCTTCCTTATGCACCCTGTGCTGGAATGTGAATATCCAAGGTGGTTTTGACTCTCGAATTACTAAACTTTATTACATGGGCTATGACAGGGTTTGACAAATTTGCTTGGAATCTAAGAGCCAGCTAAAAAAGTTAAGAGCCAAAAAATGCGCCCCATCCCACCAAGCTGAGTAGCGCTCTCATATGTTAACAGTATTCAAACCACACATGTGCGGTATTGCCCCGATTGGTACAGCGAGAGCAATAATTCTAGCCCTAGATCTCCTCTGTAACGCAAAACATGCAACCTGCAGAATTTTTTAAACGTCGCCTATGGAGATTTTAAAGGGTAAAAGTTTGTCGCCATTCCACAAGCGGACGAAATTTTGAAGCGTGACATGTTGGGTATCAATTTACTCGGCGTAACATTATCTCTCACAATATAACAAACATTTTTTACTGTTGTCTTTTAATTTAAAAAAAAAGTGTATTTTTTTCCCAAAAAAAGTGCGCTTGTAAGACCGCTGCGCAAATACGGTGTGACAGAAAGTATTGCAACGACCGCCATTTTATTCTCTAGGGTGTTAGAATAACACATATATATATAATGTTTGGGGGTTCTAGAACTGCCGTATTGCTACTTGTAATGTAACTACTTGTAATGCCAATGGCCACCACAAGATGGCGCCAGATCACAGAAGGCCCGCAAAGCCGCGGCCTCAATTACCGTCCGGCGCCGCCTGGTTGGTAATTGAGGCCACGGCTTTGCGGGCCTTCTGCAGGCCTAAGCTTCCCTGGGTGCCAGGTCACAATTTCTTGTCGCAATTGCGACCGGGCGCCCGGGATTTTGTCGAGCCCTGGGCTATGAGATCTATTGGAATCCAATGTGAGTTTTGGTTCTCTGGGACTCTTTATATGTTCATGGAATGACTGAGTACAAAAAGGCTCTTATGATACACATATATACTTCCTCGCGCCTCCTGATGAAGCAGACGTTGGGAATTGGAAAACGTGGCGAATTATCCTCATCCAACCGCATGAATCAGCGCTAACGAGTGGAAATACGCCATTTATCACATTGAGTCATTCTTTGAAGTCCAAATATGACGTTGTAATAATTAACTGAACAGCAAGTCGTTGAGATTCAATATGGAGGCAATACGGATTTGTTCTTGAATGAACCTTTTTTTGGTATGTTTTGTTAATATATAGAGTATGTCACAAAAGTGAGTACACCCCTCACAATATTTTCTTGTATCTTTTCATGTGACAACACTGAAGAAATTACACTTTGGGCCAGATTCAGGTAGATTGGAGCATCTTTGCTCTGGAGTAACGCTTCTCATTTACGTTACGCTGGCGAAACTTTAGGAGCAAGTGCTGTTATTCATGAAGCACTTGCTCCTAAAGTTGCGACAGCGCATCGCAAATGAGCCGGCGGAATTCAAATTGGGCAGGTACGGGGCGTGTATTATTTAAACTAAGCGCGATCCCGCGGCGAACGTACTGCGCATGCGTCGACTGTCAATGCATCCCAGTGCGCATGCTCCAAATTCTGTCAGTGAACGTCAATGATGTCAAATCCCCATTCATGGACGTTTTACGCAAGCGACGCGATTTTTTTTTTTTTCGACGTGATGACGACGGCTATACTTAACCGCTTCAATACTAGGCTTTTATACCACCTCCATACCGGGCCTATTCTGACACTTCTCTCCTACATGTAATAATCATCATTCTTTTGCTAGAAAATTACACAGTACCCCCAAACATTATATATGTTTTTTTTAGCAGACACCCTAGGGAATAAAATGACGGTCATTCCAAAGTTTTATCTTGCACGGTATTTACGCAATTATTTTTCAAACGCTTTTTTTTGTAAAAAAAATTGTTTTATGAATTAAAAAAATAACAAAACACTAAAGTTAGCCCAATTTTTTTGTATTATGTGAAAGATTATGTTACACCGAGTAAATAGAGACCCAACATGTCACGCTTTAATTATGCGCACACTCATGGAATGGCGCCAAACTTCGGTACTTAAAAATCTCCATAGGCAACGCTTTATTTATTTTTTACAGGTTACAGTTTAGATTTACAGAGGAGATCTAGTGCTAGATTAGTTGCTGGCACTCTAACGCACGCGGCGATACCTCACATGTGTGGTTTAAACGGCGTTTACATATGTCGGCGGGACTTGCGTGTGCGTTCGCTTCTGCACGCGAGCTATCGGGGACAGGGGCGTTTTCATTTTTTTTTTATCTTTTATTATTTTTTTTTACTTATATTTTATTTATTTTTACACTTTTTTTCATTTTTTTTTTCCACTTTTATTCCTATTACAAGGAATGTAAACATCCCTTGTAATAGGAAATGTGTGTGACAGGTCCTCTTTATGGAGAGATGTGGGGTCAATAAGACCTCACATCTCACCTCCAGGCTGGAAACCATGAGATCGGTGAAAAAAAAATCACCGATCTCATGAATGGTGATTTACAGCCGCAATCGCGGCTTTGTTTACATACGGGGACCCGGGCGTGACGTCATCAGATCGCGCCCGGGTCCTCCGACGGTCATAGAGATGACTGGTGACCATCTGGTCACCAGTCATCTCTATGCTTCCTGCCGCCGCCGACGATTCGTTCTCCGGGCCCCCGAAGGTACAGGTAAGCCCGGAGAAGCACCGGATGGCGGCGGGAGGGGGGGGATGTTCCCTCCCGCGGCCTGTAAGAACGATCAAGCGGCGGAACCGCCGCTATGATCGTTCTTACTTTGTGCAGAATCGCCGGCTGAAGAGATGGATATCTGGATGATGCCTCTGGCTGCAGGCATCGTCCAGATATTCGCCTGCAATACCCAGGCCGTCAATTGACGGCCACTTAGGATGGTAAATCCCATCCCAGGCCGTCAATTGTCTATGGCTGGGTATTGAAGTGGTTAACATAGGATACTCCACTAGGGGGCTGCTTTATCTTTACGCCGCGTATCGCTTACGGAAACGTCGGAAAGTTACTGCGTCGCGCCCGAATACGATCGTGAATTGCCGATTCCCGCTGATTAACATATTTTTTCAGCATAAATCAGCCGGAACGCCCCCGGCGCCATTTTTAAATTAAAGTTGCGATGCACTGGCGAAATTCAATTGCGCCGATCGCATCGGAACTCCAACCCGGCGTTTCTTGTTTTCTGGTTACAGAAAACAGAAACGCCGGCTTAAAGTGACAGTTAGGCTGGAGTATCACTGGATACTCCAGCCTAACTCTACCTGAATCTGGCCCTTTGTATCTCCAATGTTGTGTAGTGAGTGTACAGCTTGTATAACAGTGTCAATTTTCTGTCCCCTCAAAATAACTCAACACACAGGGCCAGATTCTCATATGAGATACGACGGCATATCTCCATATACGCCGTCGTACCCTTGTTTTTTTTGCTGGGTATCTATCTATGCGACTGATTCTTAGAATCAGTTACGCATAGATTTTGCTTAGATCCGACTTGCGCAAGTCACTTACACCGTCGGATCTAAGTTGCAATGTTACTCTGGCCGCTAGGTGGCGTTCCCGTCGATTTCTGCGTCGAATATGCAAACGAGCGTGATACGCCGATTCCCGAATGTATTTGCACGCCGTCGTCGTAGTTTACGTCGTTTGCGTAAGCATAAGTTTACCCCTGCTATATGAGGGGTAACCTTGCGGAGGTCCGGCGTACGCCATGTTAAGTATGGACGTCAGGACAGCGTCGTGTTTTTTCTGTCGTTTACGTAACTCGTCTCGAATAGGGCTGTACGTTAATTACGTAGACGTCAAAACCAATGTATTTGCGACGTACTATGGAGCATGCGCACTGGGCTACGTTTATGGCCGGCGCATGCGCAGTTCGTAATTTAAATACAAGCCGCCCCCTTTGAATTACGCGGGGATACGCCGGGCCATTTACACTACGCCGCCACAAATTACGGAGCAAGTGCTTGGAGAATACGGAACTTGCTCCTGTAAGTTGCGGCGGCGTAGTGTAAATAGCTTACGCTACGCTACGCCGCCAGATATAAGAATCTGGCCCACAGTCATTAATGTCTAAACCGCTGCCAACAAAAGTGAGTACACCCCTAAGTGAAAATGTCCAAATTGGAAAAAATTGTCCATTTCCCTCCCCGGTGTTACAAGGTCTCAGGTGTGAATGGGGAGCAGGTGTATTAAATTTGGTGTTATCGCTCTCACTCTCTCATACTGGTCACTTGAGGTTTAACATGGCACCCCATGGCAAAGAGAACTCTCTGAGGATCTAAAAAAAAAAAGAATTGCTGCTCTACATATAGATGGCCTAGGCCTAAGGCCAGTGATGGCGTACCTTGGCACCCCAGATGTTTTATAACTACATTTCCCATGATGCCCATGCACTGTGCGGTGTACTAGAGCATCATGGGAAATGTAGTTTCAAAACATCTGGGGGTGCCAACCGTGCCAAGGTTCACCATCACTGGCCTAGGCTATAAGAAGATTGCCAAGACCCTGAAACGGAGCTGCAGCTTGGTGGCCAAGACCATATAGCCGTATAACAGGACGGGTTCCCCTCAGAACAGGCCTCGCCATGGTCCATCAAAGAAGTTGAGGTCATGTGATCAGCGTCATATCCAGAGGCTGTCTTTGGGAAATAGACGTATGAGTGCTGCCAGCATTGCTGCAGAGGGTGAAGGGGTGGGGGGTCAGCCTGTCAGTGCTCAGACCATACTTTTGCAGTATAAAGTGTGCTTATTTTTTATAATCACATGATATTGTGTATATCAATAGACTTCCATATTATACTGATATAAAAATATAGAAATAAATAATAATAATAAATAATCAGCAGCCGGCTCTAAGTGACAGCAGGACCAACAGCATAAGGTGAGTATATATTTTATACTCGCATGACATTGTAAAATATATATAGCAATAGACTTCTGTCCCTACAAACTAATATAAAAAAATCTCAAAACATAAAAAAATAATAACAATAAATAATCAACTGCCAACAACAATAATAATAATAGTACTATTAATAATAATAAATAATCCGCTGCGAGCACTAAGTGACAATTGGACTGAGAGCATAATATGAGTATATATTTTATACTCACATGGTATTGTGAATAATTATATACCAATAGAGTTACATGCTCTACAAACCAATATAAAAAATAATAATAATAATAATAAATTATTATTAATAATAATAAATAATCAGCTGCCAAATTTGAGTGACAGTAGGACCAACAGCATAAAGTGAGTATATATTTTATACTCACATGACATTGTAAAATGTATATAGCAACAGACTTCTGTCTCTACAATCTAATCTAAAAAAATCTCAAAACATAAAAAAATAATAACAATAAATAATCAGCTGCCAACAACAATAATAATAATAATAATAATAATAATAATAATAAATAATCCGCTGCTAGCACTAAGTGACAGTTGGACTGACAGCATAATATGAGTATATATTTTATACTCATATGATATTGTGAATTATTATATACCAATAGAGTTACATGCTCTACAAACCAATATAAAACATATATAAAAACAGAAAAATAATAATAGTAATAATAATAATAATAAAGAAATATTAATAATAATAAATAATCAGCTGCCAACGTTAAGTGACAGTAGGACCAACAGCATACAGTGAGTATATATTTCATATTCAGATGGTATTGTGAATAATTATATACCAATAGACTTACATGCTCTACAAATCAATATAAAAATCTATAAATACTAAAAATATATAATAGTAATAATAATAAACACATATTATTATTATTATTATTATTAATATTAATAATAATAAAATATATATAAAAAAATAATAATAATAAATAATCAGCTGCCAATGTTGAGTGACAGTAGGACCAACAGCATAACGTGAGTATATATTTAATAATAATAAACACTTAATAATAATAAAATATATTAAAAATAATAATAATAAAAAAATAATAATAATAAATAATCAGCTGCCAATATTGAGTGACAGTAGGACCAGCAGCATAAAGTGAGTATAATTTGTTTTTACTCACACGATATTGTGAATAACTATATACCAATAGACTTACATGCTCTACAAACCAATATAAAAATCTAAAAATAGAGAAAAATAATAATAGTAATAATAATAAAAAACACAAATTATTAATACTAATAATAAAAAAACAAATATAAAAATAATAATAATAATCAGCTGCCAACGTTGAGTGACAGTAGGACCAACAGCATAAAGTGAGTATAAATGTTATATTCACATGGTATTGTGAATAATTTAATACCAATAGACCTACGTGCTCTACACACCAATATAAAAATCTATAAATACATAAAATAATAAATAATAGTAATAATAAACACAAATTATTAATAATAACAATAATAATAATTATAATAATAATAAAAAAAAAAAAAAATATTAACAATAATAAATAATCAGCTACCAACATTAAGTGACAGAAGGACCAACAGCATAAAGTGAGTATATCATTTTATATTCACATGGTATTGTGAATAATTATATACCAATAGACTTCCATGCTCTACAAACCAATATAAAAATCTATAAATACAGAAAAATAATAGTAGTAATAATAATAAACACAATTATTAATAATAAAAAAAATATATACAAAAAATAAAAAAATATTAATAATAATAAATAATCAGCTGCCAACGTTGAGTGACACTATGACCCACAGCATACAGTGAGTATATATTTTATACTCACATGATATTGTGAATAATTATATAACAATAGACTTCCATGCTCTACAAACCAATATAAAAATCTAAAAATAGAGAAAAATAATAATAGTACTAATAATAAAAAAACAAATATAAAAATAATAATAATAATCAGCTGCCAACGTTGAGTGACACTATGACCAACAGCATACAGTGAGTATATATTTTTTACTCACACGATATTGTGAATAATTATATAACAATAGACTTCCATGTTCTACAAACCAATATAAAAATATATGAATACATAATAAAAATAATAATAATAATAATAATAATCAGCAGCCAGCACACAGTGACAGAATGAGTAACTCTAACAGCAAAAAAGATATGTATTTGCTCCTTACATGTCATGGTGATTGGTGAATAAGCCCCCAGCCGAGGGTCCGTACGGAGGTGGATGGGCCCCCCGGTTCCCCGCAGTCCTCAGACCTCCGCCATGGAGGCTCCTGACACAAAACTCCGGTTCCTGGGATTAAAGGAAAAGTCTGAACAGGCAGAGAGGAAACTTCTGCAGGAAGAAAACTTCAGCACTGACATGAATCAGAGAGAGTCAGCTTACTGTGCCCCCCCCCCCCCTCCCCCTCCCATCTACATACACAGCCTGCCCTCAGCTCTCTGCCCATGGACCCTGCAGGCGTTGCGCCCATCACTGCAGGTACAAGAAAACTCCATCGCTTCCCAAAACTGCCACATTGTAATTATCGTCCCGTCACTGCGACATCCTCCCAGAGACCTGTTTCAAGTTTCTGCCAAAAAAGAAGTACAAAGTTCTACACCGAGGAGAAAGTTAGCCCCCCCCCCCCCAGGACCAAAACAACGACACAAACCGGATCAAAGAATATTTTCAAAAGTATTGGGACACCTGCCTTTACACGCACATGAACTTTAATGGCATCCCAGTCTTGGTCCGGAGGGTTCAATATTGAGTTGGCTCCGCCCTTAGCAGCTATAACACCTTCACCTCTTCTGGGAAGGCCGTCCACAAGGTTTAGGAGTGTGTCTATGGGGATGTTTGACCATTCTTCCAGAAGAGCATTTGTGAGATCAGGCACTGATGTTGGAGGAGAAGGACTGGCTCATAGTCTCGAATTCATCCCAACGGTGTTCTATTGGGTTGAGGTCAGGACTTTGTGCAGGTTAGTCAAGTTCCTTCACCCCAAACTCGCTCATCCATGTCTTTATGGACTTTGCTTTGTGCACTGGTGGGCAGTCATGTTGGAACAGGAAGGGCCATCCCCAAACTCCTCCCACAAAGTTGGGAGCATGAAATTGTCCAAAATGTCTTGGTATGGTGACGCCTTAAGAGTTCCCTACACTGGAACTAAGGGGCCAAGCCCGACCCCTGAAAAACAACCCCCCACACCATTATCCCCCCCTCCACCAAATGATTTGGACCAGTGCACAAAGCAAGGTCCATAAAGACATGGATGTGCAAGTTTGGGGTGGAGGAACTTGACTGGCCTGCACAGAGTCCTGACCTCAACCTGACAGAACACCTTTGGGATAAATTAGAGTGGAGACTGCGAGCCAGGCCTTCTCGTCCAACATCAGTGCCCGACCTCACAAATGCTCTTCTGGAAGAATGGTCAAACATTCCCATAGACACCCTCCTAAACCTTGTGGACGGCCTTCCCAGAAGAGGTGAAGGTGTTATAGCTGTAAAGGGCGGGGCCAACTCAATATTGAACCCTACGGACTAAGACTGGGATGCCGTTAAAGTTCATGTGCGTGTAAGGCCTCGTACACACGATCAAATCTGTCCGCTGGAAACGGTCCGCTGGACCGTCCCAGCAGACAGATTCGATCGTGTGTACGGCCGAGCCGACGGATTTGGCCACCCGACAGATTTCAAAGCATGCTTTGAAATCTATCGGGTGGGAATCCGCCCGCCCGACATGTCTGCTGGTTAGTACACTTACCAGCAGACATGTCGTCCCGCACCGCCGCCGAATGGATTCGGCGCATGCGCGGAAGTGTTTTACTTCCTGGTGCGGCGACGTGGCGGCGTCAACGTCACCGCCACGTCACGTCACCGACACGTCAGCGCGCTCTCTGCTGGCGGGGATTTTGGTTTGCTCGTGTGTACACGCGAGCAAACCAAAATCCCAGCAGACAGATTTGTTCAAATCTGTCGGACGGACAGATTTGAACAAATCTGTCTGCTCGTGTGTACGAGGCCTAAAAGCAGGTGTCCCAATACTTTTGACAATATAGTGTAATTTAGGTCGGGGGGTCGGGATGGTAAAACCTTGGCTCAGTCACCATTTACCAGCCCCTGGCTGCCCGTCTGAACGAGCCCCACCCAAATGGTGAGGCGTAAAAGGGAGCCTTTTGGCTACTATGACGGTCACTGGTGGGCCAGCTGTTCTTCTTACACCGGCACGTGACACATGCAGAGTTCAGAGGCTAACGTTAGGTTTGTGCCCACCCCTGGACCCCCGATGACCTCACACCTGCTCTTATTGTTCAAGGTTTGTACTGCGGCTGGTGTGCTGCCAGCTGGAAACCCCATTACCCCCTCAAATCCCTTACCAGACCTCAATGATACCGCAGGAACGGGTCTGCGGGAAATCTGGGCCTTTGTCCAGATCCAGCAGGCTGGCATCTACTAGAAGTAGGACAATGTAATATAATCGGGGTTGGTTCTTCTCGGTCACGGGTCCTATTACCTGGGCATGCTAAGCTGGCACTCAATAGAGTAAGCCAGTAATATGATAGCGACTGGATAGAAAAGTTCCTGCAATCGACCCAAGCGAAATTCCGCTTTGCCGAAATGTCTTAATTTTAGAGGAACGATCAGTCGCGGCCTGTGCATTGTGGGCGCATGGGCGCCGCCCCCGCTAACACCACCGATGCCCTCCCTTCTGGGAGGAACCCCACTTCTGGGTTCCAATCAGCCGGAAGAAGAAACCCTGTGTCCTCACTGGAGCAATCCCTGCCTCCGTGTCTCCTCCACATCTCCAGTAGGTAAGGTGATTGCCGCTGGCTGCTGTGTCCTCCCACGGGATGATCTCTGCTGGCTGCTGTGTCCTACCACGGGATGATCTCCGCTGGCTTCTGTGTCCTCCCACGGGATTATCGCCACTGGCTGCTGTGTCTTCCCATGGGATGATCTCTGCTGGCTGCTGTGTCCTCCCACGGGATGATCGCCACTGGCTGCTGTGCCCTCCCACGGGATGATCTCTGCTGGCTGCTGTGTCCTCCCACGGAATGATCTCTGCTGGCTGCTGTGTCCTCCCATGGGATGATCGCCACTGGCTGCTGTGCCCTCCCATGGGATGATCGCCGCTGGCTGCTGTGCCCTCCCATGGGAGGATCGCCGCTGGCTGCTGTGTCCCCCCACGAGATGATCGCCACTGGCTTCTGTGTCCTCCCACGGGATGATCGCCACTGGCTGCTGTGTCCTCCTACGAGATGATCGCCGCTGGCTGCTGTGTCCTCCCACGAGATCATCGCCACTGGCTGCTGTGTCCTCCCAAGAGATCATCGCCGCTGGCTGCTGTGCTCTCCCAGGGGATGATCGCCGCTGGCTGCTGTGTCCTCCCACGGGAGAATCGCCGCTAGCTGCTGTGTCCTCCCACGGGAGAATCACCGCTAGCTGCTGTGTCCTCCCACGGAATGATCGCCACTGGCTGCTGTGCCCTCCCACGGGATGATCGCCGCTGGCTGCTGTGTCCTCCCACGAGATGATCTCTGCTGGCTGTTGTGTCCTCCCACGGGATGATCGCCGCTGGCAGCTGTGTCCTCCCACGGGATGAACACCACTGTGTCCTCCCACAGGATGATCGCCGCTGGCTGCTGTGTCCTCCCACGGGATGATCTCTGCTGGCAGCTGTGTCCTCCCACGGGATGATCACCACTGTGTCCTCCCACAGGATGATCGCCGCTGGCTGCTGTGTCCTCCCACGGGATGATCTCTGCTGGCAGCTGTGTCCTCCCACGGGATGATCACCACTGTGTCCTCCCACAGGATGATCGCCGCTGGCTGCTGTGTCCTCCCACGGGATGATCTCTGCTGGCAGCTGTGTCCTCCCACGGGATGATCACCACTGTGTCCTCCCACAGGATGATCGCCGCTGGCTGCTGTGTCCTCCCACGAGATGATCACCGATGGCTGCTGTGTCCTCCCATTAGATCATCGCCGCTGGTTGCTGTGTCCTCCCACGGGATGATCACCACTGTGTCCTCCCACGGGATGATCGCTGCTGGCTGCTGTGTCCTCCCACGGGATGATCACCACTGTGTCCTCCCACGGGATGATCGCTGCTGGCTGCTGTGTCCTCCCACGGGATGATCACCGATGGCTTCTGTGTCCTTCCATTAGATCATTGCCGCTGGCTGCTGTGTCCTCCCACGAGATGATCTCTGCTGGCTGTTGTGTCCTCCCACGGGATGATCTCTGCTGGCAGCTGTGTCCTCCCACGGGATGAACACCACTGTGTCCTCCCACAGGATGATCGCCGCTGGCTGCTGTGTCCTCCCATTAGATCATCGCCGCTGGTTGCTGTGTCCTCCCACGGAATGATCACCACTGTGTCCTCCCACGGGATGATCGCTGCTGGCTGCTGTGTCCTCCCACGGGATGATCACCGATGGCTGCTGTGTCCTCCCATTAGATCATTGCCGCTGGCTGCTGTGTCCTCCCACGGGATGATCGCTGCTGGCTGTGTCTCCCGCCGGGGGGGGGGGGGGTTTGCTCGCCACTGAATGTGCAAGTGTATGGGTGGGGGGTGCTGCTGGGTGATCGCCACTGGCCATGTCTGTGTCTCCCGCCAGGGGGAGGGGGGGTTGTGTTGGTTGTACCACCCCCCAAAAATAGTAGGCACCTGCCACCACTGGGAACGATGCATTTGACTCGATTGGGAGGGTGAAACTGAAGTTGAAGTTTAGGGCTCCATTCACACCTAAATTTCAAATCGCGGGTGGAATTGCAGCGATTCTTCTGCCCGCGATCAGGTGTGAATGGAGCCTTAGGCCCGCAGTCTCCGCTCTAATTCCTCCCAACGGCGTTGAGGTCAGGACTCTGTACAGGCCAGCCAAGTTCCTCCACCCCAAACTCGCTCATCCATGTCTTTATGGACCGTGCTTTATGCTCTGGTCCAAATCATTTGGTGGAGGGGGGATTATGGTGTGGGGGAGGGGGGATTATGGTGTGAGGTTGTTTTTCAGGGGTTGGTTTGGCCCCCCTAGTTCCAGTGAAGGGAACTCTTAAGTCGTCGGCATACCAAGATATTTTGGACAATTTCATGGTTGCAACTTTGTGGGAGGAGTTTGGGGACGGCCCCTTCCTGTTCCAACATGACTGCTCACCAGTGCACAAAGCAAGGTCCATAAAGACATGGAGGAGCGAGTTTGAGGTGGAGGAACTTGACTGGCCTGCACAGAGTCCTGACCTCAACCTGATAGAACACCTTTGAGCGGAGACTGCGAGCCAGACCTTCTTGTCCAACATCAGTGCCTGACCTCACAAATGCTCTTCTGGAAGAAACATTCCCATAGACACACTCCTAAACCTTGTGGACGGGAGTTGAAGGTGTTATAGCTGCAAAGGGCGGGGCCAACTCAATATTGAACCCTACGGACTAAGACTGGGGCGCCATTAAAGTTCATGTGTGTGTAAAGGCAGGTGTCCCAGTACTTTTGGTCATATAGTGTATGTTGTGATATCAGGAACACGTTCATGCAGAATTGAGGGAAACAAACACCGGCATGGCCAGCTTCAAGCTGCCCTTGTGTACAGAACCTCGTTGTGATTGGCCGGTGTGGTGTGGTGGGAGGTCAGGTTCACTGAGCCGGGCGATAAAAATACCCGTCACTTTAGTGGCAGCTGCAGAACACCTGGCATCTAACAGTCCCTTCTAATCACAGGCCTCTGTCTTCAAACACAGGACACGGAGGATCCCACGCCGCCGGGGCGGCCCGGCCCGTCACACGCCAGTTAATCACAAGTTCCCCGGATCATACCAAGCCGCCCCCTGGGGGGGAGGGGAGTTTATGGGTTTTGGGGCCTACCGACAGGACAGAGGTGATTCCTGTGTCATCCTGAGGACACTCAACCAAAACTACGGGATTAGGCAAAGTCCTGTCCGGATCTGCCGGGGTCGGCCCACTGATGAAGCCGCCGTCACATCTGAGAATTTGTAATCTGCAATATAATAAATATTTACTTTTGGGTTTACCATCGACGTCCTCCCAGATTTTTACCTGTGAATGGAAAGTGTCAGGAGAGGCCGGTCTGCTCTTTGGGTTTAGCACCGCCTTCAATTCACCTATAAAATCTCTTATTGGATGATCTTCAAAGTGCGAAACTTTTATGGGAAACAATAAAGAGAAGTTCTGAAAGTGATACTTTGTTTTATCGTCTCCTATAAAATCCGGACCCTCCTCTACTCCCTCCGAGACATGACAAGAAGAATTGTGTGACTTCGCCCCTACAGCGCGTCCCATAAGGCTGCATTCACACCTGTGCGTAGCGTCTTTGAGGGTTTTTTCCAGCGTTTTTCGTGCGTTTTTATGCACGCTTTTGGTGCGTTTTTTTGGGGGCGACTTGCGTACTTGTATGCAGCGTTTTTGAGTTTTGACATTTTTTTAATAGCCAATAGAGAAAACTATAATCTGTTACATCATTTGTTGCTAGGTATTTCAGCTTTTTTTTTTTAGCTTTTCCATTAGCTTTTATTTCCTTTTTTTTATTATTATTAATCATGTTTTATTATTTATTTTTTTATTAGGGTAAGGGGTTAGAGTTAAGGTTAGGATTAGAAGTTGGGGTTAGGTTTAGGATTAACATTTTTTTGATATATTTTTGTTAGGGTGTTAATACTACTACTAATAATAATAATAATAACAATAATAATACATTAATAAATCAATCTAAAATAAATACACAAATAAAAAAAAATCCCAAATCACAATCATAAATAAATATTAAACTACATTCAATAAAGGAACACTGGGTAATAATATTTTTTTTTTCCGTTAGGATTAATATTTTTTATCTATTTTTGTTAGCGTGTTAATACTACTACTACTAATAATAATAATAATAATAAATGAATAAATAAATGTAAAAAATAAATACACAAATAAAAAATCACAATCGTAAATAAATATTAGCTACAATCAATAAAGGAATACTGGGTAATAAAAAATAAAAATTAACCCATAACATTAACCCCTAATCGTTAACATTTTTTAAATTAAATAATATAGTTATATCGTTTTTCGCCTTCCTCTGGATCTACTGTGGGTGTAGAATTGGGTAGATGGGATTGTACGATATTTTAAATTTGTTTACTAGACTAGAGTCTTTTTTCAGCCTGACTAATTATGTAACTATATAGTTAGTCAGGTTGAAAAAAGACACAAGTCCATCTAGTTCAGTTTAGGGAAAGAAAAAAAAAAAAACATACAAGCACATATACACAATCCTATACCCACAGTAGATCCAGAAGAAAGCAAAAAAAATAAAAACAGCAAAGCATGAACCAATTTGCTCCAGCAGGGGAAAAAAATCCTTCCTGATCCCCAGAGAGACACAATACAGTATAATAAATAACTAAAGTATATAGTTACATAGTCAGGTTGAAAAATAACACAAGTCCATCTAGTTCAAGAATAAAAAATAAAAATAAATCATACAATCCCATCTACCCACAGTTGATCCAGAGGAAGGTGAAAACCCCCAGCGAAAAACTATATAACTATATTATTTTATTTTAAGGGTTAGGGGTTAATTTTTATTTTTATTTGTGTATTTATTTTACATTTATTTATTCATTTATTATTATTATTATTATTATTATTATTATTATTTTTTAACAGAAAAGATTATTGTTATTATTAGTAGTAGTATTAACACCAAAAAATAAATAAATAATAAACACTCGAACAAAAAAAAAAAATATATATATATATATATATAATACACAAATAAAAATAATGAATCCCTAACCTTAAAAATATTAAATACAATAATAATAAAAATGTATTTAATATTTTTTAAGGTTAGGGATTCATTATTTTTTATTTGTGTATTATATAGCATTCTTTTTTTTTTATATTTATGTATGATTTTTTAGTTATTTGTGTATTTATTACACATTTGAGCCAAAAACTGCGCAAGAACGCGCGACAGCGCCCAAAACGCGCGAATGGTGCGTTTTTTTTTATTCATTATTTTATATTCATTTTATTTCATTTATTCATTTATTTATTTTATTCATCCATTCATTTCTATGGGAATAAAAAATGCGTTAAAAAGCTCAAATCTTTTCTGTTTCGAACTATAAAAAATCATTTTTTGATCTTCAGGCGACTCGGAGTGGAGATTTGATGCGTCTCCATAGAGAATCGTTGAGTTTTTTTTTCCCCTCCAGCGTTTTGGGGCTCCATAACGCTGAGGTGTGAATGGGGCCCTACAAGTAAAACGGTTCTCGTGTACCGAATACGAGGAGGGCGTGGCGATTGGCGGCGCACATCACAATCAGTACAATCGCCCCGCGTGTCACTCACCGATCACGCTGTTCTTCTTACCGTCCAGTACTCCCCTCCCCCCCCCCCTCCAGACATAATCCACAGACCCTTTAAGACCACCGCCGGCTTAATCTGCGTCTGGCAGCCAAGCAAGAAGTAGCAGCCGCAGCGGCTTGTCCCACCGTGTACCAATCAGAGACTTTCATCAGAGGAAAAAAACATTTTATAAGATCCGGCCTGAATATCCCCATTGTATAAATGTTCAAAGCAGAAGAACAAACAAGGAATCTGTTAAAGGGACCCCATCAGGGTACAAATACGGGAAATGACATTGATGTTTGACGCCAATGTAAACCCAAAACCAAAAATGTCATACATTGCAGATTACCAATCATTAGATGTGGCGGCTGCATTAGTTTTCTGTTTTTAGGCTTTTTTTCCCCCCCTCTGGTGATCTGGCCAGTAACACACCTCCTGTATTAAAGCACCACCACTCTGGATGAAGGAGCACAGAAGGCACCTTTGGATAGCAGCATCGTCAGTCTGAGGGGGGGAAGGGGAGTGCTAGATGGACTAGCAGTTATAAATACACTAACAAATGGAAGCAAGGCTCCAGCTCACACTTTATAGCCTGTTACAACAGTTTTGTTCCTTTTTGGATTATGGAAGAACTCTGCACGGCCAATCTAAAAAGTTTAAAAACACAATTCTGAGTTTCAGAGTCAGAATTCTAACTTTTATTCTCAGAATTCGAACTTTCATACTGAGAATTGTGTTTAATAAATTTTAGCGTGGCCCAAACCTGTAATCTCAGAATTCTGACTTTCAAACTCAGGTTTCTTACTTTCAAACTCAGAATTCTGACTTTTGAACTCAGAATTCTAACTTGTGTTTATTAAATTTTAGCGTGGCCCAAACCTGTAATCTCAGAATTCTGACTTTCAAACTCAGGTTTCTTACTTTCAAACTCAGAATTCTGACTTTTGAACTCAGAATTCTAACTTGTGTTTATTAAATTTTAGCATGGCTCAAACTTTTAATCTCAGAATTCTGACTTTCAAACTCAGATTTCTTGCTTTCAAACTCAGAATTCTGACTTTTAAACTCATTTTAGTCTCAGAATTCTAACTTTCAAATTTAGAATTGTGTTTATTACATTTTAGCATGGCCAAAAACTTTAATCTCAGAATTCTGACTTCTCAGATTTCTTACTTTCAAACTCAGAATTCTGATTTTTGAACTCAAAATTCCCACTTTTAATCTCAGAATTCTAACTTTCAAACTCTGTGTTTAATAAATGTTAGCGTGGCCCAAACTTGTATTCTCAGAATTCTGACTTTCAAACTCAGAATTGTGTTGCCGGCAATGACACCGTCCTAATCGGTGAGACGCCGCATCTGCGGCGCTGCACCGATTTCAAAAAGTAGTTCCTGTACTACTTTTTGCGATTTCAGGACGCGATTTACATTGACATCTGTGCAGAAACCTGCACAGATGTCTCCTAAATCGCGGCCGAAATCGGGACTGCCAGAGGGAGTGAAATTGCGCGATTTCAGCTGAACTCGCGCGATTTCACTCCCGCAGCCCAGTGTGAATTCTGACTTTCAAACTCAGAATTGTGTTTAATAAATTTTAGCATGGCTCAAACTTTTAATTTCAGAATTCTGACTTTCAAATTCAAATTTTTTTACTTTCAAACTCAGAATTCTGACTTTTGAACTCAAAATTATGACTTTTAATCTCAGAATTTTGTTTAATAAATTGTAGCATGGCACAAACTTTTAACCTCAGAATTCTGACTTTAAAACTCAGATTTCTTACTTTCAAACTCATAATTCTCACTTTTAATCTGAGAATTCTAACTTTCAAACTATAAATGGTGTTTAATAAATTTTAGCAAGGCCCAATCTTTTAAACTCAGAATTCTGACTTTTGAACTCAACATTCCCACTTTTAATCTCAGAATTCTAACTTTCAAACTCAGAATACTGACTTCCAAACTCAGAATGGTGTTTAATACATTTTAGCATGGCCCAAACTTTTCATCTCAGAATTCTGACTTTCCAAACTTATATTTCTTAATTTCAAACTCAGAATTCTGACTTTTGAACTCAAAATTCTCACTTTTAATCTCAGAATTCTAACTTTCAAACTCAGAATTGTGTTTAATAAATGTTAGCGTGGCCCAAACTTATTCTCAGAATTCTGACTTTTAAACTCAGAATTGTGGTTAAAACATTTTAGGATGGCCCCAGAGCTCTTCCATACTGTGATAAATACCCAAAAGTGCTACACTTACACAATACAATAGCTTATGGATATTAGTATTATTCAACCTAAAAGCCTCTCTAGTGGTGGAAAGCAATTACTGCAGGAGACACCGCTACACTTACACAATGTAATAGCGTATGGACTCGAGTACCATTCAACCAAAAAGCCTCTCTAGTGGTGGAAAGCAGTTACTGCGGGGGACATCGCTGTAGAGGATGTGAACATCGCAGCGCTACACTTACACAATACAATAGCCCATGGGCTTCAGTATCATTCAACCCAAAAGACAGAGGACACCTAGTGGTGGAAAGCAGTTACTGCAGGGGACAGCACTACACTTACACAATACAATAGCCCAAGACTCCAGTGTCATTCAACCCAAAAGACTGAGGACACCTAGTGTTGGAAAGCAGTTACTGCAGGGGGACATCGCTGTAGAGGAAGTGAACATCGCAGCGCTACACTTACACAATTTAATAACGCATGGATTTGAGTATCATTCAACCCAAAAGACTGAGGACACCTAGTGGTGGAAAGCAGTTACTGCGGGGGACAGCGCTGTAGAGGAAGTGAATATCGCAGCGCTACACTTACACAATACAATAGCCCATGGACTCCAGTATCATTCAACCCAAAAGACTGAGGACATCTAGTGGCGGAAAACAATTACTGCAGGGGACAGCGCTGTAGAGGAAGTGAATATCGCAGCCAGAGATGTTTTTGTTTCTTTTAACACCTCCGGTGGCATCATTTCAAAAAATAAAAAGCTTAAAGTTGGGCTTTAAAGGCAGAGGATTACCATGGCAGAAAGCTATTTTTTAAGCAATCGCAGAACTTTTTGCAGTGTGGCGGCCTGGTACAAAAAACAAACACATGTTCAGGGTGAGCAAATGACTCCCCTTGGAGTGTCCCTTTAAACGCTTACCTGATGCTTTTCTCTGATCGAATTTGGACTCTTTTGCCGATCTCGGTCCACGAGAGGTTTAAGATCCCGGGTCAGCCTGGGACTGAAATTCGGCAGGTCCTTCCTCTAGTTCATAATGTCTCCGTAGCCTCTTGTAATATTCAAGTCTCCTGAGCTGCCCTAGGAGGAGGAGGGGAGGGGGACCTAAGCTGCCCAAGTCAATAGAGCAGGCTTTGTGCAGGTGGTGACAAGGTATTTAACAAGTCCTCTATAAAAGCCGGGGATTTATATCCACACACATACTGAGTCACAGAGAGGCTAGAAAAACAATAATCAGGTTCCTCAAATCCTCTCCTGGTGCTGCAACCTTTGGCTGAACTGCCGTATGCGGCCTCCTTCCACCCCCTTGCTTCACAATGCCGCTACCGCTGGTGTTTAAATTGGCATGGGTCACCCTCCTTGCCATTACTTTGCGTCACATCCAGCCCTACGGCAGCTGGCTTTATATATGTTTTTAAACTCACTGAAAATAAATCGCTCTGGTGAAAATGGGACTCGGGGACAAAATACAGTCGGCATGTTACAAAACTGGGCAAGTAGCATGAAATGATGCGTCTGCAGCGAATACTCTACAGTAGGGTGTCATTTACACTTCCACAATGTGCCAACATAAGTAGCATGCATTGTAGCGCCATTCATATTAAATATCATTCCATTTCTGCATCTTTCAACTTTCTACCCCATCCACAGCTCACCTCTGTCTCTTTGTACACCCCAGCATTCACAACTCACCTCTGTACAGCTCCCCACCCATAGCTCACCTCTGCACCCTCTGTCCACAGCTCACCTCTGTACACCTGCCCACCCACAGCTCACCTCTGCACCTACCGACCCACAGCTCACCTCTGCATTTACAGCTCACCTCTGTACACCTCCCCACCCACAGCTCACCTCTGTACCCCCATCTACAGCTCACCTCTGTACCCTCCACCCGCAGCTCACCTCTGTACCCTCCACCCGCAGCTCACCTCTGTACCCTCCACCCGCAGCTCACCTCTGTACCCTCCACCCGCAGCTCACCTCTGCACTCTTGTCCAAACCTCACCTCTATACACCCCTGCATTCACAGCTCACCTCTGTAGAGCTCCCACCTACAGCTCACCTTTGCACCCACTGCATTCACAGCTCACCTCTGTAGAGCTCCCCACCTACAGCTCACCTCTGCATCCCCATTCACAGCTTACCTGTACACCTTCCCACCCACAGCTCAACTCTGTACACCCCTGCATTTACAGCTCACCTATGCATCCCCATTCACAGCTTACCTGTACAGCTCCACACCCACAGCTCACCTCTGTACACCTACCCACCCACAGTTCACCTCTGTACACCTACCCAACCACAGCTTACCTCTGCACCCATCCACAGCTCACCTCTGCACCCCATCCACAGCTCACCTCTGCACTCCCTGTTAACAGCTCATCTATGCACTCCCCGTTAACAGCTCACCTTTGCACCCACTGCATTCACAGCTCACCTCTGTATACCTCCCCATCCACAGCTCACCACTGCACCCCCATCCACAGCTCACCTCGGCACCCCTCATTAACAGCTCACCTCTGCACCCTTTGTCAACAGCTCACCCCTGCATTCACAGCTAACCTATGCAACCCCAGTCTATGGCTTACCTCTGCACATTGTCCCTATTCCACAGCTCACCTCTGCACCACTCTGACCCACAGCTCAAGCTTTATCTGCACACCTTTCCATTCAAATCTCACCTCTGCACCCGCTATCCATAGCCCACCTGTACACCGTATGTTCACAGCTCACCTCTGCACTTTGTGAATCGGCTTACGCAACAAGCATTACAGCTTCATTTGTTTACACTTTTTTTGCACCTTTTGTTGCATTTCAGTGCTGATGATATCCTGCACCCTCTTGGAACCTTCTTCATGTCTACATGTACTTCACAAATCAATAACTGCATGGAATTTCCCAGGGTGGGTTTTCTGATGGTAACAGCAGTGAAACTGCAGATTTAAAAAGATGCAAAATAACTTTTGAAATGACACAAACACAATAGAGCCTGTGCAAGGACAGTTTATTAGAGATACTGTAACAGAATTTATAGGCAGAACATTTTTGAGTAAACAAAAAAAAAGACTTAAAAAAGACCTATCAAGCAATTCATTTATTGGTCTGACAAATGTTTTATAGGTATCAATGCCAACATGAGCTGTATAGTAAAGTTAGCAGGAGCATTGCAGTGTCTAGTACTGGTCTTAAAGAGTTGCCTGTAGATGTACAATATATGATAAAAGTTTGTGGATACCTGAACATCACTCATACCCAGTAATGGGACAACATCATCCAGTGCTCAGGGAAAAGATGCCAAACTACATCCCTTGACCACAGCTCACCGCTACACTCTCCGGCCACAGTTCACCTGTGCAACCCCCTGACCACAGCTCACCTGTGCACCCCCCTGGCCACAGCTCACCTGTCCACCCCCGGCCACAGCTCACCTCTACACTCTCTGTCCACAGCTCACCGCTACACTCTCCTGCCACATCTCATCTGTCCACCTCCGGCCACAGCTCACCTCTACACTCTCTGTCCACAGCTCACCTGTCCACCTCCGGCCACAGCTCACCTGTGCACCCCCGGCCACAGCTCACCTGTGCACCCCCCTGGCCACAGCTCACCTGTGCACCCCCCTGGCCACAGCTCACCTGTGCACCCCTTTGGCCACAGATCACCTGTGCACCCCTTTGGCCACAGATCACCTCTACACTCTTCGTCCACCCTCGGCCACAGCTCACCTGTGCACCCCCTGGCCACAGCTCACCTCTGCACCCCCCTGGCCACAGCTCACCTTTACACTCTCCGTCCACAACTCACCACTACACTCTCCGTCCACAACTCACCACTACACTCTCTGTCCACAGCTCACCTCTACACCCTCCATTCACAACTCACCGCTACACTCTTCGTCCATATCTACTAGGTTTCTGGATATGACTTTTTGTTCCCACACAGTGTGCTAAGCGCATCACTTCCCAGAAGAGTGGACAGGGACAACTCTGTATTAATGGTCATGGTTTTGGAATAGGATGTGCCACTATAGATCTGACGGCCAGCGGTCCACAAACTTCTCCACATAGTGCATGTAATCCCGTCTCAAGTATTTTTGGTAATTAAAGGGTAAAGGCGCCAAATAGACATGTGCAATTTGTTTCGTTCCGAATTAACTTAACAAATTTCGACAAATTCTTTAATTCGAAAAAGTCAGAATTACAGAAACCCGTTTAACAAATTTTGGAAATCCAGAGATCCAAAATAATAACTATTAAATTATAGATATTGGAATTTTTCTTTCAAATTTGGCTGTTAGTGAAAGTAACAAATACAAATTTATCCGAAGTTACAAATTATCCGAAATAATGAATGCCGTATCTAAACGAATGGAACATAAGGAATTAATAATAAATAACAATAATAATAATAATAAAAACGTATTATTATTTATTATTCATTTGTTCCATTCCATTTGTTTAGATGCAGCATTCCTTATTTTGGATTATTTGTCACTTCGGATAAATTTGTATTCACTACCAGACAACTTTTAAAGGAAATTCCAATACCTATAATTTAATAGTTAATTATTATTTAATATTTTTGTTCTTTCGAATTTTCAGATTTTGTTATTTCGGATAATTTGTAACTTCGGATAAATTCTTATTCACTACCAACCAAATTTTAAAAAGAAATTCCAATACCTATAATTTAATAGTTAGTTATTATTTAGAATTTTCGAAATGTCAAATTTACGAATTGCGATCATAACGAATGACCCCCCAAAAAAAAAGAAGCAAAGAACGAATGAAACGAAAACGAACAAATGTGTTCGTTTTTTTTTTCATTCGTTTTTTGCTTCTTTTTTTTCCCAACACTAGGCGTGTGCAATGCCGAAAAATGTGTTTGTTTTCGTTTCATTCGTTTTTTTGCTTTTCTTTTCAATTTTTAAGGGTCATTCGTTATGTTCGCAATTCGTAAATTCGACGTGCCAAATGGTGCCGGGCCTCAATTCTCCATACATTAATCACTACAAGGAAGCTGTATAGAGCTGGACAGGTTTGACGGCCAATGCTGAAAATTTAGCGGAAGAACAAAACTCCCCGCTGAATCTCTAACAGACCAGTACTGATTCACCACACATGTCAATAGTAGCCATGAAGACATCTTGTGCTGCTGTTACAGTGAAAGCCGGAGTCAAAGCTGCAGATAACAATAATAAACAGGTCCCTAGTGTAAAATATAACATTTCTTCATAGTCGCATCTACTCATCAACATAAATATTACAAAGTGTTCATTTTGGCACTTTTCTATTGCTTTGGTCACATCGCCACTCTACGACTTCCTCTTATACACATGGACAGGGCTGTCTTAATGCATGGGCACTGCCCAGGGCCCCCAGGTGCATGGGGGGGCCCCCATGATAATCTTGCATTACATCATACTTGCCAAGTGTCCCGGATCTGTTGGGATAGTCACGCTTTTTACTAAGCTTTCCCGGGATGGCCAGTGTCCGGGAGCCTGTACTGTGCCCTCCTGATTCCAGTACCTTGCCCTCCCGATCCCCCACTCTGTACTGTGCCCTCCTGATCCCAGTACCTTGCCCTCCCGATCCCCCACTCTGTACTGTGCCCTCCTGATCCCAGTACCTTGCCCTCGCGATCCCCCATTCTGCACTGTGCCCTCCTGATCCCAGTACCTTGCCCTCCCGATCCCCCACTCTGTACTTTGCCCTCCTGATCCCAGTACCTTGCCCTCCCGATCCCCCACTCTGTACTGTGCCCTCCTGATCCCAGTACCTTGCCCTCACGATCCCCCACTCTGTACTGTGCCCTCCTGATCCCAGTACCTTGCCCTCCCGATCCCCCACTCTGTACTTTGCCCTCCTGATCCCAGTACCTTGCCCTCCCGATCCCCCACTCTGTACTGTGGCCCGTTCTGTTGGTTTAATCTTCAAGTTATGGAATGTTTTCTTTTTGTTTAACCACTAAACGACCACCCCACGCATATATACTGCGGCAGGGCAGCCCTCCTGCACAAAATCACGTGCCTGTACGTGATTTTGCGCACAGGGTCTGGGGCGCACCCACGCGCCATGCTGCCTGGACGCGGCGGAAGCCCATAGTGGGGCCTGGCGGACGCAATGTCCACCGGGACCTGACCATCGTTGACAGGAGAGGCAGAAAGGTTAGAAAACACACCCCTGGAGCACACTTATGCCTTTGATCGCCCCATGGTGTTAACCCCTTCCCTGCCTGTGTAAACAAAGCAGACCCTCGTTCTGTCATTGAGGAAGAAAGGAGATCTTGTGTTTCTGCTAAGCAGGAACACAGATCTCCACCTTTATCCAGTTAAGCCATCCACCACACAGTTAGTAAGCACTCCCTAGGAGCACACTTATACTTTTGGTCATCCCATGGTGTTAGCCCATTCCTTACCTGTGTAAACAAAGCAGACCCCCGTTCTGTCATCGGGGAAGAAAGGAGATCTTGTGTTTCTGCTAAGAGCACACTTATCCCTTTGATCGCCCCTGGTGTTAACCTCTTCCCTGACAGTGTCATTAGTATAGTGAGAGTGCATTTTATTTAGCACTAATCACTGTATCAGTGTCACTGGTCCCCAAAAAAGCATCAAAACTGTCAGTATGGTGTCCAATTTGTCCGCCGCAATGTCGCAGCCCCGCTATAAATCGCCATTACTAGTAAAAAATAAAATAAATCGAGATTCCATAAAAATATCCCATAGTTTGTAGACGCAGTAAGTTTTGGGCAAACCAATCAATATACACTTATTGGGATTTTTTTTTACCATAAATATGTAGAAGAATACGTATCTAAATTGATAAATAAATTCGATTTTTTTTAAACATTTTTTTTATTGCAAATGTAGTACAGTGAGAGTGCATTTTATTTAGCACTAATCACTGTATTGGTGTCATTGGTCCTCAAAAAAGTGTCAAAACTGGCAGGTGTCCAATTTGTCCGCTGTAATGTCGCAGCCCCGCTATAAAATCACTGATCGACGGCATTATTAGTAAAATAAATAAATAAATCGAGGTTCCATAAAAATATCCAATCGTTAAATTTTCGAGAGTAGGTGTGTCAATTTGGGGGCAGCCTGGCAAGGGGCCCGTTATGCTATTACGATGGCCCCCCGCACAAGCACCAGGAAGGGTGGAATATATGACATGACCCATTAAGATTAGGAAAAAAAATAACAATCTATTCATTTGAAACAGAAAAGTTTTCGTTCACAGTCAGAAAAATTCGTGCTTGACTCACGGGTTCTGGGCAATATACTCTCATTCTTCATCTAGTTCTGTACATATACGTCCTACTTCTATGAAGAACCTTGAGGCCAGCAGGGGCACAGCAGGGGCCCGAGGTGTGCTGGTTCACCGGTTCAGGTCCGATTTTTGGGCTGAAATCAAACCAAGTCACATTCTCCTGCTCTGCGAATTGAATGAGGGGACAGGGCCGAGCCTAGGCAGGGTGCACAGGGTGCTTTGCACCCAGGCGCCTGCAGAGATGGGGGCGCCGAAGTGCCAGAGTGGAAATGCAGATGAGGCTTTTTTCAGGCACTATTTTTAATGCTAAAGCGCCTGAAAAATGCCTCCATGTAAAAGGGGTCTAATGGACCATCTTCTGTACTGTGTCTGCAGTCTCTGATCGTCTCCTGTACTATGTCTGCGGTCTCTAACCGTCTCCTGTACCAAGTCTGCAGGCTCTGACCATCTCCTGTACTATGTCTGCAGTCTCTGATCATCTCCTGTACTGTGTCTGCAGTCTCCGACCATCTCCTGTACCATGTCAGCAGTCTCTGACCATCTCCTGTACTGTGTCTGCAGTCTCTGACCATCTCCTGTACCATGTCTGCAGTTTCTGACTATCTCCTGTACCATGTCTGCAGTCTCTGACTGCCTCTTGCACTATGTCTGCAGTCTCTGATCATCTCCTGTACTGTGTCTGCAGTCTCTGATCGTCTCCTGTACAATGTCTGCAGTCTCTGATCATCTCCTCTACTGTGTCTGCAGTCTCTGACCATCTCCTGTACCATGTCTACAGTCTCTGATCATCTCCTGTACCATGTCTGCAGTCTCTGACCATCTCCTGTATCATGTCTGTTGTATGTCTGGGGGTCTTTCTAACAGACTCTCTAACAGAAGCCCTGTGTCCATCAGAGAGACCCCCCCTCCAGGTCCCAATAAAGTACTCTGCTTCTCTTCCTGTATTTTGTTTATTGTTAAAAGATCATGTAAGGATCCCAGGGTAATGAAGACTTTGTGAGGGAGCATCCTTGTGGTTGAGTCATTACCACATTTGCCACAAGGGGAGGAGTTGATAAAATGACCACGCCCATGTGGGGGTGCCAGAAATATTTCTGCACCCAGGCGCCTGTGACCCTAGGATCGGCCTTGTGAGTGGAAACCTGCATTCAATTCGCATAGGCCTTAGGCTTCTCACAAATGCTGGTCCTCAAACAAGCATGAAAAGACCTTAATGTGTCAGTCCGCACAAGGCAGTGCAAATTCTAAAGAGGATGTGCCAACCGAAACAAACCACCATAGCCAACCAGATCTTCGGTTTAGTGCAGGGAGTGTTCTGGTACCTATGGGTTCCTGCACTAGGCATCTAGCCTTAAGCCACTGCACTAGACATCTAGCCTCAAGCCACTGCGCTAGACATCTAGCCTCAAGCCACTGCGCTAGACATCTAGCCTCAAGCCACTGTGCTAGACATCTAGCCTCAAGCCACTGTGCTAGACATCTAGCCTCAAGCCACTGTGCTAGACATCTAGCCTCAAGCCACTGTGCTAGACATCTAGCCTCAAGCCACTGCAGTAGACATCTAGCCTCAAGCCACTGTGCTAGACATCTAGCCTCAAGCCACTGTGCTAGACATCTAGCCTCAAGCCACTGCACTAGACATCTAGCCTCAAGCCACTGCAGTAGACATCTAGCCTCAAGGCACTGCGCTAGACATCTAGCCTCAAGGCACTGCGCTAGACATCTAGCCTCAAGGCACTGCGCTAGACATCTAGCCTCAAGCCACTGCAGTAGACATCTAGCCTCAAGCCACTGCAGTAGACATCTAGCCTCAAGCCACTGCAGTAGACATCTAGCCTCAAGCCACTGCACTAGACATCTAGCCTCAAGCCACTGCACTAGACATCTAGCCTCAAGCCTCGTACACACAGACGGTTTGCCCGGCGTTTTTTAGCAGTTTTCCTACGGGGAAAAACTGCGATAGAGCATACACACGGCCGGGATTCCCGACCAAAGCTCCATCGCACTTTTCCTGTCGGGAAAACCTCTCGTGTGTAGGGGGAAAGACTGACAGAGTAGGTTCTCAACTCTCCACTCTGGATTTCCGGCGGGAGCTCTTCCCGTTAAAAATCCCGCATGTGTGTACGGGGGGCATCGGCGTGAGAACTGGTCATGACTTATACAAAAACCAGAATGTTTTGTCTAAAATACTCACCATTAAGCAGAATTTTGATTAAAGACTTAGGGCCAGATTCTCAGAGGCGTTACGACGGAGTATCTCAGATACCCCGTCGTATCGCCTTTTTTTTTGACTCGTATCTATGCGAGTGATGCTGAGCATCACTTTTGCATAGATACGCTTCTACATCCGACAAGTGTAATACAATTACACTTTCGGATCGTAGATGTAATGACAACTCCGGCCACTAGGTGGCCTTTACGTTGTTTTTTCATTTGCATATGCAAATGAAGTAGTACGCCGATTCTCGATCGCTTTTACGCCGCCCCGTCGTCGCGTACGTCGTTTACGAACTCGTAAGGTTACCCCAGCTTCTATGTGGAGTAACCTTACGAGGTCCCGTCGGATGCCGTCGGACGCCATGTTAAGTATGGCGTCGGGTCAGCGTCGGCTTTTTCCGTCGCTTACGTCGTTTTACTAACTCGTTCGCGAATAGGGACTTGCGTAAATGACGCTCACGTCGTTTTGACGTCGGTTTCAACGACGCTTTCCGACGTGAGCTGGAGCATGCGCACTGGGCTTTTTCCCCGGCCGGCGCATGCGCAGTTCGTTCGACGCGGGGGCGCGCTTAATTTAAATACAAGCCGCCCATTTGAATTGCGCGGGTTTACGCTGCACGATTTACGCGACGCAGGCGAAACCTACGGAGCAAGTGCTTAGAGAATAAAGCACTTGCTCCAGTACGCAGCGGCGGCGTAGTGTAACTGGCTTACGCTACGCCGCCGAAAATATTTGAGAATCTGGCCCTTAGATTATACTTAAAACCAACCAAAAAGTTTGCTTTGACAAACAAATTATACCTACCTTTCCCCACCATACTGATCTGCTACTGGTGATCATCAAAAGCTCAGTACTTCTGAGCATTGGAGAATAAGGGACATTTCATTTCAAGGTTGCCTACCCCATGGTGGCTGGAGGTGGTGCATATTCCTGGGTAAACTAAAGCCTTGTATACAAAGGGTAGGGTTAGGGTAGGGGTTGCCCATTGAAGAATAATGCTAGGACTCAGAAATTGGAACAGGGACCTCCTGCGGGAGGTCAAGGGCCAGAAGGCGGGTTTCCAGAGGTCAAAGGTCACAAGGCGTGGCTGACCCACCCTCACCAAAGTGTACCGCCTACCCCAACTAAGTCAAGGGAATTAACAAGTGGGGGAATGGACAAGTCGGAGAAAGGGTTAGGGAAAGCGTCTTCTTTGCGCTCGCATTTGCGCTTTGTCCTCACATTTGCACTTCGTGCTGGCATGTTTTTTTATAAGCCAAAATGATACTTGGTTCTGTATTCTCCAAAAGGGGCAATACTGGGGGGTGGCTAGTGGGTAAAAATAAGGGACAGTGCTCGGAGGTTGGTAGTGGGTGTAACCAAGGGACAGTGCTAAGAGGTGGGTAGACAGTGGAACCAAGGGACAGTGCTCGTTGGTGGGTAGTGGGTGGAACCAAGGGATAGTGCTCGGAGGTGGGTGAAACAAAGGGACAGTGCTCGGAGGTGGGTGGAACCAAGGGACAGTGCTAAGAGGTGGGTAGGCGGTGGAACCAAGGGACAGTGCTAAAAGGTGGGTAGGTGGTGGAACTAGGGACAGTGCTCGGAGTTGGGTAGGCGGTGGAACCAAGGGACAGTGCTCGAGGGGGGTAGGCGGTGGAACCAAGGGACTGTGCTCGGAGGTGGGTAGGGGGTGGAACCAAGGGACTGTGCTCGGAGGTGGGTAGGGGGTGGAACCAAGGGACAGTGCTCGGAGGTGGGTAGGGGGTGGAACCAAGGAACAGTGCTAAGAGGTGGGTAGTGGGTGTAACCAAGGGACAGTGCTAAGAGGTGGGTAGGCGGTGAAACCAAGGGACAGTGCTCGGAGGTGGGTAGTGGGTGGAACCAAGGGACAGTGCTCGGAGGTGGGTAGGGGGTGGAACCAAGGGACAGTGCTAAGAGGTGGGTAGGGGATGGAACCAAGGGACGGTGCTCAGAGGTGGGTAGTGGGTGGAACCAAGGGACAGTGCTCGGAGGTGGGTAGTGGGTGGAACCAAGGGACAGTGCTCGGAGGTGGGTAGTGGGTGGAACCAAGGGACAGTGCTCGGAGGTGGGTAGGGGGTGGAACCAAGGGACAGTGCTAAGATGTGGGTAGGGGGTGGAACCAAGGGACGGTGCTCAGAGGTGGGTAGAGGGTGGCACCAATGGACAGTGCTCGGAGGTGGGTAGTGGGTGGAATCAAGGGACAGTGCTCGGAGGCGGGTAGGGGGTGGCACCAAGGGACAGTGCTCGGAGGTGGGTAGGGGGCGAAAACAAGGGGTTTCTCTGAAGGACGGTGTACCGCTTACCCCAACTAAGTCAAGGGAATTAACAAGTGGGGGAATGGACAAGTCGGAGAAAGGGTTAGGGAAAGCGTCTTCTTTGCGCTCGCATTTGCGCTTTGTCCTCACATTTGCACTTCGTGCTGGCATGTTTTTTTATAAGCCAAAATGATACTTGGTTCTGTATTCTCCAAAAGGGGCAATACTGGGGGGTGGCTAGTGGGTAAAAATAAGGGACAGTGCTCGGAGGTTGGTAGTGGGTGTAACCAAGGGACAGTGCTAAGAGGTGGGTAGACAGTGGAACCAAGGGACAGTGCTCGTTGGTGGGTAGTGGGTGGAACCAAGGGATAGTGCTCGGAGGTGGGTGAAACAAAGGGACAGTGCTCGGAGGTGGGTGGAACCAAGGGACAGTGCTAAGAGGTGGGTAGGCGGTGGAACCAAGGGACAGTGCTAAAAGGTGGGTAGGTGGTGGAACTAGGGACAGTGCTCGGAGTTGGGTAGGCGGTGGAACCAAGGGACAGTGCTCGAGGGGGGTAGGCGGTGGAACCAAGGGACTGTGCTCGGAGGTGGGTAGGGGGTGGAACCAAGGGACTGTGCTCGGAGGTGGGTAGGGGGTGGAACCAAGGGACAGTGCTCGGAGGTGGGTAGGGGGTGGAACCAAGGAACAGTGCTAAGAGGTGGGTAGTGGGTGTAACCAAGGGACAGTGCTAAGAGGTGGGTAGGCGGTGAAACCAAGGGACAGTGCTCGGAGGTGGGTAGTGGGTGGAACCAAGGGACAGTGCTCGGAGGTGGGTAGGGGGTGGAACCAAGGGACAGTGCTAAGAGGTGGGTAGGGGATGGAACCAAGGGACGGTGCTCAGAGGTGGGTAGTGGGTGGAACCAAGGGACAGTGCTCGGAGGTGGGTAGTGGGTGGAACCAAGGGACAGTGCTCGGAGATGGGTAGTGGGTGGAACCAAGGGACAGTGCTCGGAGGTGGGTAGGGGGTGGAACCAAGGGACAGTGCTAAGATGTGGGTAGGGGGTGGAACCAAGGGACGGTGCTCAGAGGTGGGTAGAGGGTGGCACCAATGGACAGTGCTCGGAGGTGGGTAGTGGGTGGAATCAAGGGACAGTGCTCGGAGGCGGGTAGGGGGTGGCACCAAGGGACAGTGCTCGGAGGTGGGTAGGGGGCGAAAACAAGGGGTTTCTCTGAAGGACGGTGTACCTGCACCTACTCTCTGAGGAACAAAAGCCCCGACTAGGCATGAATTTTGTTTACCTCCTAAATCACTAAGCAAAAATGGAACCCGAGCTTTGTATGGGCAGCACAGAAGACTAGAGTGACTCTAGTGAAGCCTTGCCCCACCCACCCCCATGTGACTTTGCAGGGCCAATCACCAAGCATACTCCTCCATACTCGGAAGTACTGGTCTTTTCAGTAGCTGATCGCAGTGGTGGGTAGGGGAGGAAAGGTGCATATGTGCTGCTGGAGAAGAGTTTACAAGAATTAACCTGTTGCTTTGCCCCTAAATGGACACGGACCGTCCATTTAGGACTGAATATTCATATATTGCCTGTAGATGTTCGTACAGCTAAGGTTTACCACCGCTACTCCAAAGCCTCATACCTTTGCCTATGTAAATGCCGAGATAACTTTGGACCTTAACCTGCAAGACCAAAGTCTTCCCTTTGCACTGATATGTCAAATTCTTCTTGGCCGGGCTCGGGGGCCACCCACACCGTATCAGATTTTAGAGGGCCGATGCAACTGCAACAGTCTTTTGCTATGACTGTGTCTGCTGGTCTGAGAACTATGTCCAGAACCCTCTTCCCTGGGCATCAAGGGTTGGAGTTCTTGCTGCTGGATATCTGCTGGTTCTCGGTGGCTTCTGCCACCTTGCGATGGAGAATTGGCAAAAGGAAAACAGCTACAGGTCTCTGGGAGAGTCTGAAGGCCGGGAGGACTGCGGAGATCTTGTCTCAAGCACCTGGCTGCGTCTACCTGTAGGTCGGGGGCCGGAGGAGACCCAATACTCTCTAGAGAGGAGATGCTCTGCTTCCAGGACCTCTTGAGATCCACGGGGACGATCTTTGTAGTCTCTGATGAGATGCACACCATGTTCTGATCTGGCTCTCCTTTCCAAGGCAGCACCTTCTCAGCCATGGTCGGTGATGGTGGCACAAAATGTGGACTCTGACAGACTCCCAGCATTCCTGTGGACATAGAATCTGTGTCAGGCTTCAATCATTGACAATGCATTTCGGAAAGGGGGTTATAGTTATGAGACGAGTTATCCCAGGGGTCTCCAAATTTGTCAAAGGGTCAGTTTACTATCCTTTAGATTTTATGGGGGGCTGATTGTGGCCAGAGGGGGTAGAAAAGGGCCTGGGCCCAGCATATCAGTGAGAATAAACTTGACCTCAGACTCGGTGGTCAAAAGAAGGAGTAGTAGTGCCCCCATCGTTGGTGTCATTGGGAGGGATAGTTCCCCATCATTGGTATTAGTAGGAAGAATAATGCCCCATCAATGGTATTAGCATGAGGAATAATAGTACCCCAGAGGATCATACTCTACTCCAGGGGTGTCCAAACTTTCAAAACAAAGGGCCAGTTTACTGTCCTTGAATTTTTATTGGGCCAGGCTCTGACAAGTGGGAGTAAACAATGCCCCATCCTTGGTTTTGGTGGGAGGAATAGTAACCCTTCACTGGTATTAAGGAGAGGAATAGTACCCCATCATTGGTGTCAGTGGGAGAAATAGTGTCCCATCATTGGTATCAGTGGGAGGAATAGTGTCCCATCATTGGTATCAGTGGGAGGAATAGTGTCCCATCATTGGTATCAGTGGGAGGAATAGTGTCCCATCATTGGTATCAGTGGGAGGAATAGTGTCCCATCATTGGGATTAGTGGGAGGAATAGTACCCCATCATTGGTATTAGTGGGGGGGAATAGCACACCATCATTGGTGTCAATGGAAGAAAGTGACCCATTGTTGGCGTCATTGGGAGGAATAGTGCCCCATGGTTGATGTCAGTGGCAGAAATTATGCCCTACCGTTGGTGTCAATTGGAGGAACAGTGCCTCAAATCATTGGCAGGAATAGTGCCCCATCATTGGTATCAGTGGGAGGAATAGTACCCCATCATTGGTGTCAGTGGAAGGAATAGTGTCCCATCATTGGTGTCAGTGGAAGGAATAGTGTCCCATCATTGATATTAGTGGGAGGAATAGTGTCCCATCATTGGCATTAGTGGGAGGAATAGTAAGTACTCCATCATTGGTATCAGTGGGAGGAATAGTGTCCCATCATTGGTATCAGTGGGAGAAATAGTGTCCCATCATTGGTATCAGTGGGAGGAATAGTCTTCCATCATTGGTATCAGTGGGAGGAATAGTGCCCCATCGCTGGTGTCAGTGGGAGGAATAGTACCCCATCATTGGTATTAGTGGGAGGAATAGTACCCCATCATTGGTATTAGTGGGAGGAATAGTGTCCCATCATTGGTATTAGTGGGAGGAATAGTGTCCCATCATTGGTGTCAGTAGAAGAAAGTCCCCCCTTGTTGGTGTCATTGGAAGGAATAGTGCTCCATGGTTGATGTCAGTGGCAGGAATTATGCCCCATCATTGGTGTCAGTGGCAGGAAATATGCCCCATCGTTGGTGTCAGTGGCAGGAAATATGCCCCATCGTTGGTGTCAATGGCAGGAATAGTGTCCTAAGGTGGCAAGTAAAAGTTGGCAAAGAGCCACATCTGGCCCTTGGGCCGCATTATAGAGACCTCTGAGTTACACTATATGCTCATCCCACCTACATGAGCTTGTTGGACGTCCCATTCACAAACAACTAGCATTAATATGAAGTTGGCCTCCACCCTGCTGCGGCTCGCTGGTTGCCAGCCACTGATCTGGAATGTATGGTGGGGTGGGGGGGGGGGGCCAAAGCACTGCACCCGGGGCAGCTTTTATCCTCCCTTCTCACAGTTCCTCTTACCTGTCACGGCAACCCCCTGAAGGATCTCATCTGTTGCTCGAGCCACGAAGGTGATACCCTCATCCTCTTCTACCTCAACGTTGGAACTCTCGTCATCCGAGTCGGCTGTTATCACGATGGACGCTGATCAGGATTCAGGAGAGAGAGGGGACAGGGTTGGTCTTTGTTAAAGATTGCAGTGCGAAATCTATAATCACAGAACCAGAGGCGGCTCTAGAATTTGTGAGGCCTTAGGAAAAACGTAGAGATGAGGGTCAAAAAATAAAAAAAACATTTATAAAAAAAAAGCGGGTTTGACACATGGGGCCCTGGGGACCTCTGAGCCCTTTAGTAAAAAATATATATATATATATATATATATATATAAAAAAATAAATAAATAAAATAATACAAAAAAAGTAAAACATTTTTATATAAAAAAGGAGGGTTGTCATCTGGGGGCCCGGGGGATCCCCGGGCCCCTGGGGACCTCCAGACCCCTAAAAAAAATGGCCCTTTAATAAAATAAATAAAATAAAAGAATATTAAAAAATGTTTTTTTTTTTTTTTTTAGGGGGTTCCCATCCGGGCCCCTGGAGACCCCCAGGCCCCTTACAGGTGTACTGCCTGTACCCCCCTGATGGCGGCCCTGGGTAGATGCAATGTCAATTAGCAGAGACACAATAGGCAGACAGCTATACAGTTCAAAGCCTCCAGCCGGATGCAATATTGTTAATATGAAAAGACTCCCGCTCTCTGTGCAGATCCCCAGTTCCTCCCGCCCCCGATCTCCAGTTCCTCCCGCCCCCGATCTCCAGTTCCTCCCGCCCCCGATCTCCAGTTCCTCCCGCCCCCGATCCCCAGTTCCTCCCGCCCCCGATCCACTGATAGGATGACAAAGGAGAAACAGGCATGGCCGCATAGCGGGAGGTGAGCGGCGACCGCAGTCTGCCTTAGCCCTGTCCATGCTAGACAGTCTTATTTTTCAGCACTAGAAACCTATCTTGGGTTTTTATCCCCCCCCCCCCCCCTCACTTCCTGTCCAGGTGACACCTGAATAGGAAGGGACACAGACAGCAATAAGAAAAAACGGTCAGGGGTTCTAACCCCTGTCTACTAAAACAAATACCTGGAGTTGGGCTTTACCTTTAAGCGGTACATTGTTGACAAGGTTCAGGACGAGATCTCACCTGTGTTTTGCCAGCTCACGCCTTTACTTTGCCTTCCTTTCTGCGGCTCGAGGTCTTCGCTTACTCGTCTCTATGTGGGAAAAGGAACACAAAAAAACATACATTATAATATTATCTTATTTTCCTTGCATGTTCCTCCTCAGATCTACAGCGACCGCACTTCCAAGGGCACTTCCAGTGCAATTTCAAGTGTACTTGGCACTTGTAGTGCAAAGTGGATTTGCCTTTAGTAAATAACCCCCAATAGATCATTAAACCCAAAACATCAAAAACTGTCAGTACACGCTATATTTCATTGTGTTCATACTCGCTCATCCACTGCAGCATTTGATTTCTGTAGACTGCAAAAACTCCTGGGTGATCCTGCTGGTCACCGTCCCTCCCTCCTCCCCTGTGTCCCCACTGCAGCCTCAGACTGTGTAGAGCAGTTGTTGACATCTACTGAGCACGCTCCAGTTTCAGTTCCTTTCTAAGCTGTTCATTTGCTACTTTTTTTCGTATCTGTGCAGCCAATGCAAGTGGCGGACTGACCATTTGGGCACTCGGGCACCATCAGGGATGCCTGCCTCAGTAAAACCAGGGACAGAATGTAAAAAACTGAACTTTTTGGCCTAAAAGCAAAACGCTGTGGGCCAGATTCACAAAGAAGTTACGTCGGCGTATCTCGAGATCCGCCGCGTAACTTCTAGGATGCGCCGGTGTATCTTGTTTCTGCATTCAGAAAGCAAGATACGCCGGAATTTCGCTAAGATACGACCGGCGTAAGTCTCTTACGCCGTCGTATCTTAGTTGCATATTTACGCTGGCCGCTAGGTGGCGCTTCCGTCGTTTTACGAGTCGAATATTCGAATGAGCTAGATACGCCGATTCACGAATGTACTTGCGCCCGGCGCATTTTTTTTACGTCGTTTGCGTAACAGTATATGTCCGGCGTAAAGTTACACCTGCTATATGAGGCGCAGCCAATGTTAGGTATGTCGGAACAGCGTCGAATTTTCCGTTGTTTACGCCGTTTGCGTAAAACGTTCGCGAATAGGGCTTTGCGTAAGTTACGTTCACGTCGAAACCAATGAGTATTTGCGGCGTAATTTTGAGCATGCGCACTGGGATACGTCCACGGCCGGCGCATGCGCAGTTCATAAAAAAACGTAATTTACACCGGGTCACGATTAATTTACATAAAACGCGCCCACCTCTTCCCCATTTGAATTAGACGCGCGTACGCCGGCCCATTTACGCTACGCCGCTGTAAGTTAGGACGCAAGTGCTTTGTGAATACAGCACTTTCCATTGTAACTTATGGCGGCGTAGCGTAAATACTATACGCTACGCCGCCGCAGTGATACGCCGGGGCTACGAGGATCTGGCCCATCGTGTGTACGCGGCCTTAGAGTCTGCAAAACGCTTGAGACTGGGGCGGAGGTTCACCTTCCAGCAGGACAACGACCCTAAAGTACAGCCAGAGCTACAATGGAATGGTTTAGTACATGTTAAAGAAGGAAACTAATGCAGATCGTCGGAAGGCTACAATGTATTACATTTTTACCTTTTGGGTTTAGATACACAAAGACGGAAGGTGATCAGGTGACCCGACTATTGCTTTCCAGCACAAAGCCGTGACCCCCTGGGGGGCTCCTAGACAATGGAAGTGACCTCTGACCCCCGTGGCTGTCAGGGTGTGTTGATACATTGAACTGCCACTTGAGACAATCGCAGGTGGGAAACTTCACCAATAAAGAGACAAAAGGAAATCCATAACAAAAGAATGGACTATAAAGGGAAACAAAGACAACATTGCAAAATATGAATAGTAGGCAAGGGAACCCATGGGAGGCTGCATAGTAACCAGTCATTGGATTACGATGGGGGGAGGGGCAACCGAAGGTGAAAGGACCAGTCCAACCAGAAGGGATATTTAATTTGTAGGTGGAGCTTAGTGAGTTGAGGCCGCCCCCTTTTTATATTCCAACAGTGACATCTTCCTGGCATAATTATGACAGTAAACAATAAATAGAAAATCCAGCAGAGATAGTGGAAATCCCTCATAATGGGCACAGCGGGTGTACAGACCCGGGAACTCAGCACAGGGATGGTGGGAACCCCTCATAATGGGCACCGCGGTATACAGACCCGGGAACTCAGCACAGGGATGGTGGGAACCCCTCATAATGGGCACCGCGGTATACAGACCCGGGAACTCAGCACAGGGATGGTGGGAACTCCTCATAATGGGCACCGCGGTATACAGACCCGGGAACTCAGCACAGGGATGGTGGGAACCCCTCATAATGGGCACCGCGGGTATACAGACCCGGGAACTCAGCACAGGGATGGTGGGAACCCCTCATAATGGGCACAGCGGGTGTACAAACCCAGGGACGCAGCACAGGGATGGTGAGAACCCCTCATAATGGGCACAGCGGGTGTACAAACACAGGAACGCAGCACAGGGATGGTGAGAACCCCTTATAATGGGCACAGCGGGTGTACAAACCCAGGAACGCAGCACAGGGATGGTGAGAACTCCTCATAATGGGCACAGCGGGTGTACAGACCTGGGAACTCAGCACAGGGATGGTGGGAACCCCTCATAATGGGCACAGCGGGTGTACATACTTGGGAACTCAGCACAGGGATGGTGGGAACCCCTCATAATGGGCACAATGGGTGTACAGACCTGGGAACTCAGAACAGGGATGGTGGAAATCCCTCATAGTGGGCACAGCAGGTGTACAAACCCGCGAAACTCAGCACAGGGATGGTGGGAACCCCTCATAATGGGCACAGCGGGTGTACAGACCCGGGAGCTCAGCACAGGAATGGTGATAACACCAGTAAGCAGAGCTGGTAACACAGCACATCAATGGTTGAAGCCCTTGATAATGGGCACAGCAGGCATACAGACCTAGGAACTCAGCACAGGGATGGTGGGAACCCCTCATAATGGACACATAGATGTATTTAATGCATACACATTAGTAGTATTTTTATCACAGAACTGTATAAAATCTCAGAAACTGGCTAATTCTTAGTTCTGTGGACACCTCCCAATAGCATGATGATGTCACGTTGGCATAGCTCCACTGTGCGCGTTTCGTCAGAGTTGACGTCTTCCGGGGGTTGCGGCATTACTGTCACCCTGGATGAGGAGGACTATCAGTGCTGGACTGAATAGAAAGACAGGGACAGCACTGGAATGTGGAGAAGGTAAGTGCAACTTGGAAATGCATTTTGGAGGGAGGCCCCTCCAAAAATGCTGCCCCACAAGACAAGTAAGTGCCGGGCGGGCAATGCACACTGACAGCATTTGAAGGGCACAGTAGCGGCAATTGATGGGCACACTGGCAGCAATTGATTGGGCACAGTGTCAGCAATTGATGGGCACACTGGCAGCAATTGATGGGCACAGTAGCTGCAAATCATGGGCACACTGGCAGCAATTGATGGGCACAGTGTCAGAAATTGATGGGCACAGTGTCAGAAATTGATGAGCACACCGGCAGCAATTTATTGGGACAGTGGCGGCTATTGATGGGCACAATGGCAGTAATTGATGAGCACACTGGCAGCAATTGATGGACACAGTAGTGGCAATTGATGGGGACAGTGGCAGTAATTAATGGGCACAGTGGCGGCAATTGATGGGCACACTGGCAGCAATTGATGGGTACAGTAGCTGCATTTCATGGCACAGTGTGGGCAATTTATGGGTACAGTGGCTGCGTTTGATGGGCACAGTGGCTGCGTTTGATGGGCACAGTGGCGGCAATTGATGGGCACAGTGGCGGCAATTGATGGGCACAGTGGCAGCAATTGATGGGCACAGTGGCAGCAATTGATGGGCACAGTGGCAGCAATTGATGGGCACAGTGGCAGCAATTGATGATTTTTTTTTCAGTTTGATTGCATCCCCCAAAAAAATTTGGATCACCAGCTGCCACTGAGATTTCTAAAGGGCTAACAGGTCCTGTTTACGGGGTGCACCACAAAGACATACCGCTGTAAGTGGTTGCAATGACAGATAAATATTTTTTCCTTTTGCGTTCCATCATCGCGGTGTTTTCCCACATCCGTCCTCAAAAGGCCATTTCAAACAGTCCGTGTAGCCGAGTCTCAATAGTGATTTTCGAAGTCCATTTATCCTCAAGGCTCGCCAGTCACGCTCCATTTTGCACCAAAAGATCAAGAGGTGGCTTTGTAGTGTGTTCAGCAGAGCAGAGATGACCGTCTCTAATCATCGCCCCTCATCCAGAGAAAGATGAACCTTCTTAGCGATCATCGGAAGAATGAGCAAGATCCCCAATTTGGAGGAATCAATCAACTATTCCAGTAAATGGTGCGGCTAATCTTTCTACGTCACGCAGCTTCAGGGGTTGAAAGAGAATCAAACCCCAACTGGATATTTAGGGTACTAAACACAAGACTTGCCCCTCCTCTACATGGGCAATATGGGCACTGGGTGCTGTAGTCCATCACCACTCCCCATCAGAAATATGAAAAAATCTGCACTCTTAGCTCCTCTTGCTGTATTTATTTTCAACAAAGTGACTGCATACAATATCTCCACCTAAGAACCAACCTTCAATGATGCGTTTCACCACTCATGGTGTACATCAGAGAGACAGCACAACAGCATACAACAATGTCTCCACCTAAGAACCAACCTTTAATGACATGTTTCACCACCCCTGGTATACATCAGAGAGACAGCATGCAACAATGTCTCCACCTAAGAACCAACCTTTAATGACACGTTTCACCACTCCTGGTGTACATCAGAGAGACAGCATGCAACAATGTCTCCACCTAAGAACCAACCTTTAATGACACGTTTCACCTCTCCTGGTGTACATCAGAGAGATAGCACAACAGCATACAACGTCTCCACCTAAGAACCAACCTTCAATGACTTGTTTTACCACTCCTGGTAGACATCAGAGAAGATGATGGTGGAGACAACACAATAGCATACAACAATGTCTCCACCTGGGAACCAAACTTCAATGATGCTTTTCACCACTCCTGGTGGACATCAGAGAGACAGCACAACAGCATGCAACAATGTGTCCACCCAAGAACCAACCTTTAATGACTTGTTTCACCACTCCTGGTGGACATCAGAGAAGATGATGGCGGAGACAGCACAACAGCATACAACAATGTCTCCTCCACCTGGGAACCAACCTTCAATGACGCGTTTCACCACTCCTGGTGTACATCAGAGAGATAGCACAACAGTATACAATGTCTCCACCTAAGAACCAACCTTCAATGACTTGTTTTACCACTTCTGCTGGACATCAGAGAAGATGATGGTGGAGACAACACAAAAGCATACAACAATGTCTCCACCTGGAAACCAAACTTCAATAAAGCGTTTCACCGATCCCTGCTTGCGCACCAGGATAGGGGTAGTCCTAGCAAGGAGTGGTGGATCGCATCAGAGAAGGTTGGTTCCCACATGCAGACAACACATCTGCATTCAACAATGTCTTCACCTGGGAACCAACCTTCCTTGACATGTTTCATCACTCCTGGCTAGGACTTCCCCTATCCTTGCAAGCCAGGAGTGGTGAAACACATCAGAGAAGATGGTGGTAGAGACAGCATACAACAATGTCTCCACCTGGGAACCAACCTTCAATGAAGTGTTCTACCACTCCTGGCTTGCTTGCAAGAATAGGGGAAGTCCTAGCAAGGAGTGGTGGATCGCATCAGAGAGGGTTGGTTCCCATGTGGAGACAACACATCTGCATTCAACAATGTCTACTCCACCTGGGAATCAACCTTCCTTGACATGTTTCACCACTCCTCGCTAGGACTTCCCCTATCCTTGTGCGCAAGCCAGGAGTGGTGAAACACATCAGGGAAGATGGTGGTGAAGACAGCACAACAGCATACAACAATGTCTCAACCTGGGAACCAACCTTCAATGACACGTTGCACCACTTCTGGTTTGCGCACAAGGATAGAGGAAGTCCTAGCCAAGAGTGGCAAAACATGTCAGGGAAGGTTGGTTCCCAGGTGGAAACATTGTTGAATGTTTGATATGTTGTCTCCAGGTGGGAACCAACCTTCTCTGAGGTTCTCAAGAGGTTCTAGCTTTTGCCCACTCTATTAGAAAAAATGCATTTTTATTTCAGTCGATGTCCCCGTTTTAGACTTTCCCTCATTCCCCAACTGCTTAGACTGGTGTCACCATGACTGCAAACAAAAAGAAATCCTTTTTTGACAGCATCCTAAATAGCAGTGAAAACCTGGAAGGGGCTCCAAACCTTTTCTACTCTATCCAGATAAAAAAAAAAAAAAAAATTGGCTGGATTTGCACTTTAATTGGACACGTTAACAATTGTTTTCATATGTTTTCTGAAGTCTTTGTCTATATTGGAAACAGAGGCTATGTGTGTGTGTGTGTGCGAGTCCCGGGGACATGCGTCGGTCTGGGTACAAGGAGCAGGGAAGGTTCAGCCAAGAGCCACTGGTTGGAAATTGTACAGAAAATAAACTCCTATCTGGAGAACTGTCTCTGCCTCCGGGGGGGGGGGGGGGGGTGGGGGGTGGGGGGGGGGGGGGGGTTGTGACCAGCGTGTCATTCAGCTGACAAAAGTTCACGCTTTACATGTGATAAGTAAGATGAGATGAAAACTTAATTTCATACTAAGCCGGCCGAAAGGGCTGTCCAAGGCTTTTATTTGTATTACAGTCCTGACACCTCTTTTTCAAGGTCAACTGGCTTTGGTCATCATCATTGGGAAACTCACCATCACTTCCTTATTACTTTTTGTTTGTTGCGCAAGTAAAGGATGCTATTAGAATCATCATGAAGGGGGACACAGACAGCAATAAAAAGCCTCACATGGGCTCTAGCTTTCTCCACTCATTGGGTTCCACCCACCTCCGAGCACTGTTTATTGGTTCCACCCCCTACCCACCTCCAGGCACTGTTAATTGGTTCCACCCCCTACCCACCTCCGAGCACCATTAATTGGTTCCACCCCCCACCTCCGAGCATGTTCATTGGTTCCACCTCCAGGCACTGTTTATTGGTTCTACCCTCTACCCACCTCTGAGCACCATTCATTGTTTTCACCCCCCTACCCACCTCCGAGCATGTTCATTAGTTCCACCTCCAGGCACTGTTTATTGGTTCCACCTCCAGGCACTGTTTATTGGTTCTACCCTCTACCCACCTCCGAGCACCATTCATTGTTTCCACCCCCCTACCCACCTCCGAGCATGTTCATTGGTTCCACCTCTAGGCACTGTTTATTGGTTCCACCCTCTACCCACCTCTGAGCACCATTCATTGTTTCCACCCCCCTACCCACCTCCGAGCATGTTCATTGGTTCCACCTCTAGGCACTGTTTATTGGTTCCACCCTCTACCCACCTCTGAGCACCATTCATTGTTTCCACCCCCCTACCCACCTCCGAGCATGTTCATCGGTTCCACCCTCACCCACCTTCAGGCACTGTTTATTGGTTCCACCCTTTACCCACCTCCGGGCACTGTTTATTGGTTCCACCCTGAACCCACCTATGAGCACCATTCATTGTTTCCACCCCCCTAACCACCTCCGAGCATGTTCATTGGTTCCACCCTTACCCACCTCCGGGCACTGTTTATTGGTTCTACCCTCCTCCGAGCACCATTTATTGGTTCCACCCCCTACCCACCTCCTGGCATCGTTTATTGGTTCCACCCCCTACCCACCTTCGATCACCATTCATTGTTTTAACCCCCTACCCACCTCAGAGCACTGTTCGTTGGTTCCACCCCCTACCCACATCCGGGCACTGTTGAATTATAAGGTGACCTGGAAAGATCTCTAAGGTGAGCCAAGTGCTCAATGGGTCACTTTACAGACCAACCTTGCATCTTTAAGGTCTAGTGATTGGCTGCTTGAGGAAGGTCACGTGCTTCCAAAAATGAACAGGCACAGTGGCAAATGTAGGTTATCAGTAGGTGGGGAGATTTCTTTTAAAGAGCCATAGAAGGTGCCACAAAGGTGCCAAAAAGGTGGGCATCATTGCCCTGTGTGTGTGCAAGAACATCTTTAACTGCAAAACCATTTCTGGGTAGATTGACACTTCAACATATTTATTTTGTAGCATCGACTAGATTTTAGTTTTGCTTGGCGTTTAAAACAAGGAGCCCGGCACAATGCATGCTTGGCAATTTGGCGTCGGCTCCAGACAAAATAAAATGAAAAGAAAAAAAAAAAAAAAACGGGGGTTAGTATATTAAAACCAGACTGAAAATCTATCACACTCTCACCACCATGCAAGCTCTCAGTGGAAAATACGACTCAGAGCATCATCTATGGATTATTTAAGCAGCAGCCTTCCCTCTCAGTGAGTGTATGTTCTCGCTCGTAAAGTCTTGGAGCCGGTAGGAAATTAGGGTTTTCCACTCCAAGAATGGCTGTAAACCCGCGGCTGTGGATTGGTTGTTGGCACAACATGGACAGGACACGTCTCCCGCTCCCCCAAATCACGTTTCTTTGGATCGCTTTCTTGCAGAGCTGGCAAGGTCTGGCCACGGGGGGGATTTTGGATTAATAAGGAGAGTGTGTGTGTGCTTCCAGATTGCTGACTTAGCATTTACTATTAAGGCACAATGTGGTGGGTCCCATTCTCGTGCATCTGGCTGATACATTTTTGCTATAGGCTTGCACGGGCTTCCATGAAACAAAAGAGAGGGGTGTTTTATAGTAATATGTGTCAGCACAAATCTTCTGAGCGCCGCAGCATTCCTCTACCCTCGCTGATCATATCGGTGGGAAATTTGTATTGTATTTTTGGTCATTGTTGCCTTGAACCTATGGCCAGGACCCATGGGCCCTCCGCACTGCAAGGGTGAAATGCTCATTAAAATTATTGTAAAGAATTTTTTTTTTTTTTTTTTTTACATCAAACATGTCATGCTTACCTGCTCTCTGTAATGGTTTTGCACAGAGCAGCCCCAATCCTTCTCTCCTGAGGTCCCCCCCCACTGATGTTCCTGGCTTCTCCTGCCTTCAAGCAACATCCCCCCCTCCCCCCCACAGCAAGCAGTACTCACGTGGACTTGCTCTTGAGCTGCACAGTGTTAACAAACACTGTGCGGCTCAGCCCCACCCCCTGCATCTTGGTCACTAGATTTGATTGACAGCAGCAGAAGCCCACAGCTCCCAACTGTCCCTGATTTCTAGGGACTGTCCCTCACTTGGAGCAATGTCCCTCTTTCCCCCTCATTTTGGTCTGATCTGTATAGTTGTATACAAAATGCACTTTTTATCTTTTAAAAGGTGTTTCCCAGTGCGAAACTTTTCATCCAAATTCTAAATTGCTGCATTTGTACATTTTAAAAGCCAATATAAATGAATATTAGTGGTAAAAACAAGTCCTTGTGGATTTAATTAACTTTTTTTTTTTTTGTTTAATTCTCCTTTAACCACTTAAGGACCGCCTCCTGCACATTTACGTCTGCAGAATGGCACGGCTGGGCACAGGCACGTACAGGTACGTCCTCTTTAAGTGCCCAGCCATGGGTTCCCGCGACCTGGTCCGAAGCTCCATGACCGCGGGATCCGCGGACCTGATCGCCGCTGGAGTCCCGCGATTGGTCCCTGGAGCGGAAAATGGGGAGAGCTGTGTGTAAACACAGCTTCCCCGTTCTTCACTGTGGCAATGTCATTGATTGTGTGTTCCCTTATATAGGGAACCACAATCAGTGAAGTCACACCTACAGCCACACCTCCCTACAGTTAGAAACACAGGTGAGGTTATACATAACCCCTTCAGCGCTCCCTTGTGGTTAACTCCCAAACCGCAATTGTAATTTTCACAGTAATCAGTTCATTTTTATAGCACTTTTTGCTGTGTAAATGACAATGGTCCCAAAAATGTGTCAAAATTGTCTGAAGTCCGCCATAATGTCGCAGTCATGAAAAAAATTGCTGATCGCCGCCATTAGTAGTAAAAAATTTACAAAAATGCAATAAAACTATCCCCTATTTTGTAAACGCTATAAATTTTGCGCAAACCAACCAATAATCGCGTCTTGCAATTTTTTTTTTTTTTACCAAAAATAGGTAGAAGAATAAGTATCGGCCTAAACTGAGGGAAAAAAATGTTTTTAGATATTTTTGGGGGATATTTATTATAGCAAAAAGTAAAAAATATAGAATTGTTTTCAAAATTGTCGCCCTATTTTTGTTTATAGCGCAAAAAATAAAAACCGCAGAGGTGATCAAATACCACCAAAAGAAAGCTCTATTTGTGGGGGAAAAAGGACGCCAATTTTGTTAGGGAGGCACGTCGCACGACCGCGCCATGGTCAGTTAAAGCGACGCAGTGCCGAATTCGCAAAAAGGGGCCATGTCCTTAAAGGGGAGTTCCACCCACAATTTCACGTTTTAAATATAAATACCCCTGCAATACACAAGCTTAATGTATTCTAGTAAAGATAGTCTGTAAACCAAGGTCCGTTTTGTTAGGTTGTTACAGCATTTAGTTTATAATCTAGAAATAGACCGTGGCCATCTTAAGTGTGGGCATCATGAAGCCAGACTGTATGACTTCCTGGATTTCAGCTTTGCATATCTCGCACATGCTCAGTGCTGCACAAGCAATGTAATAGGTTTCAGTCAGGTTTGCAAGGACTACTGGGAAACATGATGCCTATCCCAGAAACCCTTGCAAATAGCCTTGTGACTTAATAGCCTAGGCTAATAAGGAGGAGGAAGTAATGAAGGACTACAAAATAAAGGTATTTACAAGCAACAAAATAAATAAAAATTGTCCATTCTGAACACTATGAGATTAGGGCATGCAGCACAGACAAACATAAAAAAAATGGGTGGAACTCCACTATAACCTGCATAATGGTCCGGGTCTTAAGTGGTTAAACATTGTACATACCAGTCCATTTTCTCTTTGTGGATAACATTTCTGTCTATGTAAAGAGATACAAGTTGGCCCCCAATCAATGGTCCTCATGATGACAGGCACACGTCTGGCTGGCATACCCAAGCGAGACTTGACCAAAAAGCACAAAACTGCAATACGCAGAGACAAAACATACAACTGAAGAAATGAACCGGAGCCGAGAAAGTGACTCGGATCTTCCATGAAACAAATCCATGGGAGTCTTTCTTTCGAGGTTTGTGTTTTAGCCAGGCACAGCGATCATTTGCCGATGTAACGGGGTGATCTTGGCAGCGGTTCTGCCAGTGAACGAGGCATGGAATAAGGAAAAAGAACAACGTTTTATGGAATAATGGAAACTCTGAATTTTTGCAGCAAAAACTGGAACTGTCCATTCTATGGAACCAGCAAAAAGTTCAGACGTTCAGCTTGTTGCTAAGAAGGAACTTGTAAGGGGCATTCGGTTAGCTGTGTAATGGCTAGGGGGTTGCTCAAAGGCAGGAGATGCCAGGAAATCAGGGAATGACCTCAGGAGTAGGGTGACCACGTGTCCCGCATTGCCCCGGAACAGTCCCGCATTTTGCAGGTCTGTCCCGGGCACATTCATTCCAGGACAATACAGTGTCCCGGAATGAAACTGACACAGCTCCCCCCCCCCCCCCCCGAGCCAATCTGATGCCCCTGAAAAAGTCCACCACATCACCGCTTTACTCACTGACAGTACTTGTCCTGGCTGGGAATGCCTAGAGGAGCACAATCAGCGCCCCCTACTTGTGATTGGAGAAACATAAATCCCACCTCTTGTGTCTAATCACTGCGCTGTGATTCGTTACAACACAAACTGATTATTGGGAAGGGAGGGTGTCCCTGAATGGTAGTTTGGAAATGTGGTCACCCTACTCAGGAGAGGAGGATTGGGGTTGCTCTGTGCAAAACCACAAGCACAAGAGCCTTCTCTACTCCTACTACCAGAACAACCACCTTCCTGCTTGAGCTTTTGACCCTCTGCCATCTTGTGCGCATTTCCTTGCCAGAGGCCTCCTCACGACATTCCCAACCATTGACCCTTATATCTCAATGAAGAAATGTCTACACTCATCACGTCATCGGCGTTTGCGCACTGAAGAAAGGGCAAAATTGTGCCGTATTTACAGGGCCCACTGTCGGCTCCTGTGCGGGAGTGACGTCACGCGACTCCGGGCAGTCACAGAGCCGGAGTCCACAACCCCCGCAGGGAAGGTTGGTGAAGATGGATACGGCCAACAGTGGGGACATCGTGGGCTTCGTTTAAAGGCAAGTGGCACATAATGTGCTAGTTTTGCGATGCATACTAGCCCATTATGCTTTTAATTTGCATGGAACAAAGGAGGAAGTAAAACCCATCTTGTGTCTAGGGTCATCCTATGTCCACTATGGGCATAGGATGACTGAGAACTGATATCTTGGATTACATGAGATGGGACAGTAATGATAATCCACAATATATTCAAGAATATCTGCAAAGAACGAATTACTGGTTGTTGATTCTGAACTCAACAGGTTAATTGAAAGATGTCATCACCTCCAGCTACCTGGCTGTAGTGTACAATAAAGCTTGCTGTGATTGCATTCTAGTGTCTATTGTGCTAATTAAGTCTGCTACTGTGGTGATGTGGATTGGAGCTTGGTCTGGCTTCTAAAGACCTTTTCATTGTGTGATGCTAATTAACACCGTATTGTGTGAAAGTTCTATTGACGATAAATGAGTATTGTATAGCAGGTGAGAAAAGCTGGAGTCTTGATGTCTGACTTGTCAGCTGTAGCTAATAAGCTCACGTGGATTATATATCGGTGCCAGAAAGTCTGACTAAAGATGCGTATTGGGCTCCTTGTGTCATGTTGTGGGTGGAGTTAAGCCATTGTTGTTTTATTACTGACTGTATATAAGAAGCCTGAGTTTATAAATTAAAGATCTATCCGTTTGGAACCAGAGAACAGAGCTTTGTGTGTCTCGTTTCTGGGGGGGAAATCCATATGGATCGTGTCTGCCGGATTGTGGAGTGTCGATAAGCTGTCGTGGGTTGGTGGAATGGAATATCGTAAACGGCGTTAACCCCTGACCGTTATCCGCTTCAACGAATGAATCTGAGACAATACTAATTTTTCTGTCGTGCACGTCTCTAACCCCAAGTCTTCTGCCTCTTTATTGGTCCTTTATTGTGATGGGTTGCCTCTCTGACCAATAGCAAGGCTCAGGACTGTAACCTATAATCATTTTATTTCAGTGAAGATCGCAGAGCACAGCCAGTAGACGGTTAAACATTAGAGGATGTAAGTTGAAATGATCTGCAATGAAGGCAAATTAAATACTATCCAGTTATATGTAGCTCTTGGCTTGCCCTAAAGATTCCATTTTGCTGGTTGCCCTGAGGTTTTCCTTTCAGTTACTCACTGAGAAGTGGGAAAAACGTTGACATGAATCCGACTCGATAACCATCTGTGGATTGAATTACCGTTTGCTAACAAACCGAGCGGCAGGGCTCAGTATGGAACAATTACGTAAATAGGACAGGCTTGTAAATAAATACATCGCAGACGTCTCCGCCATCCAGAAGGTCGTCTTGGAAACGGGATTCGTACGGCATTATGCGTCCTGCTGCCAAACTACATTAAAGCCCTTCATAAGACGGAATGTACCAACACTCAGCATCCTATTATAACATATCACACAACTGACAATAAGAAAAAGGAGTATTATCAGTTCTGAGAATTGGATTAGCATTAGGGCAATCGGTAAAGAGGACCTGTAGTAACTGCAAAAGACATTCTTGGCATGTCATATAGAGGACAACCTTTCTCAACCGTGTCACCACAGAGGAACCCCTAAAATAACTTTCCAGTCTCAGGGAACCCCCTGCTAAAAAAGACAACTCATGATACATTAGTGTGACAATTAGTGCAGTGGCGTCACTAGGGTTGGTGTCACCCGGTGCGAAAAAAGAAATGGTGTCACCCCCCCCACCAACTGTAGTCCCCCCTCAGCACAGACCCCCCTCCCGCAGTACAGACCCCCCTCCACTAACTACAGACCGCCCTCCCGCAGTACAGACCCCCCCCTCAGTACAGACCCCCTCCACTAACTACAGACCGCCCTCCCGCAGTAAAGACCCCCTCCCTCAGTACAGACCCCCCTCCTCTAACTACAGACCGCCCTCCCTCAGTACAGACCCCCCTCCCTCAGTACAGACCCCCCTCCCTCAGTACAGACCCCCTTCCCTCAGTACAGACCCCCTCCCCCAGTACAGACCCTCCTCCCTCAGTACAGACCCCCTCCCTCAGTACAGACCCCCTCCCTCAGTACAGACCCCCTACCTCAGTACAGACCCCCCTCCACTAACTACAGACCCCCCTACCTCAGTACAGACCCCCTCCCTCAGTACAGACCCCCCTCCACTAACTACAGACCCCCTCCCTCAGTACAGACCCCCTCCTTCAGTACAGACCCCCTTCCTCAGTACAAACCCCCTCCCTCAGTACAAACCCCCTTCACTAACTACAGACCGCCCTCCCGCAGTACAGACCCCCTCCCTCAGTACAGATCCCCTCCCTCAGTACAGAGCCCCTCCCTCAGTAAAGACCCCCTCCTTCAGTACAGACCCCCCTCCACTAACTACAGACCCCCCTCCCTCAGTACAGACCCCCTCCCTCAGTACAGACCCCCTAACTCAGTACATACCCCCTAACTCAGTACAAACCCCCTTCCTTAGTACAGACCCCCTTCCTCAGTACAGACCCCCCCACTAAGTACAGACCCCCTCACTAAGTACAGACCCCCTTCATCAATATAGACCCCCTCCCTCAGTATAGACCTCCTCCCTCAGTACAGACCTCCTCCCTCAGTACAGACCTCCTCCCTCAGTACAGACCTCCCCCCTCAGTATAGACCCCCCCATCAGTGCAGACCCCCCCCATCAGTACAGACCCCCCCCTTACATACCTCAGAACAGCACTGACAGATACACACACTGTGTTTCCCTCGAGCGCAAGCTCCTCATCCTCTGTAGAAGTAAACAGAGAGGAGGAGGTGGCTTCGGCTATCGGTGACACCACCCCTTGTGACGTCAGTGACCCTGGGATCAGGCCCGCCTTGTTAAAAGGGGCTTCCATATTCCGATAAGTCCCCTGCCCGCAGACCCCCACAACCGCCAGCCAGGGTTGTGGGGAAGAGGCTCTTGTCCTTGAATTATTTTTCCCATCATAGGCGTGAGTGGGGCTCCATGTCAATTTTTGCCTAAGGCCTCACAAAGCCTAGAGCCGCCTCTTCCGCTACGGCTGACCTTCTGAAAAAGTGCAGGTTGCTCGCTTGGCTTTTATGCTGCCATACTGGCTCCAATACCTTTTGATTCTCCGACTTGGAAAAAGCAAGAGACCAGAGAACGGGGGTCCTTATTTGCACACATGTGCAAGTATCGAAGCCAGAGGATCAGCATCACAGCCAGGCACCCAGCCCTTTCAGAAGGAGAGGTTAGCGACATGAGCCTAAGTCTTAATAGGTTATCTTAGTTAAGAAAACGAGATAAAGAATGGGGCAGAGGTGGCTCTAGGCTTTGTGAGGCCTTAGGCAAAACTTAGACATGAGGCCCCACTCACGCCCATAATGGGAAAAATAGTTCAAGCATGAAAAATGGCTTCAGAAAGAGAAAGGATCTAGCACACAGGTGATCAGCACCACTTCCAGGGCACCCTCCTCACCCATCACATATTCAGCCAATGCAAGAGGGGGAGGTGAAAAAAAAGAGAGGGGTGATAGAGAGATCCGATGACGCCGACACAGGCAAATTAGGCGGCCGCGAGGCCCCTGTGAGTGCGAGGCCTTAGGCGACCGCCTAACTTGCCTAATTAGAGAGCCGCCTCTGGGGGATGGGTCATTCATACAGTCAGCTCTCCTTTCAGGAAGCTTCCATACCTTCTTGCGACCATCTTTTTTGACCCGAGACTTGGACGTGCAGGTGTTGTGTTTGGTGGATTTGAAGGATTCCAGCCTCCGCTTCATGTTTTGCTGGAAGACTTCTTTCTCCTGGCGCTCCTGCTCATCCTGCGTCATAAAATGGCGACTGTAGCTTGACTTGCACTGCAAGAGTTACAGACAATGGGGCTCAATTCACAAAGCTAACACGCTGCTATAAGCATCCTTATTTAAAAAATAAAAACAAAAAAAACATGACCATTGTTTTCTGTTAAGTCCAATAGGATTGCCTGGGACTTCCTGCTATTGACATGTCTGTCCCCGGTCCCGGGCACCTTCATTCCGGGACAATACAGTGTCCCAGAATGAAATAGAGGACACAGCCACCCCCTACTAATTAATAACTACATTTCCGGGAATTGGTTGCTAGGGCCGGCTCTGCCTGGCATCTTGCAACCAGTGACAATTTACTCTGATAGTAAGACCAGGAGCGAGGGCTGCGCCTAGTGCAGCACTGCTGTCCCCACCCACCTCGGCACCTCCTCCTTCTCCGGTACCCAGTGGCAAGCAGCAGTTACTGGTGTGATCTTCACTCTCCAGAAAGTGACGCCACTCCTTGCCTTCTACGCACGTGGCTCATGCAGAGGGAGTGACAGCAGCACTTCATCTGGTGGCAGGCTATGGGTGGCAAGCAGCACTTCATCTGGTGGCAGGCTATGGGTGGCAAGCAGCACTGCATCTGGTGGAAGGCTATGGGTGGCAAGCAGCACTGCATCTGGTGGCAGGCTATGGGTGGCAAGCAGCACTTCATCTGGTGGCAGGCTATGGGTGGCAAGCAGCACTGCATCTGGTGGAAGGCTATGGGTGGCAAGCAGCACTGCATCTGGTGGCAGGCTATGGGTGGCAAGCAGCACTGCATCTGGTGGCAGGCTATGGGTGGCAAGCAGCACTGCATCTGGTGGAAGGCTATGGGTGGCAAGCAGCACTGCATCTGGTGGCAGGCTATGGGTGGCAAGCAGCACTGCATCTGGTGGCAGGCTATGGGTGGCAAGCAGCACTGCATCTGGTGGAAGGCTATGGGTGGCAAGCAGCACTGCATCTGGTGGAAGGCTATGGGTGGCAAGCAGCACTGCATCTGGTACCAAGTGGCACATTCACCTGACAAATAACCCGCCACCAAATTCCCCATCAACCCCCGAGACTACAATTCCCCCCGACCCCCTCATCTTTTTTTGAGGAAGGTGAGAGAGGGGGTGTGTCCCTGAATGGCAGTTTGAAAATGTGGTCACCCTAGCCCTAGGGCCCCACAGCCACGCTCAGTACTGGGCTTCCACTTTGCCTTCCACGGTCCACACCCCTCTGTTCTCATTGGCTGGGAACAAGCTGTGAGCCATTTCCTGAATGTAAAGGAGCACAAGGTGAGAACAGCCCAGGGGCCAGGTCAACTTTTGCATCGGGGCCCCCAAGGCTTCAAGCTATGCCTCTGTCCAAGCACATTCCCTTGGTGCAGGAACTGCGTTGCCCCGCAGGTTCTTTAGATTGTTCTATGAATGTGGATATATCTCTTTGAAGGACAGTAGATTCCATTTAGTAGGGTCTTACCATGCGCCGTGGCTTGTAGAGGCCCCCCCTCAGCACATGGTGCATGACCGCGTCCTCCCTGTCCCGCCCACTGCGCACCGTGTCTATGGCCTGCAGGTCCAGACATGCCTTGCTTCCATTCTCTCTGCTGAGGGGTGAGAAGTAGAAAGAAGTCAACAAAAAGAAGAGTACTGATGACAGAAAAAAAACAATGGATGTAACCAGCCTACACACTAATCCCGGCTCATAATTGGTCAATTAAAACAGAGCAGAGGTTTCCCTCAGTGAAAACCACAGATCAAAAGGACCACCTGATCAAGGGTGCATATTCCAGGCGTGTGTTATGTACGGGGTGCAGATTCCAGGCATGTGCTATGTACAGGGTGCAGATTCTAGGCGTGTGCTATGTACAGGGTGCAGATTACAGACGTGTGCTATGTACAGGGTGCAGAACCCAGGCGTGTGCTATGTACAGGGTGCAGAGCCCAGGTGTGTGCTATGTACAGGGTGCAGATTCCAGATGTGTGCTATGTACAGGGTGCAGATTCCAGACGTGTGCTATGTACAGGGTGCAGAACCCAGGCGTGTGCTATGTACAGGGTGCAGAACCCCAGGGTGCAGTACAGGGTGCACAGAACCAGGCGTGTGCTATGTACAGGGTGCAGAACCCAGGCGTGTGCTATGTACAGGGTGCAGAACCCAGGCGTGTGCTATGTACAGGGTGCAGAACCCAGGCGTGTGCTATGCACAGGGTGCAGAACCCAGGCGTGTGCTATGCACAGGGTGCAGAACCCAGGCGGCTGTGCTATGCACAGGGTGCAGAACCCAGGCGTGTGCTATGTACAGGGTGCAGAACCCAGGCGTGTGCTATGTACAGGGTGCAGAAGGCTTCCCAGGCGACCCTGTGCTATGTACAGGGTGCAGAACCCAGGCGTGTGCTATGTACAGGGTGCAGAACCCAGGCGTGTGCTATGTACAGGGTGCAGAACCCAGGCGTGTGCTATGTACAGGGTGCAGAACCCAGGCGTGTGCTATGTACAGGGTGCAGAACCCAGGCGTGTGCTATGTACAGGGTGCAGAACCCAGGCGTGTGCTATGTACAGGGTGCAGAACCCAGGCGTGTGCTATGTACAGGGTGCAGAACCCAGGCGTGTGCTATGTACAGGGTGCAGAACCCAGGCGTGTGCTATGTACAGGGTGCAGAACCCAGGCGTGTGCTATGTACAGGGTGCAGAACCCAGGCGTGTGCTATGTACAGGGTGCAGAACCCAGGCGTGTGCTATGTACAGGGTGCAGAACCCAGGCGTGTGCTATGTACAGGGTGCAGAACCCAGGCGTGTGCTATGTACAGGGTGCAGAACCCAGGCGTGTGCTATGTACAGGGTGCAGAACCCAGGCGTGTGCTATGTACAGGGTGCAGAACCCAGGCGTGTGCTATGTACAGGGTGCAGAACCCAGGCGTGTGCTATGTACAGGGTGCAGAACCCAGGCGTGTGATGTACAGGGTGCAGAACCCAGGCGTGTGCTATGTACAGGGTGCAGAACCCAGGCGTGTGCTATGTACAGGGTGCAGAACCCAGGCGTGTGCTATGTACAGGGTGCAGAACCCAGGCGTGTGCTATGTACAGGGTGCAGAACCCAGGCGTGTGCTATGTACAGGGTGCAGAACCCAGGCGTGTGCTATGTACAGGGTGCAGAACCCACGTGTGCTATGCAGGGTGCAGAACCCAGGCGTGTGCTATGTACAGGGTGCAGAACCCAGGCGTGTGCTATGTACAGGGTGCAGACCCACGTTTGCTATGTACAGGCGTCCAGGCGTGTGCTATGTACAGGGTGCAGAACCCAGGCGTGCTATGCAGGGTGCAGAACCCAGGCGTGTGCTATGTACAGGGTGCAGAACCCAGGCGTGTGCTATGTAGGGTGCAGAACCCAGGCGTGTGTTATGTACAGGGTGCAGAACCCAGGCGTGTGCTATGCACAGGGTGCAGAACCCAGGCGTCCTTGCTATGCAGGGTGCAGAACCCAGGCGTGTGCTATACAGGGTGCAGAACCCAGGCGTGGCGTGTGCTATGCACAGGGTGCAGAACCCAGGCGTGTGCTATGTACAGGGTGCAGAACCCAGGCGTGTGCTATGTACAGGGTGCAGAACCCAGGCGTGTGCTATGTACAGGGTGCAGAACCCAGGCGTGTGCTATGTACAGGGTGCAGAACCCAGGCGTGTGCTATGTACAGGGTGCAGAACCCAGGCGTGTGCTATGTACAGGGTGCAGAACCCAGGCGTGTGCTATGTACAGGGTGCAGAACCCAGGCGTGTGCTATGTACAGGGTGCAGAACCCAGGCGTGTGCTATGTACAGGGTGCAGAACCCAGGCGTGTGCTATGTACAGGGTGCAGAACAGGGTGCAGAAGGGTGCAGAACCAGGCGTGGCGTGTGCTATGTACAGGGTGCAGAACCCAGGCGTGTGCTATGTACAGGGTGCAGAACCCAGGCGTGTGCTATGTACAGGGTGCAGAACCCAGGTGTGTGCTATGTACAGGGTGCAGAACCCAGGCGGCGTGTGCTATGTACAGGGTGCAGAACCCAGGCGTGTGCTATGTACAGGGTGCAGATTCCAACCGTGTGCCAGTACAGGGTGGAACCACGCCATGTGCTATGTACAGGGTGCAGATTCCAGACTTCCTTGTGCTATGTACAGGGTGCAGAACCCAGGCGTGTGCTATGTACAGGGTGCAGAACCCAGGCGTGTGCTATGTACAGGGTGCAGAACCCAGGCGTTTGCTATGTACAGGGTGCAGATTCCAGGCGTGTACAACCCATGCCCATGCCTATGGCCGACACCTTGCTGATCCCTGATCCCGGGGGGGCTTTCCCCCCTTGCCCCTACCTGCGGACACCCATGCTTATTGGTCAGTGTGATTGGCTGCCATATTAGTGGCTCAGTAGGGAAGCCTAGGAGAGGACAAGGTCAAGTTTTACAGGAAGCATCGAGCAAACCACTTCAGCTGCCTATTTTTCTGTATCTACGAATCGTTTTGACCTTTTGGTTATGGATTTTTTTTTTTGTATGTTTTCTATGCTTTGTATATATTGCCCGGGTGTGAGGTTTGGTTATTTTAATACAAAACCTCACAGAAGCCATTTTTTAAAGTTTGGATAGAGTTTTTATTTCCACTTTTGACCCTATTAGTCATATATCGTGGACCACATGTCTCTATGGTTGGAAAGCTGACGCGTTTCAGGAGACAAGCTAATATAGCTCTGAGGAAGGAAGCCTGTCTCCCTATGACATGCGTTTTATTATTTTACCTGTGTGAGTATGCTTTTGATGTTTTTAATAAAAAAAAAAAAAATGTAAGGTGCCTAAGGTAATGCACTATACAGGGGAGTGCGCTTAGCTGAGAAAACCCCATCCTCCCCTCCTGAAGACTTGTAGGATGTATGACATCATTTGCCTGAGTAATTGAAGAAGCATAAAATAAAAAAATAGTTTAAACAAGTGCATTTGATATACTTTTCTATCTATTTACTAAGGCTAGCAGCATAAGGATTCAAAATAATCCATGTTGATTGGTAGAGTGAAGTTCCACTTTAAAGTATATCCAATCTCCCTATTTTGGATTGAGTAGACCCATCTGTTTTCTTTTGCAATCTGTGTCCCAAAATATTTCCCTTCCCAATCTCCCCCAAGTAAAGTAAATCCCTTCTTACACGGTTGTCACCAGAACAGGTGTCCCCCGCTGGGAAATGTTCCTTCTGTTCCTGTTCTGGTGACAACATGTTACATTTTCCATGACTTTCAATCCCAGGGACAATGATCAGCAGAACAAAGAAAAGGCAATAAAAATGGGGCTAGAATGGACGAGGGTAGAAATTATGAAACAGAACACCACATCCCAAATACTGCTAGAAGCTCCTGAAGAAGCTCACAGAGCAAAACATGTTGAGTAGTATCATTGCAGTAATTTATGGATGTGGTAGAATTCCATGAACTTGATACGGATGTTTTTATATTTGTTTTTATTTATACAATAAACCTCATTGAACACCGTTTAAAGTCCCGGGGGTTTGTTATCACCCCCCCCCTTCTTTCTTTCCAATAAAAATGGGGGTTCTAAACCTTCCAAAATACACGGCACCCCAATAAAAAATAGAATTCCAACTTACAGGAGGTTAGTCACGGAGGTCTCAGACATGGAGGCACGGCTTGGCATTGATGGCAGAGAGAGCCTGTCGGGGGACAGTATGTGACCACCCTATAGGAAAAGAGAGAAGAATTAGAAGTGTGAGGACACATGGGCGACTTCACTGGGTTGCTGCCTCAGCCTTGTCCTGCTCGCTGTACCCCATTGCCCCCCCTGATTTATCAGCGGGTCTATACTCCTTTCTCCACAGTCCCGGGGATATGCACCCCCCCCGGTGTGGGTCTTTTTTGTCCCAATTTTCATCTTTTGTGGACCAGTGACCACAATGATTGGAGGACCAGTGACCACAATGATTAGTGGACCAGTGACCACAATGATTAGTGGACCAGTGACCACAATGATTAGTGGACCAGTGACCACAATGATTAGTGGACCAGTGACCACAATGATTAGTGGACCAGTGACCACAATGATAAGTGGACCAGTGACCACAATGATTAGTGGACCAGTGACCACAATGATAAAGTGACCAGTGACCACAATGATTGAGGACCAGTGACCCACAATGATTAGTGGACCAGTGACCACAATGATTAGTGGACCAGTGACCACAATGATTAGTGGACCAGTGACCACAATGATTAGTGGACCAGTGACCACAATGATTAGAGGACCAGTGACCACAATGTTTAGAGCACTAGTGACCACAATGATTGGAGGACCAGTGACCACAATGATTGGAGGACCAGTGACCACAATGATTGGAGGACCAGTGACCACAATGATAAGTAGACCAGTGACTACAATGATAAGTGGACCAGTGACCACAATGATAAGTGGACCAGTGACCACAATGATAAGTGGACCAGTGACCACAATGATAAGTGGACCAGTGACCACAATGATTGGAGGACCAGTGACCACAATGATTAGTGGACCAGTGACCACAATGATTAGTGGACCAGTGACCACAATGATTAGTGGACCAGTGACCACAATGATAAGTGGACCAGTGACCACAATGATTAGAGGACCAGTGACCACAATGATTAGTGGACCAGTGACCACAATGATTAGTGGACCAGTGACCACAATGATTAGTGGACCAGTGACCACAATGATTAGAGGACCAGTGACCACAATGATTAGTGGACCAGTGACCACAATGATAAGTGGACCAGTGACCACAATGATAAGTGGACCAGTGACCACAATGATAAGTGGACCAGTGACCACAATGATTGGAGGACCAGTGACCACAATGATTAGTGGACCAGTGACCACAATGATTAGTGGACCAGTGACCACAATGATTAGTGGACCAGTGACCACAATGATTAGTGGACCAGTGACCACAATGATTAGCGGACCAGTGACCACAATGATTGGTGGACCAGTGACCACAATGATTAGTGGACCAGTGACCACAATGATTAGTGGACCAGTGACCACAATGATTAGTGGACCAGTGACCACAATGATAAGTGGACCAGTGACCACAATGATAAGTGGACCAGTGACCACAATGATAAGTGGACCAGTGACCACAATGATTGGAGGACCAGTGACCACAATGATTAGTGGACCAGTGACCACAATGATTAGTGGACCAGTGACCACAATGATTAGTGGACCAGTGACCACAATGATTAGTGGACCAGTGACCACAATGATTAGCGGACCAGTGACCACAATGATTGGTGGACCAGTGACCACAATGATTAGTGGACCAGTGACCACAATGATTGGAGGACCAGTGACCACAATGATTAGAGGACCAGTGACCACAATGATTAGAGGACCAGTGACCACAATGATTAGTGGACCAGTGACCACAATGATTAGTGGACCAGTGACCACAATGATTAGTGGACCAGTGACCACAATGATTAGTGGACCAGTGACCACAATGATTAGTGGACCAGTGACCACAATGATTAGTGGACCAGTGACCACAATGATTAGAGGACCAGTGACCACAATGATTGGAGGACCAGTGACCACAATGATTGGAGGACCAGTGACCACAATGATTGGAGGACCAGTGACCACAATGATAAGTGGACCAGTGACCAGTGACTACAATGATAAGTGGACCAGTGACCACAATGATAAGTGGACCAGTGACCAGTGACTACAATGATAAGTGGACCAGTGACCACAATGATTAGTGGACCAGTGACCACAATGATTAGTGGACCAGTGACCACAATGATTAGTGGACCAGTGACCACAATGATAAGTGGACCAGTGACCACAATGATTGGAGGACCAGTGACCACAATGATTGGAGGACCAGTGACCACAATGATTGGAGGACCAGTGACCACAATGATAAGTGGACCAGTGACCACAATGATAAGTGGACCAGTGACCACAATGATAAGAGGACCAGTGACCACAATGATTAGAGGACCAGTGACCACAATGATTAGAGCACTAGTGACCACAATGATTGGAGGACCAGTGACCACAATGATTGGAGGACCAGTGACACAATGATGATGATTGAGGACCAGTGACCACAATGATAAGTGGACCAGTGACCACAATGATAAGTGGACCAGTGACCACAATGATAAGTGGACCAGTGACCACAATGATTAGTGGACCAGTGACCACAATGATTAGTGGACCAGTGACCACAATGATTAGTGGACCAGTGACCACAATGATTGGAGGACCAGTGACCACAATGATTGGAGGACCAGTGACCACAATGATTGGAGGACCAGTGACCACAATGATTGGAGGACCAGTGACCACAATGATAAGTGGACCAGTGACCACAATGATAAGTGGACCAGTGACCACAATGATAAGTGGACCAGTGACCAGTGACCACAATGATTGGAGGACCAGTGACCACAATGATTAGTGGACCAGTGATCTCGCCCCCTGCCATGTCGCATTTGGCATGCCATTTTGGGGGGGGGGGGGCGTGTGTACCTTATTTTTAGTGGGACTTTTTGACCCACTTCCTCCTTCCTCTTTTTGGCCGCCTAGGCAACTCCTCCTCTCACCCTAGACGGCCCCTCCCTGCCAGCGATCTTCTGGAACACACCACAGGTCCCAGAAGTTTGGCAGGCCAATAGCAGAGCGTGAAACCATAAGCTGTCACGGCCGGGCGCCCACAGTTCCTATGACGGCACTGAGGAGACCTCACAAATGCGCTTCTGGAAGAACGGTCAAACATTCCCATAGACACCCTCCTAAAACTTGCGGACGGCCTTCCCAGAAGAGGTGAAGCTGTTATAGCTGCAAAGGGCGGGGCCAACTCAATATTGAACCCTCCGGACTAAGACTGGGATGCCATTAAAGTTCATGTGTGTGTAAAGGCCGGTGTCCCAATACTTTTAGTCATATAGTGTATATTGTTTTTCTGAGCCTTATACTTCTTAAACCCATCTAAGCGGGAGAGTGTTGGAGGATGTTGGGCTGCAGGAGGAAATGAGAACAATCATATGTGCTCCATCAGTGCTTTCTAAAAAGGTTCCTCCAGCTGCCCGGCCAATCCCAGCCTGACTCATGGTCTATAGAGATGCCGGATATCTATTTCTGCTCCTATGGATGGAGCTGCGGCCTGCGAACGTCTCTGGTCCACAGCTGTGAGATTAATAATCCGTCATCCCGCCCTGTGTGGACATGACAGCTCTGCTGACTGCACAGTCCCCCTGTCTTCCCCGAATCACCACAAATCCCCGGGGTTTTCATTCGAGTTTTCAAAGACTGGTTCTCTCTGTCCTTAACCCAGGAAAAAAAATGTGATATCTTCATTAAATGTAACAATTAGGGTTGTCCCAATACCACTTTTTTGAGACTGAGTACAAGTACCGATACTTTTTTCAAGTACTCGCCGATACCGAATACCGATACTTTTTTTATGTTATGTGACTTTTTTTTTTTTTTTTTACACATTTTTTTTTTTACTATTTTTTTTTTTTTTACAGTGATTTATTTATTTACATTCTATTTTTTAAATTATCTATCACTATTATTTTTTTTTTTTTTTAATCAGCCCTGTTGGGGAGGCTTTGGTCGTGGGTCTTGACAGACCTCTGACATCTCCCCTTTAAGACAAAAAGAAAGAGACTAAGGACACAGATTCCCCAGTCCCTTTCTCAGCAGCCTCATTTTTGCTGAAAATTAATGGAGAGAATCTCCTCTCCATTCATAAATTGAAGCATCGTAAACACAAGTTACGATGCTCAGTTATGTGAATGAACAGAGTCAGTGATCACTGACTCTGTCCATTCGGAAAAGGTAAGAGCCGGGTTTAGCGGCTCCTACCACCGCTCTCCATCCTGACAGATTAAGGGGAAGAGCGGCACGGGGGAAGAGCTGCACGGAGGGGACAAGACGGCATGGGGGGGGGGGGAGAGCTGCACGGAGGGGACAAGACGGCATGGGGGGGAGAGCTGCACGGAGGGGGACAAGACGGCATGGGGGGGAGAGCTGCACGGAGGGGGAAAAGACGGCACGGGGGGAAGAGATGCATGGGAGGGAGAGCTACACGGGGGAGAGCGGCACAGAGGTGGACAAGACAGCACGGGGGAGAGCTGCGCGGGGGAGAGCGGCACGGGGGAACAAGACGGCACGGGGGAACAAGACGGCACTGGGGGGAGAGCTGCACGGAGGGAAGACAGCACTGGGGAACAAGACGGCACGGGGGGAGAGCTGCACGGGGGTAAGACGGCACGGGGGAGGAACAAGACGAGGTCCTGGAGGAGGCGGGCACAGCTGGGGAGGCAGAGGAGGCAGGCACAAGGTTTGCGGAGAAGGCAGGCACAGCTGGGGAGGCTGAGGAGGCAGGCACAGCTGGGGAGGAGGCGGGTATGAGGTCGGTGGATGAAGCTAGCGCAGCTGGGGAGGTGGAGGAGGCGGGTATGAGGTCTGTGGAGGAGGCGGGCACAGCTGGGGAGGCGGAGACGTAGCTGCAGTTTGGGAAGTCCGCTCACTAATCCTGTCACTTGTGTGGCCCTAGGCAAGACTAATGCCCCCCTGTGGGCGGGTGGGGGAGTGTTAGTCTTGCCTAGGGCACAAAATAGTTAAGCCCCGGACCTGCACCCAACCCCATGCTGCCGCAAAGAGTACCTGACACAATACAACACACGGGTGAGAAAAGATGGAGGTGGTGAGGCCAATACCTGGTCTGCCAAAATTAAAGCATCGCGGATGTTGAGTTTGTAGCAAACCTCCCAGATTTCGTCTTTGATCCGGTACGCGGATTTCCTCATCAGCCATTGGCTTAGATATTTCTTATCAAACTGTTCCCACCTGTATGATGAGAGGAGAAATAAAAGGTTAAAGTGGTATTGAACCCACAACCCAAAATTTTTATATATTGCAGCTTACCAATCATTAGATGTGGCGGCTGCATTAGTTTTCCCCTCTGTTTTCACCTGGTGATCTGGCCAGTAACACCCCTGCTGTATTAGAGCGCCCCCCCCTCCCCCCCACTCTGGATGAAAGAGCAACAGAGACACCTTTGGACAGCAGCATTGTCAGTCTGGGGGGAGGGGAGTGTTAGATGGACTAGCAGATTTGAATATGCTAATAAATGAAAGCCAAACTCCAACTCATAAGCATTTACATATGTTTTTTTTTCTTCTGGGAAAAAAAGGTTTTACATGAATAAACAAAAGCTGTATATTGTAAGCACCCCTGCCAGTATTAAATGGTATGCCTCATCCATGTAACATTTGCTGGCGAGCTTGTGCCTACAATCTGGCTGGATTACCAGATAAAAATAGGAGAAAGAAAGCTAATGCAGCCACATGGCATTATTTTAAGGTCACCCATGCTCTGCCCCCTTTTAAAAATGTCACGAAGGGGAGGGGCTTAGCCGCGACTCGCAAGTATGTATTTTTAATTGGGAAACGGCAGACTTTATTCTAGACGTGTGCTATGTACAGGGTGCAGATTCCAGGCGTGTGCTATGTACAGGGTGCAGATTCCAGGCGTGTGCTATGTACAGGGTGCAGATTCCAGGCGTGTGCTATGTACAGGGTGCAGATTCCAGACGTGTGCTATGTAGAGGGTGCAGATTCCAGGCGTGTGCTATGTACAGGGTGCAGATTCCAGGCGTGTGCTATGTACAGGGTGCAGATTCCAGACGTGTGCTATGTACAGGGTGCAGATTCCAGACGTGTGCTATGTAGAGGGTGCAGATTCCAGACGTGTGCTATGTACAGGGTGCAGATTCCAGACGTGTGCTATGTACAGGGTGCATATTCCAGGCATGTTCTATGTACAGGGTGCAGATTCCAGGCGTGTGCTATGTACAGGGTGCAGATTCCAGGCGTGTGCTATGTACAGGGTGCATATTCCAGACGTGTGCTATGTACAGGGTGCAGATTCCAGGCGTGTGCTATGTACAGGGTGCAGATTCCAGGCGTGTGCTATGTACAGGGTGCAGGTTCCAGGCGTGTGCTATGTACAGGGTGCAGATTCCAGGCGTGTGCTATGTACAGGGTGCAGATTCCAGACGTGTGCTATGTACAGGGTGCAGATTCCAGACGTGTGCTATGTAGAGGGTGCAGATTCCAGGCGTGTGCTATGTTATGTACAGGGTGCAGATTCCAGGCGTGTGCTATGTACAGGGTGCATATTCCAGACGTGTGCTATGTACAGGGTGCATCCCCTGTGATCAGGAGTCCAGGCGTGTGCTATGTACAGGGTGCAGATTCCAGGCGTGTGCTATGTACAGGGTGCAGATTCCAGACGTGTGCTATGTAGAGGGTGCAGATTCCAGGCGTGTGCTATGTATAGGGTGCAGATTCCAGACGTGTGCTATGTAGAGGGTGCAGATTCCAGGCGTGTGCTATGTACAGGGTGCAGATTCCAGACGTGTGCTATGTACAGGGTGCAGATTCCAGACGTGTGCTATGTACAGGGTGCAGATTCCAGGCGTGTGCTATGTACAGGGTGCAGATTCCAGGCGTGTACAACCCATGCCCATGCCTATGGCGGAAACCTTGCTGATCCGTGATCCCGGGGGGGGCTTTCCCCCCTTGCCCATGGTGGACACCTGATTCCAGGGGGGGGGGGGGGGGTTGGGTTCAATGCCACTTTATGGATCTGCGATACTCAGATGTGATTAGCGATAGTTTCAATCAGTTGGATTTACTCACTTATCCCTCCAATGGTGATAGCCATGATGGCCGACTATGTCCTCTACAGCTGCCAGGATATGATCAAAAGCCTCGAAGAGACAGAAAAAAAAAATCACCGGAATTATTACGTTTATAAAAGAATCACGTCTTGAAATCAATCTTCAACAATAGGATGAAGCCTAAAACGAGGATTTATGTTGGACACACCGGCTACATCATCACCTATAGAAGAATTTATTAAAGGAGTTGTAAAAGCAGAAGTTATATATTCTATGCATTAAGATGAAAAGCCTTCCGTGTGCAGCAGCCCCCCCCTAATACTTACCCGAGCCCCCTCTCTATTCAGCGATGTCCACGAGTGTCTCAGCTGTCTGGGATTCTCCCTCCCGATTGGCTGAGACACATAGCAGCGGCGCCATTGGCTCCCGTTGCTGTCAATGAAAGTCAGCTAGCTAATCAGGGGCATGTTCGTGGCTCTGTCTGAATGGATACAGGGAGCTGTGACTCGGCTCGGGTGCCCCCATAGCAAGCCGGTTGCTGCGGGGGCACTCAACGGGAGGGAGGGGCCAGGAGCACAGAAGAGGGACCCGAGAAGAGGAGGATCTGGGCTGCTCTGTGCAAAACCATTACACAGAGCAGGTAAGTATAACATGTTTGTTATTTTTATAGGGGGAAAAAAACACTTTTCCACCACTTTAATTTGTCCTTCCCCTACCCTCTTACACAAACCCTAGACATTTTTATTTTATTTTTAATTTGGGGGGGGGGGGGGTGTGCTGCAAGGCAACACTGCCTCCTGGGATTGCTATAGTCATAAGAAGAGCCGGCAAAACTGTAGCCCTTGAAGTGTCGTTTATTGTTACATCACAGTGACAATAAAACTGACGCGTTTCGGCAATAGTCTTAGTCGGAGCTACGACTAAGGCTATTGCCGAAACGCGTCAGTTTATTGTTTTATTGTCACTTTAATGTACCAATAAACGACACTTCAAGGGCTACAGTTTTGCCGGCTCTTCTTACTACATAGGGGTGCGCCCAGGGACACACTAATCACCCTTTACAGCACAGATTCCCCCTACTTCCCTGGCTCACTCCTTCCCCCCTGCAGTGCTACCAGCTTGCCTCCTCTCACGCCAGCTGTTGCTGCATGGATATTTTAGGATGAGTGGAGGAAGGGTCTGGTAAATATGTAATTGACCATCCCCTTCCCTTTCTGAATGAACATCGTGAGTGATCAGTAGTGTGTGTTTCAGCTTTGCAGTGCACACCCTAATGCATTAGACTGTGCACACCTATGCTCAGAAGCTTCTGAAATTGTCTCTGAGTCTGCTTTCTGGTAAGGGTGCCACTCACATTTTTCAGCAGGAACGCGGGGAAGGCAGTTCCGGCACCTCCAACTCTGAATATATGTAATGGCAAGGAGTGCTGGGGTGTATTGGAGGGTCTATTCATGTTGGCTGCTGGGGGATCTATTGTTGCCTGAGGGGATTTTTTTTTACAGGGGGGGTCTATTATTGCTGGGGGGCTCTTATGCTACTGGGAGTAAATCTTTGCTGGGAGACAACTGTTTAAGGAGGGGTCTTTTGCTGCTAGCTGTTCAGAGCCTATTGTTGCTGGGGGTGCTCCATTGTTGCTGGCTACATGGGATCTTTTTTACTTCCTATCATTAACAAATTACATACAAATTACTCCATTGCTGAGAGGTGGGTAGGGGGTGGAACCAAGGAATGGTGCTCAGAGGTGAGTAGGGGTGGAACCAAGGAATGGTGCTCAGAGGTGGGTAGGGGTTGGAACCAAGAAATGGTGCTTGAAGAAGGGTAGTTGGTGAAACCAAGGAATGGTGCTCAGAGGTGGGTAATGGGTGGAACCAAGGAATGGTGCTTAGAGGTGGGTAATGGGTGGAACCAAGGAACGGAGCTCCGAGGTGGGTAATGCGTTGAAACCAAGGAATTGTGCTCGGAGGTGGGTAATTGGTGGAACCAAGAAATGGTGCACAGAGGTGGGTAATGGGTGGAACCAAGGAATGGTACTCAGAGGTGGGTAATGGGTGGAACCAAGGAACGGAGCTCGGGGGGGTAGGGGTTGAAACCAAGGAATTGTGCTCGGAGGTGGGTAAGGGGTGGAACCAAGGAATGGCGCTCAGAGATGGGTAATGGGTGGAACCAAGGAATGGTGCTCAGAGGTGGGTAGGGGGTGGAACCAAGCAATGGTGCTCAGAGGTGGGTAGGGGGTGGAAGCAAGGAATGGTGTTTAGAGGTGGGTAGGGGGGTGGAAGCAAGGAATGGTGTTTAGAGGTGGGTAGCGGGGTGGAACCAAGGAATGGTGCTCAGAGGTGGGTAATGGGTGGAACCAAGGATTGGTGCTCAGAGGTGGGTAGGGGGTGGAACCAAGGAATGGTGCTTGGAGGTGGGTAGGGGATGGAACCAAGGAATGGTGCTTAGAGGTGGGTAGGGGGTGGAACCAAGGAATGATGCTCGGAGGTGGGTAGGGGGTGGAACCAAGGAATGGTGCTCGGAGGTGGGTAGGGGGTGGAACCAAGGAATGGTGCTTAGAGGTGGGTAGGGGGTGGAACCAAGGAATGGTGCTTAGAGGTGGGTAGGGGGTGGAACCAAGGAATGATGCTCGGAGGTGGGTAGGGGGTGGAACCAAGGAATGGTGCTCGGAGGTGGGTAGGGGTGGACACAAGAGGTGACTCGGAAGAAGGGAGTTCCTGCACCTATTTTTTGAGAAAAAAAGCCCTGCATATACGAATGTACTGTCTCTCAACTGTCTATTTAGCTTTACAAATTCAATTATGATTTCACTTTAACATCTCTTTAAAATGCCCTCCGCCAGAAGACCTAACTCTCGTCCATGCCAATGTGATGACTCCCCCTGCTACACACCAACCCATTCATGGCCTTTCTTTCCTCCAAACCACAGAAAACATGAGCGGGTCTTTGTGGTCGGAAGAGGACACCTAATTAGATGGCATGGATGATTTACCAAGGACGGAAGTACAACAGCTGCAGGGGGGGGCGAAGATCTGAAAGGCTTACATGCTCCTGTAATTCCTCATTTAACGTCGGCTTGTGCTGGTCTCTTCTTTTCACTTTCAGCCACTTGACAAGCGGTTTGATGGTCAGGCCCTGAAATAGAAGCGAGAGGGTGGCCATCTTACTCTACATGCAGCAAATTAATCAGCTTATCCAAACTTTGTATGGCTTTGTGTATGTGGGAAATCTTTTCATCTTTTCACCCAAAACAGTGGGATCCTGAACAAGAATCCTTAAGGAAGGAGGCAGTTGTCACCCCATAGCTGTTCTCGAACAGGGATCTTCATGGAAGTATCACATCTAGGAGTCAGCTGTCAGCCTATAACATAAAGGTTCCTGAACAAGGACCTCCATTTAGAATCATAACCAGGAGACAGTTGTCACTCATAACAGTAGGTTCCTGAACAAGGGCCTTCATGGAAGTACACAACCAGGAGGAACAGTTGTCACTCATAACAGTAGGTTCCTGAACAAGGGCCTTCATGGAAGTACACAACCAGGAGGAACAGTTGTCACTCATAACAGTAGGTTCCTGAACAAGGGCCTTCATGGAAGGACACAACCAGGAGGGACAGTTGTCATCCTATAACAATAAGTTCCTGAAAAAGGACCTTTATGAAAGGATCCCAACTAGGAGACAGTTGTCACCCCATTCACGGAAGGATCAAACAAGGAAATAGTTGTCACCCTATAACAGTAGGTCCTGGAATATGGACCCTCATTAAAGTTGTCACCTCATACCTTTAAAACCGAACACGTATTAATTACACAGGTTCTGTGGCTGATTAGGATGGTAATTAAACTCACTTGGTGCCATATTTGCACTAAATTAGCCTCAAAACCTGTGAAATTCATATGTGTTCGGGTTTAATTGGATGGGGTGGCAACTTTAACCCTCATGGAAGGATCAGAAGACAGTTGTCACCCATAACAGTAGGTTCTCTAACATGGACATTTATGGAAGGATCTCACCTAGAGGGCAGTTGTTACCCCATAACAGATAGGTTCCTGAACAACAACATTCATAGAAGAATCATAACAGAAGACAGTTGTCACCCCATAAACAATAAACTCCTATAGAAGGACATTCATGGAAGTATCACAGCCAAGAGACAGTTGTCATCCCATAACAGAAAGTTCCTGAACAAGGATCTTCATAGAAGGATCACAACTAGGAGACTCAACACTATAAGACTATGCCCGAGCCCTCCACTGAATCATGCTGGTCAACATTGCTCAAGGGAAGCACCATTTGTTGCATGGAGGATGAGATTTCTTGGATACAACTTTGACATTCGGAGTAGAAATACAGGTTTCAGAACAGCAACCATCATGAAAGTATCACAACCAGAAGACAGTTGTCACCCTGTAACAGAAGATTCCTAAACAGGGATCTTCACGGAAGGATCACAACCATGAGAAAGTTGTCACCCCAATACAGATATGGAAGGATGACATCTAAGAGACAGTTGTCACCCCATAACAATAGAATTCCTGAATAAGAACATTCATGGAAAAATCACAACAAATAGTCAGTTGTCACCCTATAACAGAAGATTCCTGAACAAGGACATTCATGGAAGAATCACAAGTAGGAGACAGTTGTCATTTCATAACAGTAGGTTCTTTAACAAGGACCTTCATGGAAGGACACAACAGGAGATAGTTGTCACCCATAACTAAATTCATGGAAGGATCATAACAGGAGACAGTTGTCACCCATAACAGTAGGTTCCGGAAAAAAAAGACCTTCATGGAAGTATCACATTCAGGAGACAGTTGTCACCTATAATAGTAAGTTCCTGAACGGAGACCTTCATGGTAGGACACAACCAGTAGATAGTTGTCACCCCATTACAGATAGGTTCCTGAACAGTGAACTTTATGAAAGGATAAAAACTAAGACAGTTGTCACACTATAACAGAAGATTCCTGAACAAGGATCTACATGCAGTGATCACAACTAGGAGATAGTTGTCTCCCCATAATAGATAGGTTCCTGAATAACAACATTCATGGAAGGATCCTAACAGGAGACAGTTGTCACCCAGAACAGTAGGTTCCTGAGCAAAGACCTTCATGGAAGTATCACATTCAGGAGACAGTTGTCACCGATAACAGTAGGTTCCTGAACGAAGTCCTTCATGGAAGAACACGACTGGACTAGGAGATAGTTGTCACCTCATTACAGATAGGTTCCTGAACAGGGACCTTTATGGAAGCATACCAACTAAGACACTTGTCACCCACTAAGAGAAGATTGCTGAACAAGGACAGTCATGGAAGGATCACAACTAAGAGGCAGTTATCACCCCATGACAGATAGGTTCCTGAACAACAACATTTATAGAAGGATCATAACAGGAGACAGTTGTCACCCATAACAGTAGGTTCCGGAACAAAGACCTTCACGGAAGGACACAACAGGAGAGAGTTGTCACCCATAACAGTAGGTTCCGGAACAAAGACCTTCATGGAAGGACACAACAGGAGACAGTTGTCACCCATACCAGTAGATTCCTGAACAAGGATCTTCATGGAAGGATCACAGGTATTCTTTTATAATATTTAGGAAGTGATTGGGTTTATATCTACTCTAGTGGGAATAGAATTCTGCACCCATAAGAGGATGAATATCACATCAAAAAGGCTACAAAGTAAAATAGCTGATCCTGAAATAAAGACGATCAAACGCTTTCTGAAGAATATAGAGTCAGTAGAGGATGAATAAATTATCAGGAATATCAAATCGCAAACATATGTCTGCCGCTAAACCACAAGCAGAACTTAATTAATGTTAAAGGGGGATGCCTCACCCCCCCCCCCACAAAAAAAGCAGCGTTTAGATAAGTACATTGCATTAGTCAGCAATTAAGTCGTCACGTTGATTGGCAGCTCCAACCCCTTCCAGACAAGCTCCATTTGTCCTGAACCCGGCGGGCGAGACAACGTGAGCCAAGGCAAGTCTGTCATTATCCGTCATTAACCGCCTCTTGTGTCGCGACAACGCAAAGCTCGTTTACGTACCTCCCTTGCACATCATCGACGTGGCTGTGATGGGGTTAAAGCTCGGTAATTCCCTGATCTAATCACTTACCGCACACATCTGTACATACACAATGAGATGCAGATTTGATTTAACCATTGAAGTGAATTAGGGGGGGGGGGCGTCTGTCGGACGGACGATAAATCTCTGCCTGCTTTTGTACATATCACAAAGTAGAATAATACCCAAGCTGGGTGTAAATGAATTACACACTAAAAGGAGAGTTAATGGACGTGTCACATTATCATGTTAACCTAATAGGACACGAGCTGGCGCCTCTCTCAGTGACCGCAAAATAAACCGTTTTGTGACCCGCGGTTCATGGTTGGGGGTGAAAAACGTAGCCGATGGGAATGGGAGATACGATTAAGACAGGTGATGTCTTAATGGGAAAAAAAATGAATCTGGAGGGATAACATGACAGACAATGGCTTGACTACGTTCTAATGAAGGGAAATGGATGTTCTCAGGGGTTCAGGACACTGCTGCAGGGCATTAGTGGTGGGATCATTGTCCCAGTCATCTGGTTTTTGTTTGAAATAAAAGACAACCATACCCCCCCAAAAAAAGCTGTATGGCACCATCTGACCCCCCTCCTCCATCCCGCAGACCATTATGCAGATTAAGGACCTTGCCCCTTTTTGCGATTCGGCACTGCGTCGCTTTAACTGACAATTGCGCGGTCGTGCGAAATGGCTCCCAAACAAAATTGGCGTCCTTTTTTTCTTACAAATAGATCTTTCTTTTGGTGGTATTTGATCACCTCTGCGGTTTTTATTTTTTGCGCTATAAACAAAAATAGAGCGACAATTTTGAAAAAAAAATGCAATATTTTTAACTTTTTGCTATAATAAATATTCCCCAAAATATATATATATATATAGATATATATATAGATATATATATAGATATATATATATCTATATATATATCTATATATATATATATATATATATATATATATAAACAATTCCTCAGTTTAGGGAGATACGTATTCTTCTACCTATTTTTGGTAAAAAAAAAAATGCAATAAGCGTTTATCGATTGGTTTGCGCAAAATTTATAGCGTTTACAAAATAGGGGATAGTTTTATGGCATTTTTATTATTATTATTTTTTTTAATAGTAAGGGCGGCGATCTGCGATTTTTTTATTGGGACTGCGACATTATAGCGGACACATCGGACACTTTTGTGAAATTTTTGGGACCATTTACATTTATACAGTGAACAATGCTATAAATATGCACTGATAACTGTATAAATGTGACTGGCAGGGAAGGGGTTAACCACTAGGGGGGCGGGGAAGGGGTTAAATGTGTAGCCTAGTTTGTGTTCTAACTGTAGGGGGAGGGGGGGTGACTGGGGGAGGTGACCGATTGTGTCCCTATGTACAAGGGACACAGATCGGTCTCCTCTCTCCCTGACAGGACATGGAGCTCTGTGTTTACACACAGAGCTCCACGTCCCTGCCCAGTTACTGGGCAATTGCGGGTGCCCGTCGGCGATCGCTGCCGCCGGGCACACGCATTGTGATCCCAGCAAAGCGGCGGGTGCACGCGTGCGCCCCCTAGCGGCTTTAAAAGACAGGACATCATATGTCGTCCTGTCAGAACAATGGAGTCTTCCGCCCGCCGTCATTTGCGATTCGGCACTGCCTCGCTTTAACTGACAATTGCGCGGTTGTGCGACGTGGCTTCCAAACAAAATTGGCATCCCTTTTTTCTTACAAATAGATCTTTCTTTTGGTGGTATTTGATCACCTCTGCGGTTTTTATTTTTTGCATTATAAACAAAAATAGAGCGACAATTTTAAAAAAAATGCAATATTATTTACCTTTTCCTATAATAAATATTCCCCAAAAAAGATATAATTTGTTTTTGTTTTTTCCTCAGTTTAGACCGATACGTATTCTTCTACATATTTCTGGTAAAAAAAAAAAAAATCGAAACAAGCGTTTATTGATTGGTTTTATAGTGTCTACAAAATAGGGGATCGTTTTATGGCATTTTTATTAATATTTTTTTACCAGTAATGGCAGCGATCAATGATTTTTATTGGTACTGCGACATTATGGCAGACACATCGGACACTTTTGACACATTTCTAGGACCATTGGCATTTTTATAGTGATCAGTGCTAGAAAAATGCATTGATTACTGTAAAAATGCCACTGGCAGTGAAGGGGTTAACACTAGGGGGCGAGGAAGGGGTTAATTATGTTCCCTAGGTGTGTTCTAACTGAAGGGGGGGTGGTACTGACTGGGGGAAATGACAGATCGCTGTTCATACATTGTATCAAACTTTTCTCCCGCTGACAGGACTGTGTGTTTACACGTCGGCGCCAGGGGCGAGCAGGGCGCGCGCCCCTGATGGCTGCAGTGCGAAATGACGTATAGCTATGTGATTTCGCGCAGCCGAGCCGACCTGCCGCCGTATAACTGCAGCGGCTGGTCGCCTAGTGGTTAAGAAGTGGAAAATTCATGAGTCTCTTGATACCAAGCCAAGGTCGGGTAGAACAAGAAAGATTTCAGCAACAACTGCCAGAAGAATTGTTCGGGATACAAAGGGAAACCCGCAGGTAACCTCGGGAGAAATACAGGCTGCTCTGGAAAAAGACGGTACAAAACAATGACACAGGAACAAGGATTGGTTGAGCTGCCACAAAGAAATCTTTACTGCGCCAAATGACACAACAAATACGGGTTACAATGTGCCGACAACACCTTGACACACCTCACCGCTCCTGGCACACTGTGCATCTGTAAACATGAGAGCATGGATCCATCCCACCTTGTAACACCGGGTCAGACTGGTGGTGGTGGTGGAATGTTGTAGGGGGGATATTTTCTTGGCACACTTTGGGCACCTTACCAGTTGAGCGTGGTTTAACCACTTGCCGCCCGCCATATAGCAAAACGAAGTTTGCAAAGTGGTTTTGCTATCCTGACCGGACGTCATATGACGGGATAGGGACAACAAGCCGCAGCATCGGGGGGGGCGAGCATCGCGCCGATCATTGTCTGACACACCGCAACTCTGATCTATGTAAAGAGACTGACGGAGACTCTTTACACTGTGATCAGCCATGATTAGACACAGCTGATCACATAGTAAACAGGAAAAGCCGTCTGTCAGATGTGAGGAGAGCCGATTGGCTGCTCCTCTGACAGGGGGGTCTGTGCTGATTATCAGCGCAGCCCCCCCCCCCCCCCCGAGCATGCCCACACTGGACCACCAGGGATGCCACCAGGACCATCAGGCATGCCCACCACTAGTCACAACCAGGTATGCCACCCATGGACACCAGGGATGCCAATCAGTGCCCACAATGGATGCCAATCAATAACGCCTGCCAATCAGTGATGCCCATCAGTAACATCCATCAGTGTCGCCTATCAGTGCCTATCTGGGCCGCCTATCAGTGGGCATCTAAAATAGAATAACATAAAAAAGAGACCTATATGTGTTACCAACACCCCTAAATGAAATGGAAAAGGAAAAAAATCAGTGGGCATCAGTGTCTCCTATGTGTGCCCATCAGTGCTGCATATCTGTGCCACCTATCAGTGCCCATCAGTGCCACCTATGTGTGTCCATCAGTGCCACCTATGTGTGTCCATCAGTGCTGCATATTAGTGCCCATCACTGCCACCTCATCGATGCCCATCAGTGCCGCCTTATCAGTGAAGGAGAAAACCTACTAACTTACAAAGTTTTGTAACAGAAACCCCCCAAAAAAAATTCTTCAACATTTTCGGTCTTTTTTTATTTGTTTTGTAGAAAATAAAAACCCCAGAGGTGATTAAATACCACAAAAAAAAATGATAAAAATGTTTGGGTACAGTGAAGCACGACCGCGCAAATGTCATGTCTAGTGCGGGTTGATGCAACACACGTCTATTGAAATCGCCCCCCGAAGTCCCCAAACGTAGTAAAGGAACTACTTCTGGGAATCGCTGCCCCAAAGTCGGCGTCACACTGATTCGGATGATGCAGGATTCGGATACGCTCAAATCGGGGGCTGAAGGATAGAATGTACTGCCTAACGGGTTCAACTCTACAGCATCTACCGAATGCTGAATTATCGGTGTTGGGCGGTGGACTGAACTGTTTTACCTTTCAAATGAATGCAAAGAAGGAGCTTGAAATGAGGCTTTACCAGACAGAAAAGCATGCAGAGTGCGCCATCTTGTGGAAATCTTTAGAAAACTACAGCTATGGAAAATGATGCGCTTTTCTATGTAACTAAATGATACAGTGCTGCTTTTCATCAGTCTCTGCCTGTATTACAGTCTCCTTTACGATTTCTTGTTAAAGCGGGACTAGCGTTCCACTGTTGTTTGGTGCAAGCAGGCAGTTTATTTTTTAATTTACTTTTTTTTTTTATTACAGAACCTCAATGTACCGTATATACTCGAGTATAAGCCGAGTTTTTCAGCGCATTTTTTGTGTGCTGGAAATGCCCCCCTCGGCTTATAAATCCAGTCACCTTTTTACACCTGATCTCCCGGAGTTTGGGGACCCGGTACCGGCTGTCCGTAGGTCCCCTGGACCCCAACTTGGCACACAGATAGCCCCACTCTTCCTCTACAAGCGTGCAAAGTTTGCTGCTGTCCGGGGGACCTACAACCGGGGAGCACCGATTTTTCAAAGCCGCACCCCTTCCATAGACTCCTATGCTAAACTGAAATTTCTCTGGTGACTTTGGGGACCCGGTCCTGGCCGGTGGTAGGTCCCCTGGACCCAGAACTTGGCACACATGTAGCCCGATTTCTCCTCTATATGTGCGCAAAGTTTGTTGTTTGGGGAACCTACGGCCGGGAAGCACCGATTTTTCAAAGCCGGGCACCACTTCCATAGACTCCCATGTTAAACGTCAGTCTAGTCATGGACACAGTGAGGCATGGGCACAGAGAGGCATGGGCACAGAGAGGCATGGGCACAGAGAGGCATGGGCACAGTCAGGCATGGGCACAGTGGGGCATGGGCACAGTGAGGTATGGGCACAGTGAGGCATGGGCACAGTCAGGCATGGGCACCGTCAGGCATGGGCACAGTCAGGCATGGGCACAGTCAGGCATGGGCACAGTCAGGCATGGGCACAGTCAGGCATGGGCACAGTGGGGCATGGGCACAGTGAGGCATGGGCACAGTGAGGCATGGACACAGTGAGGCATGGGCACAGTGAGGCATGGGCACAGTGAGGCATGGGCACAGTGAGGCATGCACATGGACACAGTGAGGCACAGTGGGGCATGCAGATGGACACAGTGAGGAAAAGTGAGACACAGTGGGGCATGCAGATGGACACCCCTGGTCTACAGCAACATCTTTGAAATTAAACTATTTTTTTTTCTCCATTGTTAAAAAAAAAATTCCGGGGGCCCCTTTATTGCACAGGAAAATGTCCACAAAGGTGCAGTAATTTTTTTTTATCTCATGCAGCAGCAGAGTTAAGCCATCACAGACAGAACATGTGGATCTCGTATACTGACCTGAAACATCACCGTGAAAAACACCACGACTATGGTCGTGGCCACAAAGTATCCCTTGGCCTTGACTTTCTTGTCGTCCAACAAGACCACAAGAGCGAAGGCCACCGCCCCTCGCAGGCCGCCGTACGACATCACAACCTGATCGATCTTGTCCAGTGGGAGGAGTCTAAAGTGGTTTAAAACGCAAGTCTGCAGGATAACACCTGAAATAAAAGAAAACAGTCATTAGAGTTCTTGTCTCAAAGGTGATCGCTTTCCGATCTTCAGTGTTACCCAGCAGCTGTCAGTGACACTGCAGTCTCAGAACTGGGAGAGTGCACAGCCGTGTGCTCCTAGTTCTAACATAGAATTGTAGGTTGATAATATAGCCCCCCCCCCCCCAGTTAACTCCTCCCCCAACAATGTGTGAGCGCCATTATGAGCAGTTGAAGTGTGAGCCCACGGGGGTGTCATGGCCATACCTCCAGGGGGTGTGTCCATGACAGCCTATTCTTATAGACGAAAGGGGGAGGAGCACAAGGTCTCCAACATCCATCAGCTCTGTGATGTCGTCATGGAGGAGGGGAAGTGGACTCCAGTGGAAACCTGTGAAGCTCTGGTGAACTCCATGCCCAAGAAGGTTAGGGCAGAGAAATGATACCGCTCTGAAAGCTGCCGATCCCTCCGATTGAGCGCTCCCGCCCTACTGAAAGCAACAGGTGCTGGCTCTGCACAGGTGCATGAGATAAGAAATGATTTTCCCTAAATCGGGTGTCGGCAACCCGCATGTGTGTGTGGAGTTATTTTGAGGGGACGGCAAATTTACACCATAATACAAGCTGTACACTCGCTACTCAACATTGTAGATATAAAGCGTCATTTCTTCAGTGTTGTCACATGAAAAGATAGAATAAAATATTTACACAAATGTGAGGGGTGTACTTACTTTTGTGAGATACTGTATATATATATAATTTTTTTTTTATCAATCCATAAGTTGATAATGATAATGTTGGTTTGTCACAGAGAACAGATTTGAGGATTTCTTTACCAAGGAAAATATTTCATGAACCGTTCTTACAGGTATTGTAGATATTAAATAGTTTGAGAATCGGACTCACCGATTGCCCTGAAGACAAAGATGAAGACGAGGGTGGACAGGACCAGCGCCGAGTCCCAGATCCACTTGGAGGTGTCCACGGCGGAGATGCCCAGGAAGATGAAGATGATGGTCTCGGAGCTGCTGGCGAGGGTCTTCATGGTGTATTTGACGGTGGTCCGGGACTTGTTGGAGATGTTGGCCTCTACGTACTTCTTACAGCACAAGCCGCAGAACGTCACCCTGCAGGAGGAAAGTGAAAGATAATTCCACCGCTCAGAATATTTATCAGGCTCATAAAATTCAGATAAAATCTAAACATGATATATATCAGCATCTGCTCCTGATGAGTGGAGATTTCAACGAAACGCGTTGAGCCATTACGATGCTACAGGTTGTGGGGCAGGAGGTGATGGTGGCACTGTGGCAGGAGGCTGTGGGGCAGGAGGTGATGGTGGCACTGTGGCAGGAGGCTGTGGGGCAGGAGGTGATGGTGGCACTGTGGCAGGAGGTTGTGGGGCAGGAGGTGATGGCACTGTGTCAGGAGGCTGTGGGGCAGGAGGCGATGGTGGCACTGTGGCAGGAGGTTGTGGGGCAGGAGGTGATGGCACTGTGTCAGGAGGCTGTGGGGCAGGAGGCGATGGTGGCACTGTGTCAGGAGGCTGTGGGGCAGGAGGCGATGGTGGCACTGTGGCAGGAGGTTGTGGGGCAGGAGGTGATGGCACTGTGTCAGGAGGCTGTGGGGCAGGAGGCGATGGTGGCACTGTGGCAGGAGGTTGTGGGGCAGAAGGTGATGGTGGCACTGTGGCAGGAGGTTGTGGGAGGTCGTGATTCGGCTCAGTGAAGCAGGTCACATGTGTAAGTCACCGGTAGAAGTGGCAGTCGATCGCTGCGTGGGTTGCATCGTGACTCGGCTCAGTGAAGCGGGTCACATGTGTAAGTCACCGGTAGAAGTGGCAGTCGATCGCTGCGTGGGTTGCATCGTGACTCGGCTCAGTGAAGCGGGTCACATGTGTGAGTCACCGGTAGAAGTGGCAGTCGATGATCGCTGCGCGGGTTGCATCGTGACTCGGCTCAGTGAAGCGGGTCACATGTGTGAGTCACCGGTAGAAGTGGCAGTCGATGATCGCTGCGCGGGTTGCATCGTGACTCGGCTCAGTGAAGCGGGTCACATGTGTGAGTCACCGGTAGAAGTGGCAGTCGATGATCGCTGCATGGGTTGCATCGTGACTCGGCTCAGTGAAGCGGGTCACATGTGTGAGTCACCGGTAGAAGTGGCAGTCGATGATCGCTGCGTGGGTTGCATCGTGACTCGGCTCAGTGAAGCGGGTCGCATGTGTGAGTCACCGGTAGAAGTGGCAGTCGATGATCGCTGCGTGGGTTGCATCGTGACTCGGCTCAGTGAAGCGGGTCACATGTGTGAGTCACCGGTAGAAGTGGCAGTCGATGATCGCTGCGTGGGTTGCATCGTGACTCGGCTCAGTGAAGCGGGTCGCATGTGTGAGTCACCGGTAGAAGTGGCAGTCGATGATCGCTGCGTGGGTTGCATCGTGACTCGGCTCAGTGAAGCGGGTCACATGTGTGAGTCACCGGTAGAAGTGGCAGTCGATGATCGCTGCGTGGGTTGCATCGTGACTCGGCTCAGTGAAGCGGGTCGCATGTGTGAGTCACCGGTAGAAGTGGCAGTCGATGATCGCTGCGTGGGTTGCATCGTGACTCGGCTCAGTGAAGCGGGTCGCATGTGTGAGTCACCGGTAGAAGTGGCAGTCGATGATCGCTGCGTGGGTTGCATCGTGACTCGGCTCAGTGAAGCGGGTCGCATGTGTGAGTCACCGGTAGAAGTGGCAGTCGATGATCGCTGCGTGGGTTGCATCGTGACTCGGCTCAGTGAAGCCGGTCGCATGTGTGAGTCACCGGTAGAAGTGGCAGTCGATGATCGCTGCGTGGGTTGCATCGTGACTCGGCTCAGTGAAGCGTGTCACATGTATGAGTCACCGGTAGAAGTGGCAGTCGATCGCTGCGTGGGTTGCATCGTGACTCGGCTCAGTGAAGCGGGTCGCATGTGTGAGTCACCGGTAGAAGTGGCAGTCGATGATCGCTGCGTGGGTTGCATCGTGACTCGGCTCAGTGAAGCGGGTCACATGTGTGAGTCACCGGTAGAAGTGGCAGTCGATGATCGCTGCGTGGGTTGCATCGTGACTCGGCTCAGTGAAGCGGGTCGCATGTGTGAGTCACCGGTAGAAGTGGCAGTCGATGATCTCTGCGTGGGTTGCATCGTGACTCGGCTCAGTGAAGCGGGTCACATGTGTGAGTCACCGGTAGAAGTGGCAGTCGATGATCGCTGCGTGGGTTGCATCGTGACTCGGCTCAGTGAAGCGTGTCACATGTGTGAGTCACCGGTAGAAGTGGCAGTCGATGATCGCTGCGTGGGTTGCATCGTGACTCGGCTCAGTGAAGCGTGTCACATGTGTGAGTCACCGGTAGAAGTGGCAGTCGATGATCGCTGCATGGGTTGCATCGTGACTCGGCTCAGTGAAGCGGGTCGCATGTGTGAGTCACCGGTAGAAGTGGCAGTCGATGATCGCTGCGTGGGTTGCATCGTGACTCGGCTCAGTGAAGCGTGTCACATGTGTGAGTCACCGGTAGAAGTGGCAGTCGATGATCGCTGCGTGGGTTGCATCGTGACTCGGCTCAGTGAAGCGTGTCACATGTGTGAGTCACCGGTAGAAGTGGCAGTCGATGATCGCTGCGTGGGTTGCATCGTGACTCGGCTCAGTGAAGCGTGTCACATGTGTGAGTCACCGGTAGAAGTGGCAGTCGATGATCGCTGCATGGGTTGCATCGTGACTCGGCTCAGTGAAGCGGGTCGCATGTGTGAGTCACCGGTAGAAGTGGCAGTCGATGATCGCTGCGTGGGTTGCATCGTGACTCGGCTCAGTGAAGCGGGTCACATGTGTGAGTCACCGGTGTGTGAGAGGCTGTGTGTTCCCTATGAGGATCCTCTTCACCTTGTACTTCTCTCCTGTGACTCAGCGGTTCTGTAATGAGCCGACAGTCTATTGACGACTCCTATGCTCTTGTAAGAACAGAGCGACGAAGTGCGGCACGCTTCAGAGTGCGATACGTGGGCGCCGTCTGTGTCACCGCTGTTATGTCACTCCATGTTCATGGTCACAAATGTTTTACAATCATCTCTGGAGGACACACATTGTGGGAAACCATAGCAAGAGGAGACAATTGTCATCTAAATACAAGTCTAATGATGACTAGTGATGAGCGGAATACGCCATATTCGATTTCGCGATATTTCGCGAATATTTCGAAAAATATTCGCGAATATTCGTTAATATCGAATATTCGTGATATTTTATAAAAAGAAAAAAATTGAGAAATTTCGCCAATGCGAAATTTTGCTATTTTTTTTTTTATATATATATTTTTATATATATATATATATATATATATATATATATATATATATATATATTTTTTTTATATATATAAAAAAAAAATGCGAAATTTCGCTAGTGCGAATGCGAAATTGTTTGCGAAATTGATTGCGAAATTTGAAAAAATACGAATATTCGAAATAGCGAATATTCGCCGCAATATTCGAGTTATTCGCGAATACTCGAATATGCAATATTCGTAGCGAATATTCGCAATGCGAATATTCGTGAGCAACACTAATGATGACTTCGATGTATGGTGATGAAGCACCATACAGAGGTACCAACACCAAGCGCCATACAGAGGCACCAACACCAAACGCCGTACAGAGGCACCAACACCAAGCGCCTTACAGAGGCACCGACACCAAGCGCCGTACAGAGGCACCGACACCAAGCGCCGTACAGAGGCACCGACACCAAGCGCCGTACAGAGGCACCAACACCAAGCGCCGTACAGAGGCACCGACACCAAGCACCGTACAGAGGCACCGACACCAAGCGTCGTACAGAGGCACCGACACCAAGCGCCGTACAGAGGCACCGACACCAAGCGCCGTACAGAGGCACCGACACCAAGCGCCGCACAGAGGCACCGACACCAAGCGCCGTACAGAGGCACCGACACCAAGCGCCGTACAGAGGCACCGACACCAAGCGCCGTACAGAGGCACCGACACCAAGCGCCGTACAGAGGCACCGACACCAAGCGCCGTACAGAGGCACCGACACCAAGCGCCGTACAGAGGCACCGACACCAAGCGCCGTACAGAGGCACCGACACCAAGCGCCGTACAGAGGCACCGACACCAAGCACCGTACAGAGGCACCGACACCAAGCACCGTACAGAGGCACCGACACCAAGCACCGTACAGAGGCACCGACACCAAGCATCGTACAGAGGCACCGACACCAAGCACCGTACAGAGGCACCGACACCAAGCACCGTACAAAGGCACCGACACCAAACGCCATACAGAGACACCAAGCACCGTACAGAGGCACCAACAGCAAGAGCCGTACAGAGGCACCAACAGCAAGCGCCGTACAGAGGCACCAACACCAAGCGCAGAAAACGCCAGAGACTTCGGCATCCCATTATAATGATGTAACTACAACCATAGGAGGAGATGTACCGGAGCACAATATTTGCGAATATTCGTTAATATCGAATATTCGTGATATTTTATAAAAAGAAAAAAATTGAGAAATTTCGCCAATGCGAAATTTTGCTATTTTTTTTTTTATATATATATATTTTTATATATATATATATATATATATATATATATATATATATATATATATATTTTTTATATATATAAAAAAAAAATGCGAAATTTCGCTAGTGCGAATGCGAAATTGTTTGCGAAATTGATTGCGAAATTTGAAAAAATACGAATATTCGAAATAGCGAATATTCGCCGCAATATTCGAGTTATTCGCGAATACTCGAATATGCAATATTCGTAGCGAATATTCGCAATGCGAATATTCGTGAGCAACACTAATGATGACTTCGATGTATGGTGATGAAGCACCATACAGAGGTACCAGAGGCACCGACACCAAGCGCCGTACAGAGGCACCGACACCAAGCACCGTACAGAGGCACCGACACCAAGCACCGTACAGAGGCACCGACACCAAGCACCGTACAGAGGCACCGACACCAAGCATCGTACAGAGGCACCGACACCAAGCACCGTACAGAGGCACCGACACCAAGCACCGTACAAAGGCACCGACACCAAACGCCATACAGAGACACCAAGCACCGTACAGAGGCACCGACACCAAGCGCCGTACAGAGGCACCGACACCAAGCGCCGTACAGAGGCACCGACACCAAGCGCCGTACAGAGGCACCGACACCAAGCACCGTACAGAGGCACCGACACCAAGCACCGTACAGAGGCACCGACACCAAGCACCGTACAGAGGCACCGACACCAAGCATCGTACAGAGGCACCGACACCAAGCACCGTACAGAGGCACCGACACCAAGCACCGTACAAAGGCACCGACACCAAACGCCATACAGAGACACCAAGCACCGTACAGAGGCACCAACAGCAAGAGCCGTACAGAGGCACCAACAGCAAGCGCCGTACAGAGGCACCAACACCAAGCGCAGAAAACGCCAGAGACTTCGGCATCCCATTATAATGATGTAACTACAACCATAGGAGGAGATGTACCGGAGCACACAGAGTCTGATGTAGCATTGTAACCAATCAGCTTCTGACTTCAGCTTATGGGTATGGTATGGTATGACTTCAGGTATGGGGAAAGGTCAGGTATGGGGAAAGGTCGGGTATGGGGAAAGGTCGGGTATGGGGAAAGGTCGGGTATGGGGAAGGGTCGGGTATGGGGAAGGGTCGGGTATGGGGAAAGGTCGGGTATAGGAGAAAGGTCAGGTACGGGGAAAGGTCAGGTACGGGGAAAGGTCCGGTATGGGGGAAGGGTCAGGTATGGGGAAAGGTTGGGTATGGGGAAGGGTCAGGTATGGGGAAGGGTCAGGTATGGGGAAAGGTCGGGTATGGGGAAGGGTCGGGTATGGGGAAGGGTCAGGTATGGGGAAGGGTCGGGTATGGGGAAGGGTCAGGTATGGGGAAAGGTCGGGTATGGGGAAGGGTCGGGTATGGGGAAGGGTCGGGTATGGGGAAAGGTCGGGTATGGGGAAGGGTCAGGTATGGGGAAGGGTCAGGTATGGGGAAAGGTCCGGTATGGGGAAAGGTCCGGTATGGGGGAAGGGTCAGGTATGGGGAAAGGTCGGGTATGGGGAAGGGTCAGGTATGGGGAAAGGTCGGGTATGGGGAAGGGTCAGGTATGGGGAAGGGTCAGGTATGGGGAAGGGTCAGGTATGGGGAAGGGTCAGGTGTGGGGAAAGGTCGGGTATGGGGAAGGGTTCGGGTATGGGGAAGGGTCGGGTATGGGGAAGGGTCAGGTGTGGGGAAGGGTCAGGTGTGGGGAAAGGTCCGGTATGGGGAAGGGTCGGGTATGGGGAAGGGTCAGGTATGGGGAAAGGTCGGGTATGGGGAAGGGTCAGGTATGGGGAAAGGTCGGGTATGGGGAAGGGTCAGGTATGGGGAAGGGTCAGGTATGGGGAAGGGTCGGGTATGGGGAAAGGTCGGGTATGGGGAAAGGTCAGGTATGGGAAAGGGTCAGGTATGGGGAAAGGTCAGGTATGGGGAAGGGTCAGGTATGGGGAAGGGTCAGGTATGGGGAAGGGTCAGGTATGGGGAAGGGTCAGGTATGGGGAAAGGTCAGCCTACAAGCAATACTGGTGACAAGTCCTCTATCTTCTCCTTGGCTCTCTTGGGCACAAGATTCTCATTAAGATCGATCAATACAAGCTTTTCAAGCTAAATATCGATCAAAAGATCAAAGAGAATGGCCGCCTCCTCCTGATCATTAAGGTCTATCGATAATTGCTTGTCTAGGTGAATATTGATAAACGTATTGATGGTCATTAGGATTGAATGATACCAACCGATCCAGCTACATTATTGATAAAAAAATGATAATATTTTACTGGCACTCCAGGATTGTCTGAATTGTAATAAAGCTGTAAGGGACTCATGTATGGTCCATGGACGGGTTCGGCAGAATATATTTTTTAATCACTTTGATTACAGCATTGGAGAAATGTGATTGGTTAGAGATGTGAAGGATACAAAAGTAAGGGAATTGCTATAGGGACTCCAAGCTTTCTAAACAAAAGGCCATTGTTGGTGTCAGTGGGAGGAATAGTGTCCCATCATTGGTGTCAGTGAGAGGATTAGTGTCCCATCATTGGTGTCAGTGGGAGGAATAGTGTCCCATCATTGGTGTCAGTGGGAGGAATAGTGTCCCATCATTGGTGTCAGTGGGAGGAATAGTGTCCCATCATTGGTGTCAGTGGGAGGAATAGTGACCCATCATTGGTGTCAGTGGGAGGAATAGTGTCCCATCATTGGTATCAGTGGGAGGAATAGTGTCCCCTCATTGGTATCAGTGGGAGGAATAGTGTCTCATCATTGGTGTCAGTGGGAGGATTAGTGTCCCATCATTGGTGTCAGTGGGAGGAATAGTGTCCCATCATTGGTGTCAGTGGGAGGAATAGTGACCCATCATTGGTGTCAGTGGGAGGAATAGTGACCCATCATTGGTGTCAGTGGGAGGAATAGTGTCCCATCATTGGTGTCAGTGGGAGGAATAGTGTCCCAGCATTGGTGTCAGTGGGAGGAATAGTGTCCCAGCATTGGTGTCAGTGGGAGGAATAGTGTCCCATCATTGGTGTCAGTGGGAGGAATAGTGTCCCATCATTGGTGTCAGTGGGAGGAATAGTGTCCCAGCATTGGTGTCAGTGGGAGGAATAGTGTCCCAGCATTGGTGTCAGTGGGAGGAATAGTGTCCCATCATTGGTGTCAGTGGGAGGAATAGTGTCCCATCATTGGTGTCAGTGGGAGGAATAGTGTCCCATCATTGGTGTCAGTGGGAGGAATAGTGTCCCAGCATTGGTGTCAGTGGGAGGAATAGTGTCCCATCATTGGTGTCAGTGGGAGGATTAGTGTCCCATCATTGGTGTCAGTGGGAGGAATAGTGTCCCATCATTGGTGTCAGTGGGAGGAATAGTGACCCATCATTGGTGTCAGTGGGAGGAATAGTGTCCCAGCATTGGTGTCAGTGGGAGGAATAGTGTCCCAGCATTGGTGTCAGTGGGAGGAATAGTGTCCCAGCATTGGTGTCAGTGGGAGGAATAGTGTACCATCATTGGTGTCAGTGGGAGGAATAGTGTCCCAGCATTGGTGTCAGTGGGAGGAATAGTGTACCATCATTGGTGTCAGTGGGAGGAATAGTGTCCCAGCATTGGTGTCAGTGGGAGGAATAGTGTACCATCATTGGTGTCAGTGGGAGGAATAGTGTCCCAGCATTGGTGTCAGTGGGAGGAATAGTGTCCCAGCATTGGTGTCAGTGGGAGGAATAGTGTCCCAGCATTGGTGTCCGCCCTGCAATTGTATGGAGCCGAGTGGGGGGCCGTCTCCCCTCACTCAGATCCATGCCAAGCCAGGGAGAGGACGTGATTGCCTCCGGCCGCTGCCATCGGCTCTGGTAAGTGGCGGAGGGCACCAAAGGGGGTTGCACTCTCCCGCCATCAATAAAACCAGCGCCCATCAAATGCAGCCTACCAATGCCCATCAATTAATGTTTGCTTGCTTCCATTCATTCAGGAGTCGGGACACAGACACAGTCCTCCGCCGCCGCCGCTGTGCCTCCGACACTTTGTGCGAAGAGAGCGGCAGCTGCCTACTGATTATGAGATTTAGTTGCTTGCTGCAGAGAGAAGAGAGTAGACACATCAGTGGCCGGGCACCCTAGGCAGGTGCCTAGTTTGCCTAGTGGTAGCCCTGGCCCTGCTCACAGTGTGCAGTGAAGTAATATCAGTACAGGAGAGGAGCCGTTACAACTGTGCAAGACGGAAGCGAAGGTTGAAAATCAGCTTTCAAAAAACTTTTCTTTACAGGCTCTCCTTCACTCTTCTGCAATATCCATCCATAGACAGACACATGAGAGAGGCAGGCGGGCCGTGTAGAAGGAGCTCTAATGAGGCTTCCCGACATGCTGGAAATCTCACTGAATGTTCCTTTTTCTGTCAGGTCTGCACTGGGAGATCCAAAATCCCTACCAGGCTCTTCAGGTCTGGCATGGACTCTAAGGGGAACCCCGTGCCCCCAAAAAAAATGGCGTAGGGGTCTCCCCCAAAATCCCCACCAGGCCCTTCAGGTCTGGCATGGACTCTAAGGGGAACCCCGTGCCCCCAAAAAAAATGGCGTAGGGGTCTCCCCCAAAATCCCCACCAGGCCCTTCAGGTCTGGCATGGACTTGAATGTGAACCCCACGCCCCCAGAAAAAAATGGCGTAGGGGTCTCCCCCAAAATCCCTACCAGGCCCTTGAGGTCTGGCATGGACTCTAAAGGGAACCCCACTCCCAAAAAAAAATGGCGTAGGGGTCTTCCCCAAAATCCCTACCAGGCCCTTCAGGTCTGGCATGGACTTTAATGTGAACCCCACGCCCCCCAAAAAATGGCGTAGGGGTCTCCCCCAAAATCCCTACCAGGCCCTTGAGGTCTGGCATGGACTCTAAAGGGAACCCCACTCCCAAAAAAAAATGGCGTAGGGGTCTCCCCCAAATCCCTACCAGGCCCTTCTCCCCCAAATCCCTACCAGGCAGTTCAGGTCTGGCATGGACTCTAAGGGGAACCCCACGCCCCCAAAAAAATGGCGTAGGGGTCTCCCCCTTAAAGCCCTACCATGCCCTTCAGGTCTGGCATGGACTCTAAGGGGAACCCCGCGCTCCCAAAAAAATGGCGCGGGGCCCCCCCCCCCAAAAATCCAATGTTCTTACCATCATAAGACGTGTCTAATGAGTAAAGAGTACTTACGCCAGTATGGAAGACAGCGAGACCATTTCTGCGGTGAGGTGGGCGAGATAGACGAGGAGGAATATGAAGAGGGGCTCGATCATGCGCACTCGCTTTGTGAACCGCGTGATGAAGGCGAGCAGGAAAGCGAACACCAGACCCACCGCCGTCCCTCCGAGACTGACCACGAAGAACGAACCTGCAAGAGAAGCAATATCCGAATGATGTTATTATATATATATATATATATGGGGGAGCAGCTAGTACATTTATTTTTATAGACCTTAAATCATTTTATGTATCTTTCCAAGATTCATTAAAAATAAAAATAAATAAAAAAATATCTTCAGTCTGCAGTCTCTGACCATCTCCTGTAGACAGCCTGCAGTCTCTGGCCAGGGGGGTGATGGCAGGGGGTGTTGGTGGCAGAGCGGGGTGAAGGCAGGGGGTGTTGGTGGCAGAGCGGGGTGAAGGCAGGGGGTGTTGGTGGCAGAGCGGGGTGAAGGCAGGGGGTGTTGGTGGCAGAGGGGGGTGAAGGCAGGGGGTGTTGGTGGCAGAGGGCGGTGAAGGCAGGGGGTGTTGGTGGCAGAGGGCGGTGAAGGCAGGGGGTGTTGGTGGCAGAGGGCGGTGAAGGCAGGGGGTGTTGGTGGCAGAGGGCGGTGAAGGCAGGGGGTGTTGGTGGCAGAGGGCGGTGAAGGCAGGGGGTGTTGGTGGCAGAGGGCGGTGAAGGCAGGGGGTGTTGGTGGCAGACGGGGGTGAAGGCAGGGGGTGTTGGTGGCAGACGGGGGTGAAGGCAGGGGGTGTTGGTGGCAGATGGGGGTGAAGGCAGGGGGTGTTGGTGGCAGAGGGGGGTGAAGGCAGGGGGTGTTGGTGGCAGAGCGTACTTGTTTGTAGCCAAAATACTGAAATTTGCACCTAAAAATGTAATTTCGTGACTTTTCTGAAATGCCAGTAAAAATGTGGCTGTGCCAGTAAATTTCGGGTGTCATGCCAGTAAATTGGGCAACACTGGCTCGGCCACAAGGGGAGCCCTCCTAGCATCTCGGGCTTCTACCAAGTTCCTGACATTCAACTATTTATGGGGGAAAACGTATTATGGCCACTAGGTGGCGCTGAAGGTATAAGAACTATCTATATTAGAGGAAACAGCAATTTTCGTGGTAAGTGTGCGGATATTTGTTACATTTGCAGAACAAATGTTTTATACATAGACCTCTTATTATTATTATTATTATTATGCTAATTCACCCTGAAGACAAGCAAGGCCACCAATACCTGCCGGTGTCATCACCCCCCCCCCCCCCCCCCATTCCCCTGCACAGGAATAGGGCAGGCCGAGTGTTCCTGTTTATATTCCCCTCATTATGCCCTGAAATCACTGCCATTCATATTACATTAGCAATGACTCACAGGCTTCTTCCTTGTCTCAGTAATGACGCGGGTTGTCGCGGCGGGCAAGATGAAGCGGGATAAATATAACTGCCATTTTAATACGGGGATGAGATGGGAACATTGGCTTTAAATGTCCTCATCAGAGTCCTGAATGGCACCCATGAGACTATTTATTGACAACCGTGCTGAAGATTCAACCAGCCAGTCTGTTATTAACCTTAATTGTCAGTTGCGGGGAATGGGTAAAGAGAGAATGCTTAGCATTCTGTGTTAGAGACGATCTAGGACAGTGCTGGTCAACCTACGTGTGGCGCCTGGCCCTGACATCACCAAAGGGCCTCAAATGATATCATGTGAACTGAATGCAACCAGAAAGCTGACAAGGACTGTGCAAACAGCCAGCAGGAGATGGACAGAGACTACAGGCATGCTACAAGAGACAGTCAGAGACTGCAGACATACCATAGGTGATGGTCAGAGACTGCTGACTTTCTACAGGAGATGGTCAGCGACTGCAGGCATGATACAATAGACGATCAGAGACTGCAGACATGATACAGGAGATGGTCAGAGACTGCAGACATGATACAGGAGATGGTCAGAGACTGCAGACATGATACAGGAGATGGTCAGAGACTGCAGACATGATACAAGAGATGATCCAAGACTGCAGACATGATACAAGAGATGTTTCAAGACTGCAGACATGATCCAAAGATGGTCAGAGACTGCAGATATGATACAAGAGATGGTCAGAGACTGCAGACATGATACAAGAGTTGGTCCGAGACTGCAGAAATGATACAAGATATGGTCAGAGACTGCAGAAATTATATGGTCAGAGATGACAGACATGATACAAGAGATGTTCCGAGACTGCTGAAATGATACAAGAGATGGTCAGAGACTGTAAACATCCTATAAGAGATAATCAAAGATTGCAAACTATCTAAAGGAGATGGTCACAAACTGCAGGAATGCTACAAAAGATGGTCAGAGACTGCAGAATTTCTACAGGAGATGATCATAGATTGTAGACATGAGTTGTTGCAGACTGGAGACATGCTCCCAGAGACAGTCATCGCTCGGGGAGACATTATGTGTGTCACTCTGAACACACCATCCCCACCGTGAAACTTGGTGGTGCCAGCATCATGTGGTGGGGATGCTTTTCTTCAGCAGGGACAGGGAAGCTGGTCAGAGTTGATGGATGGGAAGATGGATGGAGCCAAATACAGGACAATCTTAGAAGAAAATCTGTTAAAGTCTACAAAAGACATGAGACTGGGGGGAGGGGTTCACCTTCCAGCAGGACAACGACCCTAAACATACAGCCAGAGCTACAATGGAATGGTTTAGATCAGGGGTGCCCAACCAATGGCCCGAGGGCCACCTGTGCTGAGATTACGTGCCCTGTGCAATCCCGACACCGGCGCTTAACGGAAAGCTGCCAATCACTACTTGCGATCGGGAGATTTCCGATCATGTGACCACGTGAGAGACAGAGTGGTCACATGATAATAAACCCCACCCCCTGGCATCCTACACCCCTTAAAGGGCCGGGAGGCGCCGACTCAAAGTGTATAAAAATGTGCAGCAACACGCCTGAAAAAAACCCACTCAAGATCAAAGTTCTCAGGTGTAAATGCAGCCTAATGCCCCTTTCACACGATCGGCCTGCAAAGATCCGCCTGTCTGTTCTTTCAGGCGGATCTGAGCTGGTCATCCATTGACTTGGGCTATGGGCAGGCAGATGTCAGCGGAGGTGTGTCCGCTGACAACTGCCTGCCATCCGATCCGACAAGATCCATTCGTCATCTGTCCAGCGGATCGGATGGGATTGGATGAACATAGAGTCCGTTTTTATCCGATCTTCCCATAGAGAACAGTGGAGCTCTTACAGGTCCATCCCTGCACAGTGAGCAGAGATGGACCTGTCATCCGCCTGATCAGCGGAGCGATCCCACTGCTGAGCTAGTGGAGTCCGCTGAGCGGATCCGCCCCCTGTGAAAGCGGGCCTAAGAGTCCTGATACTTGTTAAAGGGGTTGTAAAGGAAAAAAAAGTTTCCCTAAATAGCTTCCTGTACCTTAGTGCAGTCCTCCTTCACTTACCTCATCCTTCCATTTTGCTTTTAAATGTCCTTATTTCTTCTGAGAAATCCTCACTTCCTGTTCTTCTCTCTGTAACTCCACACAGTAATGAGAGGCTTTCTCTCTGGGTGTGGAGAAAGCCTCTTGAGGGGGGGAGGGGGCGAGCAGGAGGGTCAGGACGCTCTCTACTTTGCAGATAAAGAAAGGAGCTGTGTGTTAGTGGGCATCCTGACACTCCTGCTCGCCCCCTCCCCCCTCAAGAGGCTTTCTCCACACCAGGGAGAAAGCCTCGCATTACTGTGTGGAGTTACAGACAGAACAGGAAGTGAGGATTTCTCAGAAGAAATAAGGACATTTAGAAGCAAAATGGAAGGATGAGGTAAGTGAAGGAGGACTGTACTAAGGTACAGGAAGCTATTTAGGGAAACTTGTTTTTCCTTTACAACCCCTTTAACAAGTATCAGGACTCTTAGACCCCCCCTTTAAATTTTTTTAGGGAAAAAAAAATTGTTTTCCTTTACAACCCCTTTAACTTTAAAGCAGAACTAAAAGGCAAGGATATTTATCTATATTCCAATGGTCCAATGCTTCCAAAGGTCCCTTGCCAGCACCGGCCTCTTCTACCCGGTCTTTGGCCTTCTTTGAGGGCTAGCATGGGATGACGTGGGAGTCTTTTACCCCGACACACCGGCACTGTGCATGCGCAGCTCCCAGGCCCGTCGCTACAGGACAGGCAAAACAAACAATTGCTTGGGGCCCCGAGCTGGCCTGGGGCCCCCAACTTCCCCAGGCTGTAGCGTAGCCGAGCTCCTCTTCCTTCCTCCTGGAATCCTGTCAGTGCGGCCGGGTACCGGGCGTGGTACAGGAGATTCGGTTTCCTTTTCCCGGACGGACTGACAGGAAGTGCAGGAAGTGCACACGGAGCTCACTTCCAGTCCGGCCAGGAACACAGGAAACTGAATCTCCTGTACTGCGTGGTAACCGGCCCGGCCCGGGCACTATCTGATAGGGGACTGGGGACCCATAATGATAGAACACCGGACCGACAGGAGGAAGAGGAGTTCGGCCATGCTACAGGGAAGAAGGGGAGGTGAGACTAGAAAAACCATAGGGACTAGGGAGGGGGGGAGGAGTAAGAACATGGGAGTAAAAAATGAATGTAGCGTTAATGTAGGCTTTGCGTGCGGGGGGTGTTTGGGGGCCCTCCATTTTGCTTGGGGCACCCAAATTCCTTCAAACGGCCCTGGCAGCTCTGTGTCCATTCCGCGAAGGATTTACGAACACGCAGAGAAGTTTACCTGCTCAGAATTATGTTTTATTTTTGCCTTTAATCCCGAAACGCCTTTGGCAGGTAAAACTTTGTGAATCGCGTCCCACATTACTCACCGACACCTTTCATATAATCCACAGCCTTGACGTTGTGTGGGCCCATCTCAACAAAACAGTTAAACACCTTATACAGAACCTGCAAAAGTGAAAAAATTAATTTAAAAAAAAAAAGTTAAAAATAACCGCAATAAACACAAAATGTAATAAATATCAGTGAGCACAGAATCTTCACAGGTACAGAACAAGAAATAAAAGAATGTATCATACAAATATCAGAAACTGCTACTTGTTAATTACAGATATGGAAATAATGGGATAAGAAAAAAATTGTGTAGTATAGTCAGTAAGTAAAACGTTCAAAGAGCATTTGCACAGACTGTGCATCTGTACAAGGTCCCAGTGGCGGAACTACCAGGGTCACAAAGGTCGCAATTGCATCCAGACCTTGGCATTCCGACCACTGTGGGGGGAGGGGGGGGGTTAGTGGGGCTGCTGACCGCAGGGCTCTGAGCTGAGCTGAGAGCGTCTCTTGCTCATACAGCCCAGAGCCTACACTGACAGTTCCCCCTTCCTCCTCCCCCATGGATGGGAGAGGAGAGAGACAATCTGCTCCTTCTCCTCCTGCCCCTTTCCTCCGATCTTTGTGCTGTGGAAGTGTTAAGCTGAGCAGCTGAGTTTGATGCATACATGGGCATCGAAACTTGCATTTGACTGGACCCTGCTGAACTGGCCAAATTACAATCCATGTTTGGCTGGCTTTAGGCATAAAAATGTAATTTCTAGGGTTGTCCCGATACCGATACCAGTATGCCCCGATGCCTCATCCGATACTAACCTTCCCCCCCCCCCCGCCTCCGCCGCAATGAAAGCCGCCGCCGCCGCATGGTTAAACAGCGTGCGGGGAACATTACAGCTTTCATTTAAATATCTGTAGTGTTTTTCCCGCCGTGCGGCGTATAGACACTCCCCCTTGCTCGGGACTGGACGGGTGATCTGTCCAATCCCGAGCAAGGGGGAGTGTCTATACGCGGCGCGGAACTCTACAGATATTCAAATGAAAGCTGTAATGTTCCCCGCACGCTGTTTAACCATGCGGTGGCGGCATCTAGGTATGGGGGGGAAATGGCTGGATATATGGGGAACATGGCTGCATATATGGGGGACATGGCTGCATATATGGGGGACATGGCTGCATATATGGGGGGACATGGCTGCATATATGGGGGGACATGGCTGCATATATGGGGGGACATGGCTGCATATATGGGGGGACATGGCTGCATATATGGGGGGACATGGCTGCATATATGGGGGGGGACATGGCTTAGACGCAAGTTTCACAACTCGCATTCGGCGTCCTATAAGTATTTATTCCAGTCCAATCCAATATGTGGGGGACATGGCTGCATATGAATGAATGAATGAATGAAAACTTATATAGCGCGGCACATGCAAACTAAATCGCCTCTGGGCGCTTGTTGTTCCTGTGTCCTTTGATATCAAAAGAGATGAGTCTTGATCTTTCTCCTGAACGCTAAGTGATTCTCCTCCAAACTTCATTTTTTCAAACTTCATTTTCCAAAACGACGTTGCCTGCACACCATCGTTTTTCCAAAATGCTCTAGCAAAGCGCGGTGACGTACACCACGTTCGACGGCACTCTGTTCTATTGACGCTCCGTCTCATAACTTGCTTCTGAGCATGCGCGGCTTTAAAAACGTTGTTTTCAACGTCGTTTTGCCCACACACGATCACTTTTTATGACACAAATTACATTTTGAAAAACGACACAAAAAATTCAAGCATGTTCGAATAGTTTTGGTAGTTTTTTTTTGAAGACATAAAACGACGTTTTGCCCACACACCATCATTTTAAATGACGTTTTTGAAAACGTCGTTTTTTTTTTCATCACTAAAAGTGATCGTGTGTACGCGGCATTACAGTCAACAAAACAGGAGAAAAGAAAAATGATATTACTGGACAGACTACCAAAATTCCAGAAGATCTGGTACCACGGGGACGGAAATAACTTTCATAAGACTTGGAATAAACTCTCCTCACAAATCTAATAAATCCCTAAAGGAATGTTAAAGCGAATGTAAACCCAAGAAGAAAAATGTTATATATTGCAGCTTACAAAATCTTTAAATCGGTTTCCTGTTTTTCAGGCTTTGCTCCCCTCTATTTCCACCTCGGGATCCTGATAGTAACATACTTCCTGTCAGTGCAAGCTGGTGGTATATTCTTCTTTTTTTTTTGGGGGGGGTGGTCGGTCGGGTCTACCGCAAACCCCCCATTGGTGACCAATAGGATCGCTTCTCCTCTCAGCCAATCGGGTCTGGTAGGCTGAATTAGATGGGCACTGGTGGGCTGCACTTGATGGGCGCTGGTGGGCTGCATTTGAAGGGCGCTTCATTAAAAAGGTGGGGTTAACATGGTCAGGGAAAAGGGGGCGGAGTCAGGGGTGGAGCAGCAAAATTACGTTTCCCCTAGGTAGTCAAAAATCCTTGCACCAGCCTTGCTCAGGACCCACTTCCTAAACCGATATTGTCCGTGAGGAGAATCATGAAGACAATAGCTATTATTAATTCGCTAATGTCACACAACTGGGTGGTCTCAGGGCGCACTGCTCCGCGCCCTGAGCCCACCCTTTTTAAAGCCAATTAGAGCCTCAGGCTCTAATCATGTGCTTCTAAAAAAAATAAAAAACACCATTGTAATCCATGCGTCCGGCGCCCTGTATGTAGATTAGGGGCCGGGCGCATGAATTAGGGGGGCGGCGTCCGTATGGATGGGCTGACGCTGCTTCCTGTCCTAGGGTGACACCAATTCAGTGTACTGTATTGATGAAGGAACAGCGTTGTCACCCTAGGACAGCATCATTCCGACTACAGAATACCCCCCCCCCGCCGGTCTCTATGGTTTATGGGGAGGGGTTCTGAAGACCATAAAAAAGAGCTGAGAACAATTTAACTTATAGAAGTGCAGAACAGGAAGTTATCCGCTCACAAGAATTCTGGTAGAATTGACAGACTTTTTGCAGTTATTACTTTCATTGACTGCAATGGCTGCTTTCGTTAAAATCCAGTCATGAAGGTCCTTGCTAATGCACTTCCTGTCACAGGGTGACAACACTCTGTCCCTGTCTTCCTGTTGTGCTTTTGCGTTGTCACCCTGACACACAGGCTTACGCTAGAGACTGCAAGGGACTAGTTTCAGCACACATTAAGCAGGCCTTGGTCCACCATTATCACCATCAGATGTGCCCTGAGATAAAGCATAATCTAATGTCACACACTGCATAGCTCAAAAGAGGTGAGCTGAGTGTAATCTGAGACCTAAGTGTAGGGAAAGGACAACTAACCTTCTACACCATCTCACAGCTGAGGCTGTCACTTATAGGCCCACAAGCCCTTGGAGTCCCCACAACCTGTCAGAAATTATTCATGCAGAGGAACAAGACTGCAGACAGAAATCAGTCTGAAAGTGTAATCTGAGACCTGAGTGGAGGGAAAGGACACACCCCTTCTTAAAAGGAAACATGCACAGCTGAGATCATCAATCACTTGCTGTGTGCTGGAAGGAGGGAAGGGCCGCCCCTCTGGATTGCCTGGTGTTGGTATAGACCAGTGATGGCAAACCTTGGCACTCCAGATGTTTTGGAACTACATTTCCCATGATGCTCCTGCACTCTGCAGTGTAGTAGAGCATCATGGGAAATGTAGTTCCAAAACATCTGGGGTGCCAAGGTTCACCATCACTGGACTATAGACTGTCAGAAGTGACTTGTGCAGATGACGGAGGAATGAGAGAGCAGACAGAAACCACACTCTGTGCTTTGGATTGAGACAAGTAAACACTATAGAGCAGGGGTCTCAAACTGGCAGCCCTCCAGCTGTTGCGGAACTACAAGTCCCATTAAACATTGCAAGTCGGACAGTTACAAGCATGACTCCCGCAGGCAGAGGCATGATGGGACTTGTAGTTTCGCAAACAGCTGGGAGGTCCACCAGTATGAGACCCCCTGCTATAGAGGGATATGCTTTTTTCCTATTTTACGTCTGAGGTTTACAATCACTTTAATAAAACACGTCGATCCGTCTTTCCCTCGCCTGGCCTCCTTCCAGGGCTGGACTGGGACAACACTTTGACAGGTCTTTCCCATGGCGGCCGGACAACTCCCGTACCCCCCCCTCCCCCCCCGGCAACCCAAGCCCCCTCTCCCCCTTCACTAGCCTCTAGCCGTTCTACTTTATTAGAGTAGAACGACTGGTACTTTTATAGGCAGTACCAGTGGTTAGACATGTGCATTCGTTTTCGTTAGAATGCATTTTTCGTCCGAAAATCAGGTTTTTTCGTTATCGTTTTAACAAACGATAACGAAAGTGCAAGAAACGAAAACCGAAAGATCCGACATAAAAAATGCTTTATTTTCGTTTTCGTTGCGGTAAAAATTCGATATAGAGAGATTCGACATTATAGGGAAAAGATTTAACATCATAAAGAAAAGATTCGACACTATAGAAATAATAGATTCGACATTACAGAGAATAGATTTCGATTTATGAGACGTAAAGATTCGACGTTCCGTCGAATATTCTTTTGATCAATCAGCAGCCAAAAAGATTCGACGTTCCGTCGAATATTCTTTTGACCATTCGACAGAAACCAAGTATTATTGGATTTTCGGACGAAAGCTATTCCTCAACGAAAAACTAAATAAATCAAAACGATTTTCGGGAGTAACTAAATAAATTTATTTTCCAAACGAAAAAACGAAACAAAATATTCCAGTCTGCACATGTCTACCAGTGGTCTTTCCCATGGCGGCCGGACAACTCCCGTACCCCCCCTGGCAACCCAAGCCCCCTCTCCCCCTTCACTAGCCACTAGCCGTTCTACTTTATTAGAGTAGAACGGCTGGTACTGGTACTTTTATAGGCAGTACCAGTGGGGAAGCTAGACATTATTTCATCGGGGGCAAAGAATCAGTTTGGTGCCCCCCCTTATGGGACAAGATTAGGCAGAAGTGAGAAACTCCCAGGCCATAGCTGTTGAGTCAGCTGTCGGTCCCCTTTCTCATGCTCCTCTGTCACCCCCCCTGCTCCTCTGGTCCTCCCCCTGCTTCTCTGTTCCCCCCAGGTGAGCGCTGCAGGGAGGGAGAAGAGGTGAGCGCTGCGGGAAGGGAGAGACAGAGGAGCGGAGGGGGGGGCGGCGGTCTGCTGTCACTGAAGCCGGCCCACTGAGCCATGGGCCCACCGGGAAACTCCCTGTAGTCCCAATGGCCAGTCCATCCCTGCCTCCTTCTGTATCTTTTCTATATACTCTCGAAGCAATAAAGTAACCTTTCCCATACCGCGGCGGCGTGAAGCTTCTCATACATTTCAGGTCAGTCTTCCCGCAGCACTTGGTCGCTGGGGAAACCCGGGTTAATAATGCACAATAAAAAAAAAAAGCGCACTGCGCCGCGCATACAGAACTTCCGACTTCTAAGGAGCCGCAGAGACTTTCGTAAATTGGTGCTATCGATCGCGGTTTGGCATTCTCGTTTAGTGTTCGGTAACCCCCACAGGACCGCACACTGGAAAAAAAAGAAAGTAATTGACATGCAGGATATTGATTACACAGGGAGATGTTCAAATGACGGAAATCACCCAATTAAAACATATAACAGGTTTTCCTGTATCCGGAGGGCAAAGGGGGGGGAGGGGTGGGGGGAGTAAAATCAGTTTGTTTATTTTCAGAGCTGTGAATTAGTAAAAATGACAACCGCTCCATTGGCCAGATTCAGCATTAGTTACGACGGCATATCTCGAGATACGCCGCGTAACTTCTAAACAGCGCCGGCGTATCTTTTTTCTGTATTCAGAAAACAAGATACGCCGGGTTTGAGCTAAGATACGAGCGGCGTAATTGTATTACGCCGTCGTATCTTAACTGCATTTTAAAGATGGCCGCTAGGGGCGTTCCCGCCGATTTACGCCTAGAATATGTAAATCAGCGAGATACGCCTATTCACAAACGTACGCCCGGCCGACGCAGTGAATTTACGCCGTTTACGTAAGGCGTTTTCCGGCGTAAAGATAAACCACCAAAAAGATGGCGCATCCTATGTTAAGTATGGACGTCGGGACCGCGTCAAATTTTTCAGATTTTACGTCGTTTGCGTAACTCGTCCGTGAATGGGGATTGACGTCAATTACGTTCACGTCGAAAACAATGCGTCGTAGCGCCCAACCATCCCCTTTGGTAAAAAAAAAAAAATCGCAATAAGCGTTTATTGATTTGGTTTGTGCAAAAATTGTAGCGTCTACAAAATAGTGGATAGTTTTATGGCATTTTTATTAATATATATATATTTTTTACCAGTAATGGCGGCGATCAGCGATTTTTATTGGTGCTGCGACATTATGGCAGACACATCGGACACTTTTGACACATTTCTGGGACCATTGGCATTTTTATAGTGATCAGTGCTAGAAAAATGCATGGATTAATGTAAAAATTTCACTGGCAGTGAAGGGGTTAACACTAGGGGGCAAGGAAGGGGTTAATTATGTTCCCTAGGTTTGCGCAAAATTTATAGCGTTCACAAAATAGGGGATAGTTTTATTGCATTTTTGTTAATTTTTTTATTTTTTACTACTAATGGCGGCGATCAGCAATTTTTTTTCGTGACTGCAACATTATGGCGGACTCTTCAGATAATTTTGAAACATTTTTGGGACCATTGTCATTTTCACAGCAAAAAATGCATTGTTTATTGTGAAAATGACAATTGCAGTTTGGGAGTTAACCACAAGGGGGTGCTGAAGGGGTTATGTGTGACCTAATGTGTGTTTACAACTGTAGGGGGTGTGGCTGTAGGTGTGACATCATCGATTGTGTATCCCTATAAAAAGGGATCACACTATCGATGACGCCGCCACAGTGAAGAACGGGAAAGCCATGTTTACACACGGCTCCCCCCGTTCTTCAGCTCCGGGGACCGATCGCAGGACGTACTAGCACAGGACGTACCTGTACGTGCATGTGCCCAGCCGTGCCATTCTGCCGACGTATATGTGCAGGAGGCGGTCCTTAATTGGTTAAAAAACACCCCTTAGAATTTCTGGTGGTGGCCATCTTGAGTAAGGGCAAATGATTCATGTAGCATTTACTTCCTGGAATATACTATATTACCATTGATATTGATCAGAGTGGGGGTATATGGGTATCTGGGGTTGTAATTAGGGTAGGGGTTTCTGGGGAGGTGTGATGAGGGTGGGGTTATCTATGGGTGTGAACAGAGTGAGGGGTATCTGGGGGTGTACAAAAAGAAGAAAAGAAAAAGGCGCACCAGCCTAGTGTGTTACTGTTATACCAATTTAATAGAATAAAAATGTATAAAAAAAACTACTCACAAAGAATCACAATAGGCTTATCGACAAACGCTGTAGTGGATAACCCTCGAACCACATTCCAACGGGGGGGGGGGGGTGGGGGTGTGTCACTGCCGGCTGACGCGTTTCGAGGCTCCAAAACCTCTTCATCAGAGCCCAGCAGTCCTGGGGGTGTAATCAGGGCAAGGGTATCTGGGGAGATGTGATCAGGGTGGGTATATGGGGGTATAATCAGGGTGGGGGAATATGGGAAGGCGTGATCAAAGTGGGAGTATCTGGGGGAGTGGGTGATTTGGGAGTTTGCTAATGGGGGAACCCAGTTATTGGAAGTTTTAGTTGGCCTCACCTAGTGGCGGCTGGTGAAGTTTTAGGATGGGGGGGGACGGGACGGGACGCCATGCCCCGTTCTTCCTTTTTAACTCATCCCACTTCTCATAAGCCCCACCCCTTATACAGGTCAGCATTACAGATAGGGTATATAGGTCAGCATTGGGTATATAGGTCAGCATTACAGATAAGGTATATAGGTCAGCATTGGGTTTATAAATCAGCATTGGGTATATAGATCAGCATTACAGATAGGGTATATAGATCAGCATTACAGATAGGGTATATATAGGTCAGCATTGGGTTTATAAATCAGCATTGGGTATATAGGTCAGCATTACAGATTTAGCACTCACACCCCTCTCCCGCCCCCCTACCCCACCGCTTGTTGTAGCTCTGACAGCACCCCCCCCCCCCAGGGTCTCGCGGCCCTGACATCAGCACCCCCCGCGAGTGACACTCTGACAGCGCCGCCCCCCCCCCCCCCGCGCGCGGCTGGAGGCTTCGATAGCACCCCATTCCCCACGGGGCTCACGGCTCCTCCGCACACAGAACCATGCTTCTCATGCTTCCTGCGCTCTCTGCGTCTCCTCTTCCACCAAAGCACTGGGCATCCAATAGGATCACCCGGCGCTTTGACCAGTCGGGAAACAGGTCTCACTGACCCGCCTCCTGATTGGTGGGGAGGCACTGTAGTGTGACAATAGCAAAAATGTATTTGCTATGATCGCGCAATTGGGTGGGATCGGGGTGCACTCTCTGCCCACTTTTTTTTAAGCCTATTAGAGCCTCTAGCTCTAATCGGGTGCTTAAATAAAAAAATAAAAAAAAACACCCCCGCCATAGGAATCCATGTGTCCGGCGTCCTAAAAGGATAGAATGGATAGAGGGGCGGCGACAGGAATAGAGGGGCCCTCAATGCACAGGCCGCCATGGGCCTGCCAGCTGCCTGTGGCCAGTGAGGGGGAAGCAAGGAATGCATAACCCCACCCCCTCATTAAACACCGCCGTTTAGTGAAAGGTCAATTTTCATTGGTGTGCGACGTCCTTCTCATTGCGCCCCATCACATTACGGAATGTGAAGGAGGTACCAGCTCGGTTTTAGACCGGGAATAGCAAGTGGATGGGGGCAATCGGTTGAGGAGGAGGGGGGGGGGGGCTTTAAAATGCATCTTTGCCTATGTTGACAAAAATCCTTGCAGCGGCCCAGTTTCCCAGTACCAGTGCCTCGGTTGCAACAGCTGGTTGTCATCTCCATCGGACATTCAGGAGTTGACAACAAAGGAGCACAATTGGGAGATGGGGACAAAGCGTTGTCACCCTATAAAAAAGGAAGTGCCTAAACCAGAAAGCTGCAGATTAAAAAAAAAAAAAAAAAAGACTGAAAGTTACATTTATTCAGGTCAGATGAGGACCGAAATTCGTTTATTTTTCTTTGAAAAGGAAACTGTGTTCCTATTTCGTTGTTTTACCACCTGTATGAAAAACGCGCGGCCTCATTGCTTCGGGGTTGTCATAAAAACTCTTCTGTGATTCGAACATTGTCCTATTTTACAGAAAGTGCCACCTTATTGTCCGTACAAACCCGAACAACACCTTCAGAACACGACGTCTCTGTGTGGCGGCCACCGCAAAGAAAGAGCGAGGAAAAACAGATCAATAGTTCCAATTACTCTCCAGGGGAGGAAAAAAAAACGGTGTAATCCGTGTTCTAGACAAACATTACATATCTGCGTTCAGTTTAATCAACCTGGATTTTGCCGCTATATGAGATTCCGGGCAGCTGATTGTATTGACTTAGCTTTATAAAGGTTTTAATAGGTAACGCCACTTTCATGGAAAAAAATACTGCAAATAATAAAAAAATAATAATAAATTTAGCTTATTCGTTTTCTTATTTCCTCCTAAGACCTCTTGCCCTCTAGCTGCCTCGTCACCTCCTCTCATTCTCACCTCCAGGACTTCTCCAGAGCCTCCCCCCGCCCTCTGGAACTCCCTACCCCAATCTGTCCTACTATCTCCTACCCCTGTCTACTATTAGACAATCTCTGAAAACTTGTCTCTTCAGACAATGTCCGTTTTCATCAGATCGCTCTATAGGAGATAGCGGTCCCCGACAAGCCCCTCCCCGCTCAGTGAGCAGAGAGGAGCTTGTCATTCGTCGGCTCAGCGGAGATCTGCGGACTGATCTCCCGCTGAGCTGGCGGGAGCAGGCGGACTCCGCCTCGTGTGAATGAGGCCTAAAAGAGAAGAGAGGCACCTCAAAGTGTAGCAATAAGTTGCTAAATGTTGTACCTTCATTAAATGTAACCATATTGCTACACTTAGGCCTTGTACACACGAGGGGATATTTCCGCTGAACATGGTCCGACGGACCATTTCAGCCGAAAAATCCCCTCGTCTGTAGGGGCAAACGGCCGCTTTTTGCCGGATTCATCCGGCGGAAAAATTTCAAAGCAGCGGACATATCTTGCCGCACATGCGTCGTATCCTGTGAATGGATCCGACGCATGCGCGCGGAAGTGTTTACTTCCTGGTGCGGTGACGTGGCGGCGTCAACGTCACCGCCGCGTCACCGCGCTGTCCGCCGGCGGGGAATTTGATCCGATGGTGTGTACAGCCATCGGATCAAAACACCCCAGCGTAAATATACGCTGTAAACGGTCCGGGGACCGTTCACAGCGGATATATTCAGCCGTGTGTACAAGGCCTTAGGCTGCGTACACACGATCAGACATGTCCGATGAAACATGTCCGACGGACTGTTTACAGGCTGAAGTGGTCTGTTGGTCCGATGTGTGTACACACCATCGGACCAAAATCCCCTCGGACCAGAACGCGGTGACGTAGAACACAACGCCGTGATGAAAAAACTAAGTTCAATGCTTCCAAAGATGCGTCGACTTGATTCTGAGCATGCGCGGGTTTTTGGTCCGATGATTTTGGGTACTAACCATCGAACCTGTCCGAGGGACAGGTTTCCAGCGGACAGGTTTTCAAGCATGTTTTAAAACTTTGGTCCGCTGGAAAACGGTCCGATAGGCCGTACACGCGATCGAAAATGTCAGCTGAAACTGGTCTGCGGACCTTAGGCCGGGGGGGGGGGGTGGGGTATCAGGTGGAGGAGCATCCCCTGGTCTCTCCCTGGCTGCCTGGCTGCCCTCCAAAGCCACAGCTATGCGGGTGAGGACCGCCTCCATAGAAACTGTCTGAGCCTATACAGCCACTCTCAGGGCCTTCACCTCGCCCACAAGTTCCGCCGTTGAGGACTGAAGCTCCCCCAGGCAGCTGGATACAACGGTTGTACGCTAGCAGTACAGGCGTTAAAGCGGATCTCCACCCTAAAGTGGAGTCGTGCTGATCGGAACCCTCCCCCCCCTCCGGTGTCACATTTGACAGCTTTCAGGGGGGTGCAGATACCTGTATAATACCTGACAGGTATTTCCACCCACTTCCGGCCACAGCAGAGTCAGGCAAAAGATGGGTTTTCCTAGCTTCCCGTCGCCCCCCGTTGTGTGCTGGGAACTCTCGGCTCTCAGCACACAGCAGGAGCCAATCGGAGGGCGCAGCGCGACTCGCACATGCGCCGTAAGGAAACCGGGCAGTGAAGCCGGGGCACTTCAACTTCCTGGTTCCCTCACCGTGGATGGAGGGGGGAGCAGCTAACGCTCATCTCTCTGCTGCGGACGGCGCTGGACTCCAGGACAGGTAAGTGTCCTAATATTAAAAGTCAGCAGCTGCAGTATTTGTAGCTGCTGGCTTTTAATATTTTTTTTTAATGGGCCATCCGCTTTAAGTACGCTCGCAGATAACTGCAGCAGTTGGTGTTCTGCTCTGATGCCATCTGATACTAATAACGATCCTATAGATGGCTCAGCCAAGAGAGCGCAACGCGACAGAACGAAAGCGGTCTGCGTGTCACTCACTGCCGATAAATAAAGGATGGGACCAGCAGGGCAGATCACTTCCCAAAACGTCTAAATTAAATTTATAAAACGAGAACAGATTAAAGAATCTAAACCTTAACCACTTCAGCCCCGGGAAGATTTTACCCCCTTAATGACCAGGCTATTTTTTGCTATACGGCACTGCGTCGCTTTAACTGACAATTGCGCGGTTGTGCGTCATCGTACCCAAACAAAATTTGCGCCCTTTTTTCCCCCCACAAATATAGCTTTCTTTTGGTGGTACAAAAATGCACTCATCAATGTAAAAATGACACTGGCAGGGAAGAGGTTAACACTAGGGGGGCGATCAAGGGGTTAACTGTGTTCCCTTAGCGTGGTCTAAATCCAAATTGCTAAGTGTGAACGGGGCCTAAATTATTGTGGAATAAAGTTTTGTTTTCTCCTGCCTCTGATGTAACAAGCAGGTGGAGCACCACCCAGTTAAAGCAGAACCAAAAGGGGAAGTTCCACTTGTTTGCATCCTCCCTCCTCCCCCTTTTCACTGCCACATTTGGCACTTTTTGGGGAGGAGCGGGTACCTGGTTTTGACAGGTACCCGCTCCCACTGCTGGTCAGAGCGCAGCGGCGATCTGAGTGGAAGTTTGCATCCCCCCCCATCCCAGCCTCCACAACCTTCTGGGACACATCACAGGTCCCAGATGACTGCGTGATCATTCACAGAGCGCAGTGGGAAAGATGGAAGGCTTCACTTCCGGTTTCCTTTACTTAAGATGCTGGACCTGAAGCCAACTGACTTCCCTGAAAAAGTTAGTGTCCTAATATTAAAAGTCAGCAGCTACAGTATTTGAAGCTGCTGACTTTTACATTTTTGGGGGGAGAGACTGGAGCTTCCTTTTTAAAGGACAGAAGTGTTGAGCTGCTTACCTGCCACTGGCATCCATTTTCTAGAACTGCGGCCCGGGGCCCAATTCGGACCTTTACTTGCCTTTATCTGGCCCTTGGAGCAGTGTTCCTCTCACCAGTACAAGACACTTATCAGGGAAATAGACGATCTATGACGCACTGCACCATGTTTGGGCAAGCGCACGTCGGAGTTTAGGCAGGCGCATGCCAGGACTAGGCGGCCGCACGGCAACGGCGAACGCCCGGTGTGATGGTCGCCCGGCCTATTTAAACCTGCTGCTGACACTGGCGCATCAGTGGTGTATCTTCAGCATTCCTGTGTCCTGCGTATCCGTTGTTCCTGATCTGTGTACCGACCCGGCCTGACCTGATCCTTCTGACCCACTGGCTTGATCCTTGGCTTGCACCTGACTTCTCTCCGCCTGCTTCCTGCATCTGATCCCGGCCTGGCTACTGGACTCGTTTATCTTGCTCCCTAAACTTGACTCTGATCCTGACTTCCTGTGTTGACCCCTTGCCTGGCTCCTATCCAGTCTGTCCACCAGTTCCTGCTTCCTGGACCACCCAAGCATGCCCGTCTCCAGTTTCAGCTAGCAGGCACCCATGCTTCTGTGGGCACCACACCTGCTGTGTCAGTGTCACCTTCAGCGGTGTGTTGCGCTCGGCCGCAAAGGGAGCCCTCCTAGCATCTAGGCCTTCTACCAAGTTCCTGACAACACTATTCCAACCACTGACACCAACGACGCGGCATAATTCCTCCCACTGATACATGAAGAATCGTTCTTGCCAAACCAATCATTAACCTTCTATGAGGAGGTGATTTGCCGTCTAGATAAATGAAGGCCCGTAGAACAGGTGTATCTATATTTTGCAAAGGAATTTGATACAGTTAAATGTTAAACGTTTACTGTACAAAGTAAGGTCTGTCGGCATGGACCATAGGTTGAGTACATGGATTGAAAACTGGCTACAGGGGCGGGTTCAGAGGTGGACATGTGTCTTTTTTAACCTCACCTACTATGTAACTATTATTATTCCTACTGACACCAATAATGGGGTACTATTCCTCCCACTGACCCCATTGTCTGGCTCCCTAAAGTCTGAAAAACATTAAACTAGCCATTAGTTTAGAAAACCAATGAGGTGTCACAGCTTTCTTGGTTGGTGCTTTGGTGTGGGACTCCTCTCATCCTATGTCTGTTTAGGGCTCTCTCATACCGGTCACCAAACCGATACATAGCTTTAGGCCACAGGTAGGCTCATGTGAGGGACATGTTTGCCCAACAGGGGTGCACAGGTGTTCCATGCATTCCCATTCATGTCTATTGGGATGCAGCAGCTGTACGGAGACAGTTGCTGCTCCCAGTTTGACAGCTGAGTGAGTGCGTCGCTTCCCCCTACACATTGTGGGCCAGATTCTGGTAGAATCCGCGGCGGCGTAAGCCATTTACACTACGCCGCCGCAACTTACTGGAGCAAGTGCCGTATTCTCCAAGCACTTGCTCCGTAGTTTGCGGCGGCGTAGTGTAAATGGCCCGGCGTATCCCCGCGTAATTCAAAGGGGGCGGCTTGTATTTAAATTAAGCGCGCCCCCACGTCGATTGAACTGCGCATGCGCCGGCCGGGAAAAAAGCCCAGTGCGCATGCTCCAGCTCACGTCGGAAAACGTTGTTGAAACCGACGTGAAAACGACGTGATCGAAATTTACGCAATGCCCTATTCGCGAACGACTTAGTAAAACGACGTAACCGACGGAAAAAGACGACGCTGACCTTAACATGGCATACGACGGAACTTCGTAAGCCTACCCCTCATATAGCTGGGGTAGGTTTACGCTTACGGAAACGACGTAAACGACGACGAGGCGGCGAAAAAACGTTCGGGAATCGGCGTATCAGGCTCATTTGCATAGGCAAATGAGAAATCAACGTAAAGGCCACCTAGCGGCCAGCGATGTCATTACATCTACGATCCGTCGGTGTAAGTGTTTTACACCTGTCGGATTTTCGCCGTATCTATGCATAAATGATTCTATGAATCAGACGCATAGATACCCGGGGGAAAAAACACCGTCGTATCTCTTTTGAGAATCTGGCCCTGTGTCTTTGTTTTATCACAGGAAAAGGGGGTGAAAACTTTGGAGCATGCAGCACTTACCACGGTCACGGCGTCATTCAGGAGAGACTCTCCAAACACGATAATGAAAAGGGTCTCGTTGACGTGAACCTCTTCAAACACGGCCAGCACAGCGACGGGGTCCACAGCGGAAATGAGGCTTCCAAAGAGCAGGAAATCCATCAGACCGGCTTCTACCTGGGGATCTTAAGCAATAATTGGTTACAATTAGGGATCCATTTTTTCTTACGAGTGCCGATGCTTTTTTTTTTTTTTAGTACTGGTACCAATTACCGACACCTACCGCAACTTTTTTGTTTACACTTCAGCTGTCAGCACAAAGCATTGAAAAGTTATTTACAAATAAAATACTTTTTTTTTTGCGCTTTTTTCAATGTGAAATGTGTAAATATATGTTAAAGGTGTCAAAATATTAACGAACAAAGCAAAACAACAAAAAACAGAGTTTTAATTATTAAAGGGGTGGTTCCGCCGAATTTGCTATTTTTTTAAAAAGTCCTTTCTTCCCTTATGCTAGTATAGCATAATCTACTCACATATTCCATCGACCTAGGCGCCAGTACCGAGATTTGCGGGCAAATATATCTTTATATTTCCGTGTGATGGACGTTTCCATCTTAACTGCGGGCACTTTGAAGCCCAGCGTCGCCGTCTTCCGGGATGCGGCGAATGCTGGAGTCCCAGCATTCACCGCTCTATCCCGCGCATGCCCAGTGTTGACGGCGACCCGCCCCCCTGCCCCGAAATAACGCGAGATTAGCACACACGATGTTTATGTTTCTTTTCCTGAAATCGTGAGCCTGCAATCCCAGCAACATTAGCGCGCAGGAAAGAAAAAAATCAACACGCCCATCCCCGCTCAGCCAGACCAGGAAGTGACTGCAGATCAAAGGTATAGAAACGTTTTAAAACATTTTTAATGGCGAAAGTTTATTAGGCGCAATGTGCCCTTGTGTGTAGGGTAAAGTAGCTAGATAGGGAGAACTACCCCTTTAATAATTTATAAAAAAGAAGTGTACAAAAAATAATTAGCAGGAAAATAATAATTAAATGGAGAAGGAGAATACACAGTTAGTTAAGGCTGGTTAGAGTAAATTAAGGGTTAATAAGGGGTTAAAAAGAGAAGACAAGTCCAATTCTCAGGACATTGTTTACACTTCAGCTGTCAACAGGGGGAAGCCTACTGACAGCTGAATGAGTCATTGGTTGTTAAGGACACAGAAGCCCCGCTCCTTAACGACTTAAGGACCGCCGCACGCACTTATACGTCCACAGAATGGAACGGCTGGGCACAAGGGCGTATATATACGTCCTCGCCCAGTAGCGGGTCGGGGGTCCGATCGGGACCGCCTCCGCTGCGTGCAGAGGTCCCCCTGGCTCTGGGAGCGATCCGGGACAAGGGGGCAGATGTCCGTATTTTCCGCCCCCCCCCGCGATCACTCCCAGCCAATGGGAGCGCTCCCCCTACGTGTCACTTCCTCCTCCTGTGTAAACACAGGAGGGGGAAATTATGTAATCTCTCATCGCAGCGGTATTTCCAACCGCTGCTGAGGAGAGATCACATCACAAGTAAGTGTGCACCAACACTACACTGACACACACACACACATAGGCACATTAACCCCTTGTAATCACCCCCCCCCCCCACCCCCCTGTCACAGTGTGACTGAATGCAGTGATCTAATCACTGCATTTAGTGTCAGTGTGACAGGCAGTGTAAAAGTCAGTTAGTGTTAGGTCCAGGGTAGCCCCGTACCCCCCCCCCTAATAAAGTTTTAACCCCCTGATCACTGCCCTAGTTAACCCTTTCACTCCCTATTGCCAGTGTCACTAAGCGATCATTTTTCTGATCGCTGTATTAGTGTCGCTGTTGCCCCTAGGTAGCTCATTTTTTTTTATTGCGATTTTTTTTACTAAAGACATGTGGCTAAATAAATTTTGGCCTAAATGATTGACTAAAATTTAGTTTATTTGATTTTTCTTATAACAAAAATGAAAAAATATAGATTTTTTTTCAAAAATGTCGCTCTATTTTTGTATATAGCGCAAAAAATAAAAATTCGCAGAGGAGATCAAATACCACCAAAAGAAAGCTCTATTTGTGGGAAGAAAAGGACGCAAATTTTGTTTGGGAGCCACGTCGCACGACCGCGCAATTGTCTGTTAAATCGACGCAGCGCCGAATTGTAAAAACACCTTGGGTCATTTAGCAGCATATTGGTCCGGGTCTTAAGTGGTTAAAGCGGAGTTTCACCCCCCCTCCAAAATGTAAAAGTCAGCATCTACAAATACTGTAGCTGCTGACTATTACTATCAGGGCACTTACCTGTCCAGCGGCCCAACAGTGTCCTCACCACAGCCTATTCTTGAATTGCCTCTTGGGTGTTGGCACTGCCATCTCGGCTAAGGGAAACCGCCAGTGCTCTCCACGGGTCATTGCGGCGACGGCGGCTTCCGTTTCCTCCCTTATCCATGGCGACCAATCGGGAGTCTTCTCTTTTTGGCCGATCTGAAAACGGGTCTCGCACCCACTTCTGATTGGCCGGATTAATTCGCTGTTGTAACACCTGGGTGGGTTAAGGGCGCAATGCTCTGCGCCACAAGCCCACCCTATTTCGAAGTCTATTAGAGCCTTTGGCATTGATACCTATTGCTCTAATCTGGGGCTTTAAAAAAACACCCTGGCCGCCGGAATTCAGGTGCCAGGCGCCCTGAAAGGGGCCGGACGCATGAATAGGGGGTGGCCGCGTCGAATGTGGATAGATACATGCTTTGCATGAATCTATCCATTAACCCAGTGTTTTTCAACTCCAGTCCTCAAGGCACACCAACAGATCATGTTTTCAGGCTTTCCATTATTTTGCACATGTGATTTGATCAGTTTCACTGCCTGAGTAATCACCACAGCCATTTCATCTGAGGGAAATCCTGAAAACTTGACCTGTTGGTGTGCCTTGAGGACTGGAGTTGAAAAACACTGCATTAACCATATAGGGGGTGGCGTGGATAAAGAGGGCGGCGCCCGGGTGCCCCTAATGGACAGGCCGACACCGATACCGGTGCAACCCTAGTTACAATTTAGCAACTATTCTGACTGCTACCTATCCTATAGAATGCTTGTAATGTTAGAACAAAAATTGTCTCTGGACAGCCGCACTCTGAACAAATTGTAGCCTTTATTAAAAGAAGGACAGCACTACAAGTCACAGCAAAGTAAAAGAAAACCCAACTGCTGACGCGTTTCGCACTGAAACTAGTGCTTAGTCAACTAGTGCTAGTGCTTAGTCATGTGTTATGACTAAGCACTAGTTTCAGTGCGAAACGCGTCAGCAGTTGGGTTTTATTTTACTTTGCTGTGACTTGTAGTGCTGCCCTTCTTTTAACCAGTTAAGCAGTTTAACCGCCGCATGTAAATTTACGTCAGCAGAATGGCACCGACAGGCACATCAACGTATATATACGTTGGTGCCTTGAGGGGGTTCGGGGGTCTGATCAGACCCCCCCCCCGTACATGCGGCGGTCCCCGTAGCTGGCCGAGCGATCCATGCAGAGTGGGCGGCTATTCGTTTTTGTTCGCTCTCAGCCAATCCGCGCGCCCCCCCCCGCCCTGTCACTTCCTCCTCCTGTGTAAACACAGGAAGGAGGAAGCGATGTGATCTCTCCTTCAGCGTTTTTTTCAACCACCACTGAGGAGAGATCACATCGCACAGTAAGTCTGCACTAACACTACACTGACACACACTACACATAGTCACATTAACCCCTTGCGATCGCCTCCCCCCCTGTCACAGTGTCACTGAATGCAGTAATCATACATGTATGATTACTGTATTTAGTGTCAGTGTGACAGTCAGTTAGTGTTAGGTTCAGGGTAGCCCCTGTACCCCCCCTAATAAAGTTTTAACCCCTTGATCACCACTCTAGTTAACCCTTTCACTCCCTATTGCCAGTGTCACTAAGCGATCATTTTTCTGATCGCTGTATTAGTGTCGCTGTTCCCGCTAGGTATCTAATTTTTTTTTTATTGCGATTTTTTTTTTTACTAAAGACATGTGGCTAAATAAATGTTGGCCTAAATGATTGACTAAAATTTAGTTTATTGGAGTGTGGCTGTCTAGAGACAATTGTTGTTCCTGCTTTGCTAAGTGCATTGCCTGCACCTGAGTTGTCTGCAGCGGTGGATGATTGTTTGGGTTCCCACCTGGAGAGGCCATTCCCTTTCCCCATGCTTGTAATGTTAGTTGGCTGGGATTGTCTTAGCAACGTCCTAGCAACGTCCTAGCAACGTCCTAGCAACGACTCAGGACAGGATGATGCCATCTCTGGGAGTTTTTTGGCCAGGCTCCAGGAGGTAAGTAAACGGCCTGCACCTATAGCAAGGGCATGGTTTAACTTTGGTCAAAGCTGCACAGTTTGTTTTTATGCCCCTTAATTGAATAGGCAGTTTTTTTTTAGGGGACTAACCCTTTAACAATGTAACCATGAGTTCTGCTTTAGGTTGCTGCACTCTGATAGGATAATTGGTAAGCATGCATTGATTCTTTCCCTTGGAAACACAACCGAGCGGAAATCTGTCTTGGTTTCTTGAAATGGGAACATCAACTATTTTCTCGTCTCCACTAACAGCATATCATTATCCATCATTTCCCCACACACAAACATTCTGCGGAGTGCTCTGGATTATAGGCATTGTGTTCCGTATCATGCCAGTGACACCGCTCCCTGCATGAAAACCTGGAAAGGAAAGCTGGAGTTTAAAGGGACCAACATAGAAAAAACAAAGAAACACAATACATATATTGCGAGGACATGATACTGAAGTCACAGCCATGTGTTTTCTTATTAGTGACTATAAAAATTGTTTTTTTTTCAACTCAGCCTTAACCACTTCAGCCCCGGACCATTATGCAGGTTAAGGACCTTGCCCCTTTTTGCGTTTCGGCACTGCGTCGCTTTAACTGACAGTGGCGCGGTCGTGCGACGTGGCTCCCAAACAAAATTCACGTCCTTTTCTTCCCCACAAATAGAGCTTTCATTTGGTGGTATTTGATCGCCTCTGCGGTTTTTATTTTTTGCGCTATGAACAAAAATAGAGCGATAATTTTGAAAAAAAAAAATATATTTTTTACTTTTTGCTGTAATAAATATCCCCCAAAAAGATATAAACATTTTTTTTTCCCTCAGTTTAGGCCGATACGAATTCTACATATTTTTGGTAAAAAAATAAAAAAAATAAGCGTTTATCGATTGGTTTGCGCAAAATTTATAGCGTTTACAAAAAATAGGGGATAGTTTTATGGCATTTTTATTAATATTTTTTTTTTATTAGTTATGGCGGCAATCAGCGTTTTTTTTCGTGACTGCGACATTATGGCGGACACCTTTAACACATTTTTGGACCGTTGTCATTTTCACAGCGAAAAGTGTTATAAAAATGCATTGATTACTGTGAAGGGGTTAACCACTAGGGGGCGCTAAGGGGTCAAGTGTGCCCTAAGGGAGTGATTCTTACTGTAGGGGGCGTGGCTGCACGTGTGACGTCACCGATCGTCATTCCCTATATCAGGGAAGACGATCAGTGTCACTGCCACACAGAACGGGGAAGGTTTGTTTACACTCGCCTCTCCCCGTTCTTCAGCTCCTGTGACCGATCACAAACGATGGCGGCGATCGGGTCCGCGGGTCCCACCGGTGCAGTCACGGAGCTTCGGACTGGGTCGCGAGCGCGTCACCAGCGGCTTGTTCATGACCCCGCGGCTGGGCTCTTAACGGCAACGTACAGGTACGTGCCTGTGCCTAGCCGTGCCCTTCTGCCAACGTATATGGGCGTGAAGGGGTCCTTAAGTGGTTAAAGCAGGTTCTAAGGAACACTGTGAGCTCGTCCAATGTGCGTTGGAAGCTGCAGCAAGTCAGAAAGGGCCTGCCAAATTTCCAGGATGGCAGACACCTCTCCTCGGCCTGACTGTCTCTGGCCCGCCCCTTTCACTCATTGGATTTCAGTTTTTTTTCAATCAGGGATGATCAACATCACACGTGGGTGTTACCTAGGATGATCTGCATGCAAATGTAACCTGTCTAGCAACACCCGCCGTAATGGCGCTGGCCAATCGGAATCAATCTGGTCTGTCCGGCAGTACCAGGTACCGGCAGGACCAGGTACCCGCTCCCCCCTAAAAAGTGCCAAATGTGGCAGTGGAGGGAGGGGGTGAATGCAAGCAAGTGGAACTTCCCCTTTTGGTTCCTCTTTAACTGGGTGCTGCTCCCTCCGCTTGTTACATCAGGGGCAGGAAAAAAACAAGATTCAGGGGCACTAACACCTCAACCTTCCCAGAGGAAAGTACACCAGGGACCGAGGCAGGGGAGGGGTGTGTGTGGGGTGCGGTACGGGAATAGTGCCCTGTGTTACTTAACCTTTTTTTCTGTGAAGATGAACTAACCCTAACCCCCAGCTTCTAGAGTAGGGATGTGGCTCCTCCCACTGATACCAATGATGGAACACTATTCCTCCCACTGACACCAACGATGGGACACTAATCCTCCCACTGACACCAATGATTGGACACAATTCCTTCCAATGATTACAATGATGGGGCACTATTCCCCCCAGTAAAAACAATGATAGGGCACTATTTCTCCCACTGACACCAATGATGGGACACTATTCCTTCCAATGATTGCAATGATGGGGAACTATTCCTCCCGCTGACACCAATGATGGGACACTATTCCTTCCAATGATTACAATGATGGGGCAATATTCCTCCCACTGACACCAATGATGGGACACCATTCCTCCCACTGACACCAATGATGGGACACTATTCCTCCCACTGACACCAATGATGGGACACTATTCCTCCCACCGACACCAATGATGGGACACTATTCCTCCCACCGACACCAATGATGGGACACTATTCCTCCCACTGACACCAATGATGAGACACTATTCCTCCCACTGACACCAATGATGGGTCACTATTCCTCCCACTGACACCAATGATGGGACGCTATTCCTCCCACTGACACCACACGAGGTATCATTGGGCAGATATGAATTCTCCCCATTGGAATCCAGTGACATCATCTCTAGGGACTGATCAGGGAACCCTTGGAGTTCTGCTGAATCCAGGTTGAAAAACCTTTAGAGAAAACACCAACGATGGGACACTAATCCTCCCAGTGACACCAATGATTGGACACTATTCCTTCCAATGATTACAATGATGGGGCACTATTCCTTCCGCTGACACCAATGATGGGACACTATTCCCCCCACTGACATCAATGATGGGACACTATTCCTCCCAATGACACCAATGATGGGACACCATTCCTCCCACTGACACCAATGATGGGACACCATTCCTCCCACTGACACCAGTGATGGGACACCATTCCTCCCACTGACACCAATGATGGGACGCTATTTCTCCCACTGACACCAATGATGGGACGCGATTCCTCCCACTGACACCACACGAGGTATGATTGGGCAGTTATGAATTCTCCCCATTGGTATCCAGTGACATCATCTCTAGGGACTGATCAGGGAACCCTTGGAGTTCTGCTGAATCCAGGTTGAAAAACCTTTAGAGAAAACAGGTCCTGACTGGCATTCAAAAATTCTAAAACACATTTTTTCAACTATAGGTTTTAGATAAACCTTAAATAACCTTGACACTTACCCATGAGGCCCATAAGCTTTACCCCCCACAGCGCTGTCCCTGTTGCAAAGGAATTCCAGACGGTGCCCACCACAGCGTACATCAGGATAGCTCCGATGTTGTCAAAGAAGAGACGACTGGGCATGAAGTAGCCAGAGTCCAAGACGATGGGGGGCAACAGAAAGAGGAAGAATAAGCTTGGCTCCAGCTGGAACTCGGCCCTCTGGGCTATGGCCAGGACGATCCCTCCGAGAGCCAGACCAAGGATGATGAGGAGGCAGCTCTCGGGAACCACGGTGGTCACCTTCCTGGACAGGTGGAACACTGCAATGGACAACAACAAGAGGAACGTAAGGAAAGGAATAAAAGTTTTGTACAGGCTTTGCTTTAGACAAAGACGTTTTATTTGTTTTTTAGCTTTTTTCGGAAATTCTGGAAATTAGAAAATTCGTAATTTCGGAAATTTGAAAATTTAGAATTCAGGAATTTAGAAACGGCAAAATTCACAATTGGGAAATTCGGAAATTAAAAAATTCAGAATTCGGAAATTAGAAAATTTGGAATTCGGGAATTCGGAAATCCAAAAATTCGGGAATTCAGAAATTGGAAAATTCAGAATTTGGAAATTGGAAAATTTGGAATTCGGGAATTCGGAAAGTCGTAATTCTTGAATTCAAAAATTGTTTGAATTCATTCTGAATTTTCGAATATTCAAATTTAAATTTTTGGAATTTTCCAATTTCTGATTTTTGAATTTCTAATTTTCCAATTTCCGAAATCTTCCAATTTCCAAAATTTAGGGAAATTCCAAAATTTGATAATTCAGAAATAAAAAAATTAACGAATTCGTTAAAATTTGTTAAAAAAAAAACAAATTCACAACTAAAGGAATTGCACAAGTCTACTTTGCATATTTTATTTGTATCTTTTGTTTTCAGTCAGGTAAAGTATATATTAAAATATACCTAAAGCCAAAACTTATTTTTCCACTTTAGACAGAAAAGGGAAGGGTTAACACTGTGCCATCAAACGCAGCCACAGTACCATTAATTGTCGCCACTGTGCTATCAAACGCAGCCACTGTGCCATCAATTGTCGCCACTGTGCCATCAATTGTCGCCACTGTGCCATCAATTGTCGCCACTGTGCCATCAATTGTCGCCACTGCGCCATCAATTGTCGCCACTGCGCCATCAATTGTCGCCACTGCGCCATCAATTGTCGCCACTGCGCCATCAAACGCAGCCACTATGCCATCAATTCTTGCCACTGTGCCATCAATTGTCGCCACTATGCCATCAATTGTCGCCACTATGCCATCAATTGTTGCCATTAAGGCCAGTTTCATCGGACCAAATTGATGGTGTGTACGGCCCATCGGACTGATGGTGTGTACGCGCATCAGACCATCAGACCACTTCAGCGGTGGCACGATGAAAACGGTTCGTCGGACCGTTCTCATCGGACCGGTCTGTTCGTGTGTACAGGGCCTAAAATGCCACCAGTTTTCCCCAAAATAGCGCCAGATTACCCCCCCCCCCCGCCCAGCACTTACCTTTCTCGGGTCATCCTCCCTCCACGCTCCCTCAATGTCTTCTCCCGCCCTCGATGTCGCTTCAGCCAATCAGATGACCCTCTGGTTAACCATTTGGAAGCTGATTATAGCCCACAGGCTGGCTCTGATAGGCACTTCCAAAACACACCCACCGCTGTTATTCAGATGGTCAACGCCCAACAGAGGGCAGGACATCTGAATAGGGGGCGGCAGTGGCGACAATACATAGATTCATGCAATGCATGAATCTATGTATTGTTGAGTGAGTGGGTGCAGGAGGGAGGGGGCGGGGCTCCTGCGCCCGCCACTGGTCGAGCCATACACTCCGATTTGCGTCCATGAAAATGCATTACAAAGTGTGACTTCACTACGCTGACATGTTCCTTACAAACAGCCAGCGAGCTAATTGCACATTTCTAAAATAAGAACCGGTTACCCTAGTTACCGAGGACACTATTTAAATTCAGCGATTATAAAGAAGATAATCTTTTTGTACTAAACTAAAGGAAATGTATTGCAAGAATATAACTCCCCCCCCAGGACCAATCCGAATCTGTAAACATCTGTATCTGTATTCAATGTGTATGGAGCTTTAGGATATTAGTTACTTATAGGAAGCATTGCACCAATATTTCCTGTTAGTAACCAACAATGAGTAGCCAGGGTCGGGGGGGGGGGGGGGGGGGGGGGGGGGGTCACCAGTAACAGCTCCTTTTATTAACCACTTGACCTCTGGAACTTTTTATTCCCCTTCATGACCATATAGGAACACTGATCGATCTCCTCCTCCAGTCAGTCCCATCCCCCCAGTTAGAAGCACTGCCTAGGTAACACATTTAACCCCTTGATTGCCCCCTAGTGTTAACCCCTTTCCCTGCCAGTGACATATATACAGTAATCAGTGCATTTTTTTTTTATAGCTATGATCGCTGTATAAATGTCAATGGTCCCAAAATAGTGTCCGATCTGTCCGCCGCAATGTCACAGCCACTACTAGTAGAAAAATAAATAAAAAATAAATAAAAATGCCATAAATCAATAACCTATTTTGTAGGCGCTATAACGTTTGCGCAAACCAATCAATATACGTTTATTGCGATTTTTTTATTTGATGAGCACACTGGCAGCAGTTGATGGGCACAGTAGCGCCAGTTGATGGGCACAGTGATGGCAGTTGATGGGCACAGTGGCAGGCACAGTAAAATAATTCATATTGGCCTAAACTGAGGAAATATATTTTTTTAATTGGGATATTTAATATAGCAAAAAGTAACAAATATATTTTTTTTTCTGCCTTTTTTTGTTTATAGCGCAAACATTTTGTGGAGAAAAAAATAATGATTATTAGTATTGTTATTATTATTACACAATTATTATTATTTTACTACTACATTGATTGGTTTGCGCAAACGTTATAGCTTCTACAAAATAGGTTATTGATTTATGGCATTTTTATTATTATTTATTTATTTTTTACTAGTAGTAGTAATTTGGGGTGCAGTGTTGCATGACGGCACAATTGTCATTCAGAATGCGACGGCGCTGAAAGCTGAAAATTGGCCTGGGCAGGAAGGGGGTTAAAAAATGTCCGGTACTGAAGTGGTTAACTTTTAGCACTCTCAGACATGCTGCGGTTCTATTACCCCCCCCCCCCCCCGCATCTAATGCAGCACAGCAGTGTAAATATGCTCTGTGCAGCACTAATATATATATATATATTTGTATGAGTCATAAGGTGTTCACTCTGGATAACCCCCCCCCCCATGGAGACGCTGCTGAGGTGTGCAAGATTCAGGAACATTCAGGGAGAATCAGACCGGGAGCTTCGGCACAAAGGTGAAAGAAAACACAAAGTTTGTCCGGTTCTCATCAATGCACTGCAGCTTCAATATGAAAGGGAAACTTTTTTTTTGGGGGGGGGGGGGGGGGGGGGGGCAAACAAACTGGAAAAAAAAAACAAAAAAACAAATTGCAGCCACTGTGCCCATCAAACGCAGCTACTGTACCCATCAATTGCCACCCCTGTGATATCAAATGCAACTACTATGCCCGTCAAACGGAGCCACTGTGCCATCAAACACAGCCACTGTACCCATTAAACGCAGCCACTGTGCCCATAAATTGCCGCCACTGTGCCATTAAATGCAGCTACTGTACCCATCAATTGCTGACACTGTGCCCACCAATTTCTGCCAGTGTGCCCATCAATTGCCGCTACTCTGCCCATCAACTGCCGCCAGTGTGCCCATCAACTGCCATTACTGTGCCCATCAATTTGCGCCACTGTGCCATCAAACGCAGCCACTGTGCCCATTAAAACGCAGCCACTGTGTCATCAAACGCAGCCACTGTACCCATAAATTGCAGCCACTGTGCCATCAAACGCAGCTACTGTACCCATCAATTGCTGCCACTGTGCCCACCAATTTCTGCCAGTGTGCCCATCAATTGCCGCTACTGTGCCCATCAACTGCCGTCACTGTGTCCATCAATTGCTGCTACTGTGCCCATCAATTGCCGCTACTGTGCCCATCAACTGCCGTCACTGTGTCCATCAATTGCTGCTACTGTGCCCATCAATTGCTGCTACTGTGCCCATCAATTGCCGCCACTGTGTCCATTAAACGCAGCCGCTGTGCCCATCAAATGCAGCCACTGTGCCCATAAATTGCCACCACTGCGCCATCAAACGCAGCTACTGCACCCATTATTTGCTGCCAGTGTGCCCATCAAATGCAGCCACTGTACCCATAAATTGCCGCCACTGTGCCATCAAACGCAGCTACTGTACCCATCAATTGCTGACGCTGTGCCCATCAAACGCAACCACTGTACCCATAAATTGCCACCACTGCGCCATCAAACGCAGCTTCTGTACCCATCAACTGCTGCCAGTGTGCATCCCCCCGCCCGCTCGCCACTTACCTTGTCTCGGTGGGGCAGCGGGTCGTGGCTGTGTCCTCCACGCTCCTCGATATCTTCTCCCATCCTCTGCTATGATTGGACGCCCGATAGGCTCATCTCTCTGTCACTCTGCTCTCTCCTCTTATCAGCATGCCTACCATATAAACCAACTGGCTTCTTGTGCTGCTTCTTCCCCTTACACTCCATCCCTGCTGTACAGGGACTGCAAAAGGCTGAGGTCCTTACAGTGATTGTATTAACCACTTAAGCCCCGGACCATTATGCAGCTAAAGGACCTTGCCCCTTTTTGCGATTCGGCACTGCGTCGCTTTAACTGACAATTGCGCAGTCGTGCGACGTGGCTCCCAAATAAAATTGGTGTCCTTTTTTTTTCCACAAATAGAGCTTTCTTTTGGTGGTATTTGATTACCTCTGCGGTTTTTATTTTTTGCGCTATAAACAAAAATAGAGCGACAATTCTGAAAAAAATGCAATATTTTTTACTTTTTGCTGTAATAAATATCCCCCCAAAAATATATACATTTTTATTCTTTTTCCTCAGTTTAGGCCGATACGTATTCTTCTACATATTTTTGATTAAAAAAATAATAAGCGTTTATCGATTGGTTTGCGCAAAATGTATATCGTTTACAAAATAGGGGATAGTAATAATTTTTTTTTTTTACTACTAATGGCGGCGATCAGATTGTTTTCGTGACTGCGACATTATGGCGGACACACATTTTTGAGACCATTGTCATTTTCACAGCAAAAAGTGCTATAAAAATGCACTGCTTACTGTGAAAATGATAATGGCAGTGAAGTGGTTAATCACTAGGTGGCATTAAGGGGTTAAGTGTGCTCTAAGGGAGTGATTCTTACTGTAGGGGGGCGTGGCTGTAGGTGTGACATCACTGATCGTCGTTCCCTATATCAGGGAACAGACGATCAGTGTCACTGACACACAGAAGAACGGGGAAGTGGTGTTTACACTCACCTCTGCCCGTTCTTCAGCTTCTGTGACCGATCGCAGGACACCGGCGGCGATCGGGTCCGCGGGCGCGGTCACTGAGCTTCGGACAGCGCGCGACCCATGGCTGGGCTCTTAAAGTGGACGTACAGGTACATGCCTGTGCCCAGCCGTGCCATTCTGCCGGAGTAAATGTGCAGGAGGCGGTCCTTAAGTGGTTAAAAAAAAAAATATTTAATGGTTACAGAGTTGCATTATTTTGTGTCTTTTATATCAGCCTGGAAACCTGTGTTGCTGTTTATGTGCATTACTATACTGAGGGGGATGGGCGAGTTCTTGCTTGGCGTTTTTGCTGATGTAGCCTTTTGGAATCCAATAGGAAATCCATCATGTAGACACACAGGCGATTACTGAACTCGAGTGTTGTGTCTCTTGGGACTTCCATCATTCTCACCAATCCTTGTCTGTAGAACTGCACTGTATCTGAGCAGCACAAACTAACACAGCGATTTACATGCAACATGTACTGTACATCAGTGACGGCGGGCGCCCGTCAAACGCAGCCACTGTGCCCATAAAAACGCAGCCACTGTGCCCATCAAATGCAGCCACTGCCCCCATCAAACGCAGCCACTGCCCCCATCAAACGCAGCCACTGCCCCCATCAAACGCAGCCACTGCCCCCATCAAACGCAGCCTGTTCCCATCAAACGCAGCCACTGTTCCCTCAAACGCAGCCACTTCCCATCAAACGCAGCCACTGTTCCCATCACGCAGCCACGCTCCCATCAGCAGCCACTGCCCCCATCAAACGCAGCCACTGCCCCCATCAAACGCAGCCACTGGCCCCATCAAACGCAGCCACTGTTCCCATCAAACGCAGCCACTGCCCCCATCAAACGCAGCCACTGCCCCCATCAAACGCAGCCACTGCCCCCATCAAACGCAGCCACTGCCCCCATCAAACGCAGCCACTGCCCCCATCAAACGCAGCCACTGCCCCCATCAAACGCAGCCACTGTTCCCATCAAACGCAGCCACTGTTCCCATCAAACGCAGCCACTGTTCCCATCAAACGCAGCCACTGCTCCCATCAAACGCAGCCACTGTTCCCATCAAACGCAGCCACTGCTCCCATCAAACGCAGCCACTGTTCCCATCAAACGCAGCCACTGCTCCCATCAAACGCAGCCACTGCCCCCATCAAACGCAGCCACTGCCCCCATCAAACGCAGCCACTGCCCCCATCAAAAAACGCAGCCACTGTTCCCATCAAACGCAGCCACTGCCCCCATCAAACGCAGCCACTGCCCCCATCAAACGCAGCCACTGCCCCCATCAAACGCAGCCACTGCCCCCATCAACGCAGCCACTGCCCCCATCAAACGCAGCCACTGTTCCCATCAAACGCAGCCACTGTTCCCATCAAACGCAGCCACTGTTCCCATCAAACGCAGCCACTGCTCCCATCAAACGCAGCCACTGCCCCCATCAAACGCAGCCACTGCCCCCATCAAACGCAGCCACTGCCCCCATCAAACGCAGCCACTGCCCCCATCAAACGCAGCCACTGTTCCCATCAAACGCAGCCACTGCTCCCATCAAACGCAGCCACTGCTCCCATCAAACGCAGCCACTGCCCCCATCAAACGCAGCCACTGCCCCCATCAAACGCAGCCACTGCCCCCATCAAACGCAGCCACTGCCCCCATCAAACGCAGCCACTGCCCCCATCAAACGCAGCCACTGTTCCCATCAAACGCAGCCACTGTTCCCATCAAACGCAGCCACTGTTCCCATCAAACGCAGCCACTGCTCCCATCAAACGCAGCCACTGTTCCCATCAAACGCAGCCACTGTTCCCATCAAACGCAGCCACTGTTCCCATCAAACGCAGCCACTGTTCCCATCAAACGCAGCCACTGCTCCCATCAAACGCAGCCACTGTTCCCATCAAACGCAGCCACTGCTCCCATCAAACGCAGCCACTGCCCCCATCAAACGCAGCCACTGCCCCCATCAAACGCAGCCACTGCCCCCATCAAACGCAGCCACTGCCCCCATCAAACGCAGCCACTGCCCCCATCAAACGCAGCCACTGTTCCCATCAAACGCAGCCACTGCCCCCATCAAACGCAGCCACTGCCCCCATCAAACGCAGCCACTGCCCCCATCAAACGCAGCCACTGCCCCCATCAAACGCAGCCACTGCCCCCATCAAACGCAGCCACTGTTCCCATCAAACGCAGCCACTGTTCCCATCAAACGCAGCCACTGTTCCCATCAAACGCAGCCACTGCTCCCATCAAACGCAGCCACTGCCCCCATCAAACGCAGCCACTGCCCCCATCAAACGCAGCCACTGCCCCCATCAAACGCAGCCACTGCCCCCATCAAACGCAGCCACTGTTCCCATCAAAACGCAGCCACTGTTCCCATCAAACGCAGCCACTGTTCCCATCAAACGCAGCCACTGCTCCCATCAAACGCAGCCACTGCCCCCATCAAACGCAGCCACTGCCCCCATCAAACGCAGCCACTGCCCCCATCAAACGCAGCCACTGCCCCCATCAAACGCAGCCACTGTTCCCATCAAACGCAGCCACTGCTCCCATCAAACGCAGCCACTGCTCCCATCAAACGCAGCCACTGCCCCCATCAAACGCAGCCACTGCCCCCATCAAACGCAGCCACTGCCCCCATCAAACGCAGCCACTGCCCCCATCAAACGCAGCCACTGCCCCCATCAAACGCAGCCACTGTTCCCATCAAACGCAGCCACTGTTCCCATCAAACGCAGCCACTGTTCCCATCAAACGCAGCCACTGCTCCCATCAAACGCAGCCACTGTTCCCATCAAACGCAGCCACTGTTCCCATCAAACGCAGCCACTGTTCCCATCAAACGCAGCCACTGTTCCCATCAAACGCAGCCACTGCTCCCATCAAACGCAGCCACTGTTCCCATCAAACGCAGCCACTGTTCCCATCAAACGCAGCCACTGCTCCCATCAAACGCAGCCACTGTTCCCATCAAATGCAGCCACTGCCCCCATCAAACGCAGCCACTGCTCCCATCAAACGCAGCCACTGTTCCCATCAAACGCAGCCACTGTTCCCATCAAACGCAGCCACTGCTCCCATCAAACGCAGCCACTGCTCCCATCAAACGCAGCCACTGTTCCCATCAAACGCAGCCACTGTGCCCATCAAACGCAGCGACTGTGCCCAAACGCAGCCACTGCTCCCATCAAACGCAGCCACTGCTCCCATCAAACGCAGCCACTGTTCCCATCAAACGCAGCCACTGTGCCCATCAAACGCAGCGACTGTGCCCATCAAACGCAGCCACTGCTCCCATCAAACGCAGCCACTGTTCCCATCAAACGCAGCCACTGTTCCCATCAAACGCAGCCACTGCTCCCATCAAACGCAGCCACTGTTCCCATCAAATGCAGCCACTGCCCCCATCAAACGCAGCCACTGCTCCCATCAAACGCAGCCACTGTTCCCATCAAACGCAGCCACTGTTCCCATCAAACGCAGCCACTGTTCCCATCAAACGCAGCCACTGTTCCCATCAAACGCAGCCACTGCTCCCATCAAACGCAGCCACTGCTCCCATCAAACGCAGCCACTGTTCCCATCAAACGCAGCCACTGTGCCCATCAAACGCAGCGACTGTGCCCAAACGCAGCCACTGTGCCCATCAAACGCAGCCACTAAGACACCGCCTTCCCACTGTTTTCTTACTGTGGAGGAGTGCAGGGTGTAGCAAGATGTCCGCTTGCCGCCTTCTCACTGTATCCTTACTGTGGAGAACTGCGGGGTGTAGCAAGATGGCCGTTTGCCCCCTTCTCACTGTATCCTTACTGTGGAGGACTGCGGGGTGTAGCAAGATGGCTGCGACAGAACGTCAGTTCCATTACAAAAACTGACAGGCATGCAAGAAGGAGAGTGTGCTTAACCCCTCGAGTGTGCTTAACCCCTCCCCCTTTCCTGAAGACTTCTGAAATGTATGACATAATTTGCCTAGACCAGAAACCAGGAAGTAACTGAAAAAAATGTATTTACTAATGCTAAAAGGAAAGTGATTAAAAATAATCAATGTGTTCTGAGAGCGTGAAGTTTTGGTTTCACACGAAGGCCGGGAAGATGTAGCCGAAGCGCGGAATCATCGCCACAGATTACAGTATCTATTCTAATAACCGCAAATTAGTCACGTTACACGACCCCCATGTGAGCAATGAAGGGCCCCCCGCCAGCCTCTCTCTCCGGGGCTCTTCACATTCTACACTCCTTTTCTCAGCCCAATGTCATTACACCCCACTTATACATGAGCCCCCCCCCCCCCCCCGACTCCGCACGCGGCTCCGATTCCGAGTCGCCCGAGAAATCGCTCTCTCACAGAACACAGCCGGGGAGGAATAAATAGTACTCCAGCTTGCTGAATGTGCACCATGGTAACACTCGCTGTTCAAGGACATCTTTATCGTTCTCATAAATCCGACTCCGGGGATGAGAGGGGGGGGGGGGGGGGGCAGAGATCGCACATTACAGTCATACACACTGGAGTGGTAGCAGATTGTTAGTTATTATTGCTCACTTCAAAGTGGGACTCCGGCTAAACAAAGACACAAGCATTGCACTCAAGAGAGCCGTGCCGGGACCAGGTCACCTAGAGCCCAGGGCGACCATGCCAAACTCCGACCACCCCTCCCAGCACAAGTCCCCCCGCAATCCCCTCTCCCAGGACAACCCCCCCTTCCAGCTCAAATCCTCGTTGTCTTCAAATCCCCCATCCTCTGCTCCCCCTAAGCATAAATTCTCCCTTCTCCCAGGAGAAATCCACCCCGCCCAGGACAAATCTCCCCCCCTCCCAGCACAAATTCCCCCAACCCCCCCCCTCAGCTCAAATCCCCCATCCTCTGCTCCCCCTAAGCATAAATTCACCCTTCCCCCAGGATAAATCTCCCCCAACCCCCCTCTCAGCACAAATTCCCCAACCCCCCTCCCAGGACAAATCCACTCCAACCCCCTTCCAGCACAAATCCCCCCTCCTCTCAGCACAAATCCCCCAAAACCCCCCCTCCCAAGACAAATCCCCCCCCCCAGCTCAAATCCTCTCTGTGTTCAAATCCCCCATCCTCTGTTCACCCTTCTCCCATGAGAAATCCACCTCCTCCCAGGACAAATCTCCCCCAACCCCCCCTCCACCTCAAATCATCTCTGTCTTCAAATCCCCCATCCTCTGCTCCCCTCTAAGCATAAATTCTCCCTTCTCCCATGAGAAATCCACCTCCTCCCAGGACAAATCTCCCCAACCCCCCCTCCACCTCAAATCATCTCTGCCTTCAAATCCCCCATCCTCTGCTCCCCCCTAAGCATAAATTCTCCTTTCTCACAGGAGAAATCCACCCCCGCCCAGGACAAATCTCCCCCCAACCCCCCCTTCCAGGCAAAAATTCCCCCAACCCCCCCTCCAGCTCAAATCCTCTCTGTGTTCAAATCCCCCATCCTCTGTTCCCCCTAAGCATAAATTCACCCTTCTCCCAGGAGAAATTCACCTCCTCCCAGGACAAATCTCCCCCAACCCCCCTTTCAGCACAAATCCCCCCTCCTCCCAGAACAAATTCCCCCCAACCCCCCATCCAGCTCAAATCCTCTCTGTCTTTAAATCCTCCCATCCTCTGTCCTGGGAGGGGGGGTGGAGTGGGAGCAGAGGATGGGGGGGGGTTTGAAGACAGAGAGGATTTGAGCAGGAGGGGGGGTTGGGGGGATTTGTCCTGGGAGGGGGGATGGAGTGGGAGCAAATCCCCCCCAACCCCCCCTCCAGTTCAAATCCTCTCTGTGTTCAAATCCCCCATCCTCTGCTCCCCCTAAACATAAATTCACCCATCTCCCAGGAGAAGTCCACCCCTCCCAGCATAAATCTCCCCAACCCCCCCTTTTAGCACAAATCCCCCTTCCTCCCAGGACAAATTCCCCCCAACCCCCCCCCCCTCCAGCTCAAATCCTCTCTGTCTTCAAATCCCCCCCATCCTTTGCTCCCACTCCATCCCCCCGCCAAGGACAAATCCCCCTCCACCTCAAATCCTCTCTGTGTTCAAATCCCCTATCCTCTGCTCCCCCCCAAGCATAAATTCACCCTTCTCCCAGGAGAAATCTACCCCCTCCCAGCACAAATTCCCCCCAACCCCACCAACTTAAATCCTCCCAACCTCCCACTCCACCCCCCCTCCCAGGACAAATCCCCCAAACCACCCCTCCCAGCACAAGTCCCCCCCCAATCCCCTCTCCCAGGACAAATCCCCCCTTCCCAGCACAAATCCCCCCCAATCCCCCCTCCCATGACAAATCCACCCCAACCCCCCCCCTTCCAGCTGAAATCCTCTCTGTCTTCAAAACCCTCCATCCTCTGCTCCCACTCCAACCCCACCTCCTAGGATAAATTCCCCCCAACCACCCCCTTCCAGCTCAAATCCTCTCTGTCTTCAAATTCCCCCATCCTCTGCTCCCACTTAAACCCTCCCACAAATCCCCCCCCCCAGCACCACCCTTTCCAGCTAAATACTCTCTGTCTGGGATGGGGATTTAAGCACAAATCCCCACAACCCCCCCCCCATCTTCAAATGCCCCCATCCTCTGCTCCTACTCCAGCCCCCCCCCCCCCTCAGAACAAATACCCCCCAATTCCCCATCCCAGCACACACCTATAATGTATTTTCACTAAACTTTTATGCATGGGTAAACACTGTTGACAGGCTGTACGTGGCACCCAAGGCACAGGAAAACTCCCTGAATTTTATCCCCCACCATATTTTCAGCCTCTCACTGTCTATGTGCATGAAGTCTAAGCTTTTAGAAAGTGACTGAAGCCCGACTTTGGAGTCTTTATTGTGAAATTTGAGAATTACTTCACAGTACAAGCAGCCAGATGGGCCATTGATAGCTTGATTGAGCCATTTTACTGCTTTGTACTCAGTAAAAAGTGTTAAGTATTTACACATGCTGAACAAACAGTAAAAGCAAACAAGCCCCTATTCACCTCTGTAGCTAAAGGCAGGGTGGAGAAAATCATCTTCAAAGTTTACAACTGAAGCACGGAAATCTTAGCTCTTTTCTGTGACGAGCAGAATATTGGCAGCCTGCCAGACCTGGAATGTAAACCCACAGCTGGTGTTTTTAAGATGGCCCTGAACATAGGTGTGCGTAGCCTATTGCATTAGGGTGTGCACCTCAAAGCTCCAACACATGTGAGATGCGTGTGTGACATATTTACCGGCCTCTTTCCCACTCTCCATCCTGAAACAATAGGAGGAGTAAGGGAGCACACAGGGGGACCCGGGCAGAAGAAAGAAGAGAAAAAGGGACAGGAGGGGTGGCAGAGTGGCATATATTGGTACCGATTACTTGTATTTTCCTCTGGTGGCAGCTGAATGTCGGCAAGAGGGAGAGGAGGAGAAGCCTACTTTCAGCTGCTACAGGAGAAAAATACAGATCAGCTCCACTAAATTCCACCTCTCATATAGGTTCTGGGGGTTGACAAGGAAGGATCGTGGTTTACCGGTCACCTGCCCACGATCGACAGATTGAGATTGACAGGTTGCCAACCCTAGGATTAGGGTGTGCCCAGGCACACCCCTTGCGCACGCCTATGGCCCTGAATTTTATTCCTACCATATTTTCAGCCTCTCGCCCTCTGTGTGCATGAAGTCTAAGCTGTTAGAAACTGTTAGTGAACTTTGAGAACCAATTATTTCACAGTACAAACAACTAGACAGGTCATTGGTAGTGTGTTCTAGTTCTTTTACTGCTTTGTACATTAAAGCGGATCTCCACCCTAAAGTGAAGTCCCACTGATCGGAACCCTCCCCCCTCCGGTGTCACATTTGACACCTTTCAGGGGGGAGGGGGGTGCAGATACCTGTCTAAAGGTATCTGCACCCACTTCCCGCCACACGTCTCGGGCAAAAGACGGGTTTTTCTGACATCCCGTCGCCCCCCCCCCCCCCCCCACCCCGTTGTATGCTGGGAACACTCGGCTCCCAGCACACAGCAGGAGCCAATCGGTGGGCGCAGCGCGAATCGCGGCATGCGCCGTAGGGAACCGGGCAGTGAAGCCGGAGCGCTTCACTTCCTGGTTCCCTCACCGTAGATGGTGGGGGGGGGGGGCAGCAGAGTGACGAGCGATCGCTCGTCCTCTGCTGCGGACGGCGCTGGACTCCAGGACAGGTAAGTGTCCTAATATTAAAAGTCAGCAGCTGCAGTATTTGTAGCTGCTGGCTTTTAATATTTTTTTTTTGAGCGCACATCCGCTTTAAACCCATAGGGCCAGATTCAGGTAGAGTTGCACTGGAGTATTTCGATATGCGCCGCGTAACTGTGATTATGCGCCGTCGTTTCTATGTGGCCGTACCCACCAAACTAGATGCGACAGAAAACGGGCCATTTCCGATCGGCTTAACTTTCCGACGCCAGAGTCTCGTCAGCGCATAATTTCGTTTGGCGCATCAGTCGCGCCTATTGATTTCCCCTGCAAATATGCAAATGAGGGAGATTTCCCGATTCGCGAACGGATTAGCACCATACGCTGGCTACATGCGCCGCGCGTATCTCGTCCGTCCGGCGCAAAGTTATTTCTACAAAAGGCTGCTTTATCTTTACTCCAGACGGCCACAGGTCAGCAGGAGAGCAGTTACAGCAGCGTTACCGACGATAAGAGCTAGCTGAGCACCCCCACTTGCAGGACAACACCTCTGTCCCTGCTTGTCTGTCAACTTTTACAGCCATGGAGGAAGACATCATAGGTCTCCATAGCCGAGATGACGGCTGACAGCTCCTGGCCTTTAGAGTTCAGCTTTCTCCTGTGTGTTTGCGGGGAACGGGAGCAGCCATCTTAGAACAAAAGTAACTTCACTGCGGGGAGGGGGAACAGGATATACTTTAGTGCCGGAATGGCGCATCTACGGGCGCATTTAAACGCCCAACGGAAGGCATTGCGCTGACGTTTCCCGTGAAGTGGTGCCGACGGAAGTTGTGAGCATGCGCACAAGGGGGCGAGTGGAGCCTCAATCACCGCGCATGCTCCGTGGATGATGCGCTGAACGTAAGCCTCTGCTCTGGGCTCCGCCCATCATTTACATATGATCACACCCACTTCCACTTGCGTCGGGTTACGCCAGCGCATTATCGTTACTCTGGCGCAAGTTTACGCGCAACTGCTATGTGAATTACAGTACTTGCGCCGAAAGTGTCGGCGGAGTAACGTAAATGAGAAACGTTACTCCAAAGTAAAGAAGCGCCCATCTACCTGAATCTGGCCCATAAACTTTTCAATGAAATAAGGAAGCATCATTTAATTACTGTGGATATAGCTGTAGATATAGATAGTTTCAGTTGTGAATTGCAGCGTTGCCCCACCCACCAGCATTTAGATTGACAGCTGGCTTCCCTGTTAATGGTACTTGCGCATTTGATATTAAAAGAGTTGCTGATGAGAGGCGGTGCTGAGACTGTACAGCGCCGATCATCTCTAGCAAGGCAAAAAATATATTTAACCACTTCAGCCCCGGACCATTTGGCTGGACAGAGGACTTTTTGCGATTCGGCACTGCACCACTTTAACTGACAATTGCGCGGTCGTGCCACGTGTTTTCCAAACAATATTGACGCCCTTTTTTCCCCACAAATAGAGCTTTCTTTTGGTGGTATTTGACCACCTCTGCGGTTTTTATTTTTTGCGCTATAAACAAAAATAGAGCGACAATTTTTTTTTTTTTAAAAAAGCAATATTTTTTACTTTTTGCTATAATAAAGATCCCCCCCCCCCCCCCAAAAAAAAGTGTTCTCAGTTTAAGCCGATATGTATTCTTCTACATATTTTTGGTAAAAAAAAAAATATCGCAATAAGCGTTTATCGATTGGTTTTGCGCAAAATTGATAGCGTCTACAAAATAGGGGATAGATTTATGGCATTTTAATTCATTTTTTTTTTTACCAATAATGGCAGCGATCAGTGATTTTAATTGTGACTGCGACACTATGGCGGACACATTTGACACCATTTTGGGACTACTGTCATTTTTACAGCGATCAGTGCTATATATATGCACCGATTACTGTAAAAATGACACTGCCAGGGGCCTATAGACCGGCGAAGAACCAGCTCTGGTGAGAATGGCGCTGGATCCCTGGACAGGTAAGTGTCCTCTCCTTAAAAGTCAGCAGCCACAAGATTTGTAGCTGCTGGCTTTTACATTTTGTGGGGGCTGAAGAACCTCTTTAATGCTTATAGTCTGGGCACAGTACCACAGGTAAAATACACTTTAAGAAAATCCTACCCCAAATATACTGACCTTGACCTCCGACCCTGACCTTGACTCTAACACTAACCCTGACACTGACCTACATCAGGCCTAAAATAAAAATATATATTATTTTTACACACTTTTTTTTATTTATATCTTTCTCCCCTGGCAAGTAGAGAGGAAGGAAGATACAATGCATTGTATAATGGATCCTGTATGAATAAAATGTATTTTTTTAATAGATCCTGTGGGCCAGATTCTCAAAGCTGTTACGGCGGTGTATCTCCGTAATTTCAAATCTGCGCCGGCGTATGTTTACGCCGATTCTCAAAGGCAGATCCGTTAAAAAAAATAGGCTTCTTCCGCCGACGTAATTTGCCTTACGCCGGCGTATAATTGTGTGCAATTATACGCTGGTCGCTAGGGGCGCTTCCGTCGATTAGCCGCGTTGAATATGCAAGTGAGCTAGATACGCCGATTCACGAACGTACTTGCGCCCGGTCGTCGTATTTTACGTTGTTTGCGTAAGCCTGCTTTATGAGGGGTAACTTTGCGTAGGTGAGGCGTACGCAATGTTAAGTATGGACGTCGGGACAGCGTCGAATTTTCCGTCGTTTGCGTAAATCGTTCGCGAATAGGGCTTTGCTTAAGTTACGTTCACGTCGAAACCAATGATTATTTGCGGCGTAATTTGGAGCATGCGTACTGGGATACGTTCACGGACGGGTAATGCACAATTTAAAAAAAGCGTCAAAAACGTGGGGTAACGATTTATTTCAATAAAACACGCCCACCTCATCCACATTTGAATTACCCGGGCTTACGCCGGGCCATTTACGCTACGCCGCCGTAACTTAGGACGCAAGTGCTTTGAGAATACGGCACTTGCGTCCAAACTTGCGGGCGCGTAGCGTAACTACGATATGCTACGCCCCGCTGGCATTTACGCCAATATACGAGAATCTGGCCCTGTATGTATACAATGTATTATATAATAGATCCTGTATGTATACAATGTATTATATAATGGATCCTGTATGTATACAATGTATTATATAATATATCCTGTATGTATACAATGTATTATATAATATTTCCTGTATGTATACAACGTATTATATAATGGATCCTGTATGTATACAATGTATTATATAATGGATCCTGTATGTATACAATGTATTATATAATATATCCTGTATGTATACAATGTATTATATAATATTTCCTGTATGTATACAACGTATTATATAATGGATCCTGTATGTATACAATGTATTATATAATGGATCCTGTATGTATACAATGTATTATATAATAGATCCTGTATGTATACAATGTATTATATACTATATTCTGTATGTATGTAATGTATTATATAATGGATCTTGTATGTACACAATATATCTTTCTCTCCATTCAGAGGAGAAAGAAAATGCATCGGCAGGCTGCACAGTGACTGATCACTGTGGTAGCCAATCAGAGGCTATCTTTGCGATCATGTGATTGGGAACTGGAAGTCCTGGCTCCCGATCGTTAGTAGGAGACCCAGGGCTCTAGGTGAGAGACTGGTCTCTGTGCTGGAAGCACTGGTGTGTACAGGCAGCAAGAAGGGGTTTAAAAATGTGATTCCCCAGCAAGTGGCTGGAGGTCCAAGATTTTTCGCTCCTCATCCTGGCGCCATAAGGCGTCTGCCTAGGCAGCCTTTTGCTGAAGCTAGCCCTGCCTCCACCCGCAGCTACGGACCCGATCATATGAATCTGTGCCCCATGCACCCACACAGATGTCATGTTGGGAGCAGTAGCTGTGTCTCTGCCGCCACTGCATCCCAATTGACAGCAGTAGGATTGCCTGCTTGGGGGTGCAGAGCAATTCAAGTGGCAGTTAGCAGCGCATGTTCTGATTCCGGTTCTTGTATCAGGATGTGTCCCTTTTTTTTTTAGCTTAGTTCACACAGTGTACAATGGCCAGTGCTGTCCTGAACACACAGAGACACTTGTGTGGAGCGGCACAGATTACAGAGGTAGGTAGGGTGGGTGGGTGTAAGGTCAGGTGAAGGAGGCAGATCTCTATAGACCGGCACACAAAGGGATGAGTTCAGGTAGGAATGGATAAAGAGATTTAAACATACATTGAAGTAGAATGGAAAAATGGGGATAAAATTAGATTAAAGAACTGCGCTCCGAATGGAACTGATCAGATTATGAAATAAATAATGTTACTACTCCACCATCAGCTCTGTTTGGATAGATAGATAGATAGATAGATAGATAGATAGATAGATAGATAGATAGATAGATAGATAGATAGATAGATAGATAGATAGATAGATAGATAGATGCAATACATTTTGAGAAAAGAAAACTAAAGCAAACCAAACACACACTTTGGAACCAAGTCCAGGACCCCAGTGCTGCAAGACAAAAGTTGCTGACCATGTACAGAGGTTGGTGAATGGTGGGCACTGCACATACCAACAAAGTGCACAGTGCAAGATATAGAATAAAAGGGGGCATATAAATAAAATAAATACACTGAGAGGGCACAGTACATTGTACAATGAGAGGGCACAGTGTAGCGCACAGTACAGGGTACAGTATGAGGGCACAGTACAGGGTACAATGAGAGGGCACAGTACAGGGTACAATGAGAGGGCACAGTACAGGGTACAATGAGAGGGCACAGTGTAGCGCACAGTACAGGGTACAGTATGAGCGCACAGTACAGGGTACAATGAGAGGGCACAGTACAGGGTACAATGAGAGGGCACAGTACAGGGTACAATGAGAGGGCACAGTGTAGCGCACAGTACAGGGTACAGTATGAGGGCACAGTACAGGGTACAATGAGAGGGCACAGTACAGGGTACAATGAGAGGGCACAGTGTAGCACACAGTACAGGGTACAGCATGACTGAGGGCACAGTACAGGGTACAATGAGAGGGCACAGTGTAGCGCACAGTACAGGGTACAGTATGAGGGCACAGTACAGGGTACAATGAGAGGGCACAGTGTAGCGCACAGTACAGAGTACACAGTACAGGGTACAGCGAGAGGATATAGTAAAGTGCAGAGTCAGAGGTTATAGTATGAAGTACAATGAGAGTGCAGGGTACAATTAGAGGGCACAGTACAGGATAGAGGGAGAGGGCATAGTATAGGGCAAAGTAAAGGGTAATGGGAGAGAGCACAGTATAGCGCACATTACAGGGTACAGTGAGAGGGCACAATACAAGTTACAGTACAGAGTACAATAAAAGCGCACATTAGAGGTTATAGTGAGGGGGCGCAGTTCAGGGAACAGTGAGTGGGCCCAGTACAGGCTGCAGTGAAGGGTCACAGTACAGGGTACAGTGAGAGGGCACAGTATGGGGTACAGTGAGAGGGCACAGTACAGGGTACAGTGAGAGGGCACAGTACGGGGTACAGTGAGAGGGCACAGTACGGGGTACAGTGAGAGGGCACAGTACGGGGTACAGTGAGAGGGCACAGTGCAAAGTACAGTGAGAGGGCACAGTACAGGGTACAGTGAGAGGGCACAGTACAGGGTACAGTGAGAGGGCACAGTGCAGGGTACAGTGAGAGGGCACAGTGCAGGGTACAGTGAGAGGGCACAGTGCAGGGTACAGTGAGAGGGCACAGTGCAGGGTACAGTGAGAGGGCACAGTGCAAGGTACAGTGAGAGGGCACAGTGCAAGGTACAGTAAGAGGACACAGTGCAAGGTACAGTGAGAGGGAACAGTACAGGGTACAGTCAGAGGGAACAGTACAGGGTACAGTGAGAGGGCACAGTGCAAGGTACAGTGAGAGGGCACAGTACGGGGTACAGTGAGAGGGCAAAGTGCAAGGTACAGTGAAAGGGCACAGTACAGGGTACAATACAGGGTACAGTGAGAGGGCACAGTGCAAGGTACAATACAGGGTACAGTGAGAGGGCACAATGCAAGGTACAATACAGGGTACAGTGAGGGCACAGTGCAAGGTACAATACAGGGTACAGTGAGGGCACAGTGCAAGGTACAATACAGGGTACAGTGAGGGCACAGTGCAAGGTACAATACAGGGTACAGTGAGAGGGCACAGTGCAAGGTACAATACAGGGTACAGTGAGGGCACAGTGCAAGGTACAATACAGGGTACAGTGAGAGGGCACAGTGCAAGGTACAATACAGGGTACAGTGAGGGCACAGTGCAAGGTACAATACAGGGTACAGTGAGAGGGCACAGTGCAAGGTACAATACAGGGTACAGTGAGGGCACAGTGCAAGGTACAATACAGGGTACAGTGAGAGGGCACAGTGCAAGGTACAATACAGGGTGCAGTGAGAGGGCACAGTATGGGGTACAGTGAGAGGGCACAGTGAGAGTACACAGAGCAAGGTACAGTGAGAGGGCACAGTGCAAGGTACAATACAGGGTGCAGTGAAGGGTCACAGTACCGAGTACAGTATGTGGGCACAGTAAAAGGTAAAGTTAGAGGGCGCAGAGCAAATTAAAGGGGCACATACAGGGTGCCATCTCACAGCCCTTCATACAATTAGACAGCTCAGTCATTACGATGACGATATCAGACTATATTCTCTATACTGATTGCTTATTTCATGATTGTTTTGTTTGCAAAAAATTCTGCCATATTGGTAACATTTAAACATGTAAGCAATGCCCAGGCAGGTTGGCATTAAACCATACAATACTGTACAGCTTGCAGAAAATCATCCATGTAACAAGAGAAGAGAACACTGGGTTGTCGGCTAACCCTGCCAAGCAGGAAACAAACATTGCCGTTTACATTTGAAGGTTTTTGCACTTTGCAGAGCATTTGGATGGATGGCAATCCTGGGCACAGAGCATGGCAGAGTGACACTGTACATGGTGTACTATACAGAGTAGGGGAAGAGGTAACACAGGGTACGGTATAAGGGCACAGTGCAGGGTAAGATAAAGAAAAGGATTTTACCAAGGTGATGTGCAGGGTGGTACACAGGGGGCACAGTGAAGGGTATAACAATATAGTGAGGTAGAGCAAGACATAATGAGAGGGCACAGTGCTGGGCATAGAGGGTACTTTGAGGTCTATCATAGAATAAAGTGAGCTGTCACTGTACAGTATATGACCTGGCTGGCACTGTACAGTATATGAGGACCTGGCTGGCACTGTACAGTATATGATGGGCTGGCACTGTACAGTATATGATGACCTGGCTGGCACTGTACAGTATATGATGACCTGGCTGGCACTGTACAGTATATGATATCCTGGCTGGCACTGTACAGTATATGATGACCTGGCTGGCACTGTACAGTATATGATATTCTGGCTGGCACTGTACAGTATATGATATCCTGGCTGGCACTGTACAGTATATGATGACCTGGCTGGCACTGTACAGTATATGATATTCTGGCTGGCACTGTACAGTATATGATATCCTGGCTGGCACTGTACAGTATATGATGACCTGGCTGGCACTGTACAGTATATGATATTCTGGCTGGCACTGTACAGTATATGATGACCTGGCTGGCACTGTACAGTATATGATATCCTGGCTGGCACTGTACAGTATATGATATTCTGGCTGGCACTGTACAGTATATGATATCCTGGCTGGCACTGTACAGTATATAATGACCTGGCTGGCACTGTACAGTATATGATGACCTGGCTGGCACTGTACAGTATATGATGACCTGGCTGGCACTGTACAGTATATGATGACCTGGCTGGCACTGTACAGTATATGATATTCTGGCTGGCACTGTACAGTATATGATGACCTGGCTGGCACTGTACAGTATATGATATCCTGGCTGTCACTGTACAGTATATGATATCCAGGCTGGCACTGTACAGTATATGATATCCTGGCTGGCACTGTACAGTATATGATGACCTGGCTGGCACTGTACAGTATATGATATCCTGGCTGTCACTGTACAGTATATGATGACCTGGCTGGCACTGTACAGTATATGATGACCTGGCTGGCACTGTACAGTATATGATATCCTGGCTGGCACTGTACAGTATATGATGACCTGGCTGGCACTGTACAGTATATGATGACCTGGCTGGCACTGTACAGTATATGATATCCTGGCTGGCACTGTACAGTATATGATGACCTGGCTGGCACTGTACAGTATATGATATTCTGGCTGGCACTGTACAGTATATGATATCCTGGCTGGCACTGTACAGTATATGATATTCTGGCTGGCACTGTACAGTATATGATGACCTGGCTGGCACTGTACAGTATATGATATCCTGGCTGGCACTGTACAGTAAATGAGGACCATGGATTTGGCTGGCACTGTACAGTATATGTCTCCTCCTGGCTGGCAGGACACAGTACCAGTATATGATGACCTGGCTGGCTTGGCACTATGGGTCCAGCCTGTAGTATATGATATTCTGGCTGGCACTGTACAGTATATGATATCTCCTGGCTTGGCCACTGTTTACGTCACTGTACTATGATATCCTGGCTTGGGCACTGTACAGTATATGATATCCTGGCAGTACAGTATATGATCTGGCTGGCACTGTACAGTATATGAGACCTGGCTGAGTGGCCACTGTACAGATATATGATTATCCTGGCTCCTGGGCTGGCACTGTACAGTATATGATATCCTGGCTATGTCACTGTACAGTATGATGTGACCCTGGCTGGCACTGTACAGTATTAAAGATAAGCTGCACTGTAGTATATGATATCCTGGCCTCACTGGCTGGCACTGTACTGTATATGATATATGATGATGGCTGGCTGGCACTGTACAGTATATGATATCCTGGCTGGCACTTTACCCTTATGTACAGTACTATATGATGACCTGGCTGGCACTGTATCAGTATATGATAATCCTGGCTGGCACTGTACAGCTCTGTACAGTATATGATGGCCCTGGCTGGCACTTGAACAGTAATATGATATCCTGGCTGTACTTTATGACACTTTACCATATATGATATCTGGCTGGCACTGTACAGTATATGATATCCTGGCTGGCACACCTGGCACTGTACAGTATATGATATACCTGGCTGGCCACTGTACAGTATATGATGACCTGGCTGGCACTGTACAGTATATGATAGGCTGGCACTGGCACTGTACAGTATAAAAGATGATACCACCTGGTGGCTGGTACAGTGACTGGCTGTACAGTATATGATGACCTGGCTGGCACTGTACAGTATATGATATACTCCTGGCTATTGGCACTGTACAGTATATGATGACCTGGCTGGCACTGTACAGTATATGATATCTGGCTGCACTGTACAGTATATGATTGCCCTGGCTGGCACTGTACAGTATATGATACCTGGCCACCTGGCTGGCACTGTACAGTATATGATGACCTGGCTGGCACTGTACAGTATATGATATCCTGGGCTGTGTACTGATACCCACAGTAGTATATGATATCCTGGCTGGCACTGTACAGTATATGATATCCTGGCTGGCACTGTACAGTATATGATATCCTGGCTGGCACTGTACAGTATATGATGACCTGGCTTATTGGCACTCACTGTACAGTATATGATGACCTGGCTGGCACTGTACTGTACAGTATATGATATCCTGGCTGGCACTGTACAGTATATGATATGACCTGGCTGGCACTGTACAGTATATGATGACCTGGCTGGCACTGTACAGTGGCCATATGATATGGGCTGGCCCCCACTGTACAGTATATGATGACCTGGCTGGCACTGTACAGTATATGATGACCTGGCTGGCACTGTTTTTACAGTATATATGACCTGGCTGGCACTGTACAGTATATGATATCCTGGCTGGCACTGTACAGTATATGATGCTCTGGCTGGCACTGTACATTTCCTGTCTTATATACTTTAAACCTGGCTGGCATTAATGTACAGTATACGATGTCCTGGCTGGCACTGTACTGGCATTATTAATATACTTGGTATATGACCTGGCTGGCACTGTACAGTATAAAAACAGATGATACTGGCTGTTAATATATCGCACTGTACACCTGGCAATGTACAGTATAATGAGGACTGGCTGGTGCGTACTGGCTAGGCCTGTACTGCTCCTGTGGTCTCACTTGGCTATGTAACATGGCCGGCACTTAATAGCTGGCACTGTAGTTATGATACCTCAAAACTAAAAATGTAATATATAGCAGCTTACCAATCAGATGTGGCGGCTGCATTCGTTTTAGTTTTTTAGGCTCCCCCCCCCCCCCCTCTGTTTTCACTTGGCCAGTAAAACACCTCCTGCATTAGAGCACCCACTCTGGATGAAGGAGCACAGGAGGCACAGCAGCATTATCAATCTAGTGTGAGGGGAGTGTTAGATGAACTAGCAGGTTTAGATACACTAACTACAATTAAAGCCAAACCCCGCCTAAACACTTTATAATCAGTGACAGCAAACAGTTTTGCAACTTTTAGGATAAGGCATTGATGCGGCGCGGGGAACCACAGCGATTCATGTGCAAGGGTTTCCCGCACTGCGTCAGAATCGCAGCCAGTTCACACGGCGCTCTGACGTATGGCTCAATTCGCACCGCACTGAACTCGCATGTCATTCGTACACAGGGGCGGGCTGACAACTCATGGGGCCCCCGGGCAGTAGAAGATTATGGGGCCCCCAGGCTTACAGATGGCCACCACGCCAGGAGGCAGTGCAGAGGTAGGGGAGCTAAAATCTCGGGATTTTCACATCAAAAGCATGTCGGTCACGGACATATCAGGGACAGATGTAAAAAAAAAACACGGAATTTCACATACTGTCCCTGGTTTTACTGAGCCTGGCAACCCTGATGGGGCCCCCTAGTGGCATGGGGCCCTCGGGCACTGCACGAGTGACTCAATGGTCAGTCCGCCCCTGTTCGTACATGGATCCGATGCGATTCCTGTACAAATGACATGCGATGCGTTACACCGCTTCAATGTGAAGGTTTTACATAAACAAACAAAAGCTGATCATTGTAAGTGCCCCTGTCAGTGGTAAATGGTTTGTCTCTTCCGATGCATTCTGCTGGAGAGCTTGTTCTGTTGAAAAAAAAAAACAACAGACTTACCGGCAGGCTCACCAGATTGAAAAGCTTAAAGCGGATCTCCGCCTTTTAAAAAATATTAAAAGCCAGCAGATACAAATACTGCAGCCGCTGACTTTTAATATTAGGACACTTACCTGTCCTGGAGTCCAGCGGCGTCCGCAGCAGAGGACGAGCGATCGCTCGTCTATCTGCTGCCCCCCCCTCCGCCATCCAAGGTGAGGGAATCAGGAAGTGAAGCGTGTTGCGGCTTCACTGCCCGATTCCCTACGGCGCATGCGCGAGTCGCACAACGCCATCCTCACTGGTTCCCACTGTGTTCTGGGAGCCGAGTGTTTCACAGAACACAACGGGCGGGAAGTGACAAACTACCCGCAGAATCCCTGAAGAGAGTTCTCCCGGAAGTGGGTGCAAATACCTGTCATGCGCGAGGATCGCGGCGCGCCGTCACTGGTCCCCGCTCTCTCCTCTGAACAGTAGGGGGAGGGGTTTAGGGCTTGACCTGAAGGGGCTGGACCCCCGCGGGAGTCAGAACCCGGAAGTGGGTGCAAATACCTTCTTAGACAGGTATCTGCACCCCCCTCCCTCCTATAAGGTGTCAAATGTTACACCGGAGGGGGGTAGGGTTTCCGATGAGCGGAGGGTGGAGCTTCGCTTTAAAAAGAAAACCAATGCAGCCTCCACGTCTAATGCCCCGTACACACAATCCGATTTTTCCCGTCGGGAAAACCTTGGATGGTTTTTCTGACGGAATTCCGCTCAAGCTTGGCTTGCATACACGCGGTCACACAAAAACGCGGTGACGTACAACACTACGACGGAGCCAAGAATTGTTTCCGAGCATGCGTCGGAATCCCTACAGTTTCCCAAAAGAACTTTTCCCGTCGGAAAAATTAAGAACCAGCTCTCAAAATTTTTTGTTGGCGGAAATGCCGACAGAAAAATTCCGACGGAGCCTACACACGGTCGACCAAAAGCTCACATCGGACTTTTGCTGTCGGAATTTCCGATCGTGTGTACGCGGCATTACTGGCAAGGCTCACCAGGTGAAAATAAAGGATTGAAAAGCTTAAAAAGAAAACGAATGCAGCCACCACATCTAATGCCGCGTACACACGATCAGAAATTCCGACAGGAAAACCGTGGATTTTTTTTCCGACAGAATTTTGTCTCAAACCTGTGTTGCATACACACAGTCACATAAAATTCCAACCACTAAGAACGCGGTGACGTACAACACTACAACGAGCAGAGAAAACTGACGTTCAATGCTTCCGAGCATGCGTTGAATTGTTTCCGAGCATGCGTGGAAATTTTGCCTGTTGGAATTGCATACAGACGATTGGAATTCCCGACAAGCCCGGCTCTCAAATTTTTGCTGGTGGAAATGCCGACAGAAAACTTTCCGATGGAGCCTACACACGGTCGGAATTTACGACCAAAAGCTCAGATAGAACTTTTGCTGTCGGAATTTCCGATCGTGTGTACGCGGCATTACTGGCAAGGCTCACCAGGTAGGAAATAAAGGACTGAAAAGCTTAAAAAGAAAAACGAATGCAGCCACCACATCTAAGAATCGGTAAGCTGCAACATAATAAATGTTTGCTTTAATACGGATTGAAGAACGATCTCTTTGTATTGCTATTGTTCTTTTTTTGCGTTTTCTTTCACTGCCTCCCTGCGCAGTGATTATGTCTCTTTGTTCTTAAATTGTTGCGATTTCTCTATAATAAAATCTGATAAAAAAGAAAGAAGAAGGACACAGTGGGATGATGTGATTGGCACAGACAGATGGGGATCGTTCAGCAGACAAGCCGTCTCTCCTACACACACACACATAGATCGTCACTCACCGATCTTGGCCAGGCTGGCCACCAGGATCCACACAGCCACCAGGTACGGAGTTTGCACCATGTGCCATTCCCATCGCACCACCTGGAAGCCCCCCGGAGCCCCGTCCCCTTCCTCTCCCTTGTCCTCGGGGTAGGCAGTGGAGCTCATCTCTCTTTCCCCCCACGATCTCTCGCGCTACTCCCCGGTGTGGAGCCCTAATGCCGGCGGTGACGTCATGACGCCACTCCACCAATCAGCAGGTGAAGCGGTGTGATGCCGAGGACCATGTGCTGCAGCATCCGGCGAGCACTCAGTGCACATGTGGTGGCATCCTCCCCTCTCTTCTCCTCTTGTACCTCCCCGGCACAGAGGCCGGAAAATTGATGAAGAACGTTGTAGACACTCATTAGAATTCGGTCTCCTGCCGCCGGCGTGAGAAACGACGGTCTAACGTGCCACCGATTTCATGCATCTTCTATAGATACATAGTTATTAGTCTGGAAAAAAAAAAAAGAGACCAGTCCATCCAGGATCTATTGGAGACACGTTAATGAATTTGTGGCAATCGATCTTCTGAAGGAGAAGCCTCTCTGTGCTACCATGCCGGCACTGAAGGAGTCAAGTCAAGCGTACGGCACAGCAAGGGCTGTCACCGTGTACCTCCCCTAATGCATAAAATGCTAAGCGGCAGCAGCCATCCCTCCCCCCCCGCCCCCCTCTCCCTGAGCAGTCCCTACCTCCATACACACAGAAAGCAATTTATACCGCACATATCAATGCTTGCTCTGGCCAGGACTTATAGCCGGATTCACATACATTGGCGCATATTTATGCCGCAGTAGCGTATCTTCTTTACGCTACGCCGGCGCAACGCTGAGAGGCAAGCATGGAATTCACAAAGCAAATGCTCCCAACGTTGCGCCGGCGTAGCGTATATATTCGTCGGCGTAAGCCAATTTAAAGAGGTGGTTCACCCTAAATATAATCTCTCCCATGTGATCCAGCATACTGGCGTCAGCGCCAGTATGCTGTTTTGTTTTTTTTAAATCCCCCACTTACTGTGTAATCTTCCATTTTAATTTCTTTCCCCCGTGGTGGATGGCGCTAGTATAGCGCGTCACATCTTACGAAAATACCCGATTTAGGACACGGGTAATCTCGGCGAAATGCGGCGCCTGCGCACAGACCTAGGAGCTGACTGCGCAGGCGCCGTATTTCTCCGAGTCCTATTCCGGCTTTTTTCGGAGGGCGTGATGCGCCATAGCCGGAATAGGACTCGGAGAAATACGGCGCCTGCGCAGTCAGCTCCTAGGTCTGTGCGCAGGCGCCGCATTGCGCCGAGAATACCCGAGTCCTAAATCGGGTATTTTCGTAAGATGCGACGGGCTGTATAGGCGCCATCCACCGCGCGGGAAAGAAATTGAAATTAAAGATTAAACAGTAAGTTGGGGATTTAAAAAAAACAGCATACTGGCGCTGACGCCAGTATGCTGGATCACATGAGAAAGACTATATTTAGAGTGAACCTCCGCTTTAAGTCGAAGTGGGCTGGAAGTGGGCGTGACACATTTAAATGAAGCGTGACCCCGTGCAAATGATGGGCTGAGCTTCAGACAAGTACCGTATTTATCGGGGTATTGCGCACTCCGGCGTATAGCGCGCACCCCTAATGTGGACCTTTAAAAAAAAAAGTAGTACTTTTAATACTTACAGTTTTGGTGTTTTGCGCGGCCTCCATCGTCCGATCTGTCTTCGGCTTTAGCGGTGTCCTCCCGGCTTCTCCAGCGCTGTCTCGCGTCGAATCCCCCGCTTCCCGCGCTCAGTTTGAACGCCTCCGCCGACATATACCGAGTGCAGTACACTCTGTGACGTTTATGCGTGAGCACGAGCGAAGCCGAGCCTCGCCGAATGTACCCGAGTGTACTGCACTCGGTATATGGCGGCGGCTCACTTCAAACTGAGGGCGGGAAGCGGGTATCGGCGTATATCGCGCACCCACGATTTCCCCCCCATCTTAAGGGGAAAAAAGTGCGCGGTATACGCCGATAAATACGGTACTTAAATTGAACTGCACATGCGTCGTGTCATGGCCGCATCCCAGTGCGCATGCTCACAGTCACGTCGAATCACTGCCTACAAAGAGAACGTAACCTACGCCCAGCCCTATTCACGTACAACGTAAAATTCAACGGCGTTCGTTCCCTGGTCCATACCTTTGCATGAGTTGAGCCTCCAATATAGGGAATAACTTTACGCCGAACGTAACCCTTATGCAAATCGCTTAAAACATGCGCCGGGCGTATCGGCGTATCTCCCTCATTTGCATCGAAAATCAATGGGAGTTCCAAATGCGTCCAGCGTAAATATGCGCCCCACTATACGCCGGCGTAGGCAAGTTACGTCGGTCGGATGAAGTCAGTTTTTTGGCGTATCTTAGTTCTATGGGTACGGCGCACAGATACGACGGCGCATATTTACACTTACGGGGCGTATCTCGAGATACGTCGGCGTAAGTGCTTTGTGATTCCGGCTATTAATCCGCACTCTGCAAGGCTGGGAAACAATTCTTCAAGCCTGTTCCCGGGAAAAGCGGGGCTCGCTGCGGCCCCCTATATTGCACTGTTCTCCCTCTCTTCTCTTTTTTTTTTGACATTCAACATTTTTTAATAGCATTTTAACCACTTTAGCCCGGAAGAATTGGCTGCCCAATGACCGGGCCATTTTTTGCGATTCGGCACTGCAACGATTTAACTGACGGTCGTGCGGTCATGTGACGCTGTGCGCAAGCAAAATTTACATCCCCTCCCCCCACGAATAGAGCTTTCTTTTGGTGGTATTTGATCACCTCTGCAATTTTTTATTTCTTTTTTACGCTATAAACAAAAAAAGAGCGACAATTTTGGAAAAAAAACACAGTGGGGGTTATTTACAATAGGCAAATCCACTTTGCACTACAAGTGCAAACTACGGGCCAGATTCTCGTAGAATCCGCGCCGGCGTAGCGCAAGCCATTTACACTACGCCGCCACAACTTACTGGAGCAAGTGCCGTATTCTCCAAGCACTTGCTCCGTAATTTACGGCGGTGTAGTGTAAATGGCCCGGCGTAAGGCCGCGTAATTCAAAGGGGGCGGCTTGTATTTAAATTAAGCGTGCCCCCGCGTCGATCGAACTGCGCATGCGCCGGCCGGGAAAAAAGCCCAGTGCGCATGCTCCAGCTCACGTCGGAAAACGTCAATGAAACCGACGTAATCGTCATTTACGCAAATCCCTATTCGCGAACGACTTAGGAATCTAGCCCAATATTTTGGACTTTTTGCTATAATAAAATATCCCCAAAATATCTATACATTTTTTTTACATCTTTGTGTGAACCGCCACTTTAATAAAATGATAGCTGGCTAAACAGAGCAAGATTTTCACATCAGAAACAGAAATTTGCAAGAGGGAAGCGTTGTAAAGATAAGAACAGGCCATCATTTTTAGGTAAGACACTAGAGCAGTGGTTCTCAACCTTATTAGTGCCGTGACCCCTTGATAAATTTTCCCAAGTTGTGGGGACCCCCAACAGTAAAATTATTTTTGTAGCATGGGTTGTCAGCACCCAAGGTAAGAAAAGTAACTTGCGCCCATAATCCACGGAATGAAGTGCTGGGGGGAGTTCTGATCGGCCAACTTAGGTGTTCTTGATGAAGGTCATCTGTTGATCTGAGAACTGTAGTGGGGACTTTTAATGGCAACTATAATCACAGGTAGTGTCACTCTCTGTGTCTCCGACTTTATGGTGTCTCGTAGCAGTGACTCCTATGCCGAAATCAGGAGGTCGGGTCTCCTCCAGCCCCTCCCACTTCACATTCCTCACCAGTCAGCTGACCTAGGGTTGCCACCTTTTCTTCAGGCCAAACCCGAACACTTCAGCCTTGCACAGCAATTTTGTTTTCCTAGTATGCAGAAACTATGCATAGATGTTGCTATTAAATAGTATTTCTAATCATATGAAGTTAAGAGTCCCCCTTAACATCAGAGTCCACAGAGTTACCCCTTTACATCTAAATCCCCAGTGTTACCCTTTCGGTGTAAGGGAGTACTCTGGGGACTCTGGTGTAAGGGAGTACTCTGGGGACTCTGGTGTAAGGGAGAACTCTGGGGACTCTGGTGTAAGGGGGGAACTCTGGTGTAAGGGGGGAACTCTGGTGCAGAGGGGGGAACTCTGGTGCAGAGGGGGGAACTCTGGTGCAGAGGGGGGAACTCTGGTGTAAGGGGGGGGGAACTCTGGTGGGGGGGGGAACTCTGGTGTAAGGGGGGGGAACTCTGGTGTAAGGGGGGGGGGAACTCTGGTGTAAGGGGGGGGGAACTCTGGTGTAAGGGGGGGGGAACTCTGGGGGGGGGGAACTCTGGTGTAAGGGGGGGGGAACTCTGGTGTAAAGGGGGGGGAACTCTGGTGTAAGGGGGGGGGGAACTCTGGTGTAAGGGGGGGGGGGGAACTCTGGTGTAAGGGGGGGGAACTCTGGTGTAAGGGGGGGGGGGGGGAACTCTGGTGTAAGGGGGGGGGAACTCTGGTGTAAGGGGGGGGGAACTCTGGTGTAAAGGGGGGGGGAACTCTGGTTTAAGGGAGAACTCTGGTTTAAGGGAGAACTCTGGGGACACTGGTGTAAGGGAGAACTCTGGGGACACTGGTGTAAGGGAGTACTCTGGGGACACTGGTGTAAGGGAGTACTCTGGGGACTCTGGTGTAAGGGGGGAACTCTGGTGTAAGGGGGAACTCTGGTGTAAGGGGGAACTCTGGTGTAAGGGGGAACTCTGGTGTAAGGGGGAACTCTGGTGCAGAGGGGGGAACTCTGGTGCAGAGGGGGGAACTCTGGTGCAGAGGGGGGGAACTCTGGTGCAGAGGGGGGAACTCTGGTGCAGAGGGGGGAACTCTGGTGTAAGGGGGGAACTCTGGTGTAAGGGGGGAACTCTGGTGTAAGGGAGAACTCTGGGGACTCTGGTGTAAGGGAGTACTCTGGGGACTCTGGTGTAAGGGGGGAACTCTGGTGTAAGGGGGGAACTCTGGTGCAGAGGGGGGAACTCTGGTGTAAGGGGGGAACTCTGGTGTAAGGGGGGAACTCTGGTGTAAGGGGGGAACTCTGTGTGTAAGGGGGGAACTCTGGTGTAAGGGGGGAACTCTGGTGTAAGGGGGGAACTCTGGTGTAAGGGAGAACTCTGGTGTAAGGGAGAACTCTGGGGACTCTGGTGTAAGGGAGTACTCTGGGGACTCTGGTGTAAGGGGGGAACTCTGGTGTAGGGGGGGGGAACTCTGGTGCAGGGGGGGAACTCTGGTGCAGAGGGGGGAACTCTGGTGCAGAGGGGGGAACTCTGGTGCAGAGGGGGGAACTCTGGTGCAGAGGGGGGAACTCTGGTGTAAGGGGGGAACTCTGGTGTAAGGGAGAACTCTGGGGACTCTGGTGTAAGGGAGAACTCTGGGGACTCTGGTGTAAGGGAGAACTCTGGGGACTCTGGTGTAAGGGAGAACTCTGGGGACTCTGGTGTAAGGGAGAACTCTGGGGACTCTGGTGTAAGGGAGAACTCTGGGGACTCTGGTGTAAGGGAGAACTCTGGGGACTCTGGTGCAAATGGGGAGCTCTGATGTAATGAGTGCTCTAAGAACCCCGATTTACCTTGGCCTACTTACTTAGAGGCAGGAGAGAGAAGGGGGAGGGGAAACTTAGTCCAGCGTGAATAATGTGTCCGGGTCTCAGACAGTGTGAAACCCGGACGCATGATTCCAAACCCGAACTGTCCAGGTGAATCCCGAACAGGTGGCAACCCTAAGCTGACCTCTAGTCACAGCCATGCCGTGAGCTGAATGGGCGGCTGCAAAAAGGCTGAGTGGGCGGCTGCGGGGCTCCAGGAACAGCCCACGTGGGCGCCCTCAGGCTCCAGGGACCGCCCTGTTGAGCGGTCGCAAAAAGGCCAGGAGAGCGATGCGGGCTTCAGGAACAGCCCAGGATTCGGTGACCCCTGGCAAATCATCATTCGACCCCCGAGGGGGTCCCGACCCCCAGGTTGAGAACCACGGCACTAGAGAGACAATAAACATTGCAGTGTGGACAGGTCTACAGATGGTTAAACAGCAAGGATATACCAGAGTTGTATACCAGAGTTACACACACAAACATAAGGAAGGCCGTATTCAGTATTTCAGTTATGGGTGGATATGCACAATCCTATTGACATGGATATGAAGATGCTCTCCGTGTTTCATAAAGCAACTATACTCCGTACAACCAGCTGAGACACCGGCCACTACTCCTGATATTGTAAGTACAAGACTGCCATCTAGTGGCTAGTTTGGCTAACTACATTAGACACTGCCTAGGCATCCTAAGGCCCCTTTCACACCTGCGAACAGTATGTCAGTACAGAATCTTGAGATCAAAAATGAACAATGAGGACATGAAAACAGCACTGCATTAAGGTAAAGGAAGCTATTAAGAAAAAATTCCCAAGGGAGCTGTGGTGGCTCAACGTGATTGGCACTGCGCTGACAAGCCGTTCACTTCTGCAGCCAAGGGTTCGGATCCCGGTCTCAGCTACATGTGAATTGAGTTTGGTGGTCTCAGCCCGGCTCCCGGTGGGTGTGCTATGCAAGGTACACCTGTGCGTAGTACGCCCACCCCCCCCCCCCACAAAAACCACCACACTTGCACGCACACGAAATTGGTTTAACACACACGCACTTTGGCCATGCGGTCTCCTAAAATAAAGAGAGGCGAAGGACCTACGGGGCTGGCTGGGTGGGCTAGACCCCCTCACTCCCTCATATGGGGAGTCCCTCTGCCCCGTTGGGCCCCAGTTGGGCTCCCAAGAGGAGCAGGCTCACTCCCTCATAGGGGGAGTCCCTCTGCCCCGTTGGGGTCCCGTTGGGCCCTAGTTGGGCTCCCAAGAGGAGCAGGTAGGGTGGGGTGAGTGGGACGCCCCCCCTCACACCCGCCATTGCCACCAGGGGCATGGAGAAGGATGGCGATTGCCTCCGGGGGGGGGAGGGTCTGCCTACTCCCAACTCCTGCTGTCCGCCTCCTCTCTCTCGGGTTCACGCACAAAAATACACTTAAAAAAAAAAAAAAAAAGATAAAATTCCTTTACAAACCCTTTAAGGGACTTACATATGCATTCGCATGAAAGCACAGGGGGAGGTGCGCTTTAAATAATTTTTTATATTTGAAGCTTTTTATTTTTTAATTTTTTTTTTCAGCAACTTTGCTCTTACATGAGATGAACAACATCCCTTGTGAAAGCCTGGGTCGTGACAAGTCCTCTTTACGGAGAAATCTGGGGTCTATTAGACCCCAAATCTCCCCTCTGGCCTCCAATGCAGCCGATCAGACACAGATCGGTCCGAACAGCCAGGTGAACAAAGAGCTGGAAGCAGAAGAGACTAAATCCTCGACACTTCCGGTTCCTGGGGTCACAGAGAGGGAGGAAGAGCGTCAGTTTCTCTCTCTGTGTAATGCTACAGACGCTGCATCGCTCCCAGGCTTCGAATTTTTACATTTTGGAAAGTCTCATAAGGCAATTGAACCATTTAGGGGTCCCATACAGTGTCTCGAGAGGAGAGGTGGTCTAATTGGACAGTGGACTCTCGAGAGACTTCGGCAGCCATCTTGGATAAGGGAATCTTTTAAATAAGGAGGCGCATGTCACTTTGGTGCACGACTGGCGAATGAATGGTCAGGGACAGGAACCTGTAGGGGGATTGCAAAGCAAAGTCATTACGCGGTGTCGCACCTTGCAGCATTTAGAAGACGGTAAAGAGGACCTGTGACAGCATCTGATCCAGCTAAAAAAAAGACACTTGTAAAGCAGGGCTCGACAAAATCCAGGCGCCCGGTCGCAATTGCGACAAAAAATTGTGACCTGGCGCCCGCCGGTAATTGAGGCTGCAGCTTTGCGGCCTTCGCAAGGCCGCAGCCTCAATTACCGGGCGCCGCGGGCCCGCCGCAGTCGCGCAGCGGGGGAGGTGGGGGCGCACGGAGGCACAGGATCCTGTGTCTCTGTGTGCCACCACCTCCCCCGCCGCGCAATCGCGGTGGGCCCGCGACGGCCGGTAATTGAGGCCGCGGCTTTGCGGGCCTTGTGAAGGCCCAAGCTTCCTTCTGTGGGCTGGCACCATCTGGTGGTGGCCGTTGGCATTACAAGTAAAACAGCAGTTCTAATGTGTTTTTTCACTGCCATCTCCTTCCCTCTAATTAGAACCCCCAAACATTTATTTATATATTTTTTATTCTAACACCCTAGAGCAGGGGTCTCCAAACATTTGAAACAAAGGGCCAGTTTATTGGCCTTTAGACTCTTGGAGGGCCGGACTTTGGCCAGCGGGAGTGGACATTTTCCTGGAATCATTGTTAGTAAACATCTGGCATTAGGGGGAGAAATGGTGCCCCATTGCTGGTATCATAGGGAGGATAGTGCTCTATTAGTTGTGTCAGTGGGAGAAATGGTTCTCCATTGTCAGTGTCAGATGGCAGAATAGTGTCTTGTATCAGTGGGAGGGATAGTGAGCAAGGGCCGGAATAAAGGCAAGCAAAGGGCCACATCTGGCCCTCGGGCCGCAGTTTGGAGACCACTGCCCTAGAGGATAAAATGGCGGTCATAGAAATACTTCCTGTCACACCGTATTTGCGCAGCGGTCTTACAAGTGCACTTTTTTGGGGGAAAAAATACATTTTTTTTTGGAAAAAAATAAGACAACAGTAAAGTTATCCCAATTTTTTTTATATATTGTGAAAGATAATGTTACGCCGAGTAAATTGATACCCAACATGTCACGCTACAAAATTACGTCCGCTCGTGGAATGGCGACAAACTTTTACCCTTTAAAATCTCCATAGGCGATGGATACAGGTTGCACGTTTTGAGTTACAGAGGAGGTCTAGAGCTAGAATTATTGCTCTCGCTCTAACGATCGCAGAGATACCTCACGTGTGCGGTTTGAACACCGTTTACATATGCGGGCACTACTCACGTATGCGTTCGCTTCTGCACGCGAGCTCGGCGGGACGGGGCGCGTTTTCTGGCTCCTGTTTTTGCTGGCTCCTAGATTCCAAGCAAATTTGTCAAGCCCTGTTGTAAAGCATCCATTGATTTCAGTGCGCTAAAAAAATGAGGAGCCAATAAACTTTTACATTTCTTAATAGTAAAGAGATTCAAATCCCTGGTGTAGCCCAACATTTCGTAAAATTAACCACTTCAGACCCGAATGACGGCTACAGCGCGGGTCTGAATATCCAAGCCGCCGTCTTTTGACGGCCGCCCCTTTGGGCGTTCCCCGCACACGCGCTCCAGAGCACGCAGCGGGGAAGCTCTGTGTTGTCCGTGTCCCTTGGCCAATCAGAGTGGCCGTTTGCGATGCGATCTGTGTGGCGAATGAGAGATGATCTCATATGTAAACATACAAGATCATCTCTCATTGCCGTTTTACACAGAGACAGCGTCCTGTCTCTGGAGAGGAGACCGATCCGTGTCCCTTGTACATAGGGACACAGATCGGTCACCTCCCCCCACAGTTAGAACACTATACAGGGAACATATTTAACCCCTTCCTCACCCCCTAGTGTTAACCTCTTCCCTGCCAGTCACATTTATACAGTAATTAGTGCATATTTATAGCACTGATCGCAGTATAAATGTGAATGGTGCCAAAAATGTGTCAAAAGTGTCCGATATGTCCGCCATAACCTCGCAGTCCCAATAAAAAAAAATCGCAGATCGCCGCCATTTCTAGTAAAAAAAAAAAAATAATAAAAAATAATAATTCTCTCCCCTATTTTGTAAGCGCTATAACTTTTGCGCAAATCAGTCGCTTATTGCGATTTTTTTTTTTCTTTTTACCAAAAATATGTAGAAGAATACGTATCGCCCTAAACTGATAAAAAAAAAAAAATGTGTGTTTTTTTTTTTAAATTGGGATATTTATAATTGCAATAAGTAAAAAATATTGTATTTTTTTTTTCAAAATTGTCGCTCTTTTTTGTTTATAGCGCAAAAAATAAAAACCGCACAGCCGATCAAATACCACCAAAAGAAAGCTCTACTTGTGGGGAAAAAAGGACGTCAATTTTGTTTGGGAGCCGCGTCGCACGACCGCGCAATTGTCAGTTAAAGCGACGCAGTGCCAGAAGCTGAAATTTCACCTGGGCAGGAGGGGGGGGGGGGGGGATATGTGCCCAGTAAGCAAGTGGTCAAGAGAAGAAAAAAACCTACCTTGTCAGTGAGGGCCGAGTACAAGTTTTCGAAGCTCTGCAACAATGGCAAGGCCATCGGTAGCGTTGGGTCACTCTGGGTTAGATGTGTGGTTTGTGGCATTTCTCCAAAATCAATTCCGATGTTCAGTAGGAATAATAAAGAAGCGTTTGTTGGATCGCTCATTTCCAAGACACACAAACCATAAACAAAAAGGTACCGAAGGTTGATAGAAGAGGCGGCAAAACTGATTGAAGCAAAGGGGCTAAAAGAAAAATCGGAAACATAAGTAGCGAGGCAATAAAAAAAGCTACAAATTCTTTAACTCTTTTATTTTTTCGAAATAATACCACGGAAAATTATGGGAATGACAAATAAGTCCAAATATTTGTTATGGAGAGGTGGTGGAAAAGAGGTGGGTGAAAGAGAGGGGGGGTGAAAGAGAGGGAGGGGGTGAGAGAGAGGGAGGGGGTGAGAGGGAGGGGGTGAGAGAGGGAGGGGGTGCAAGAGAGGGAGGGAGTGAAAGAGAGGGGGGGGTGAAATAGAGAGGGGGTGAAAGAGAGGGGGGTGAGAGAGGGAGGGGGTGCAAGAGAGGGAGGGGGTGAAAGAGAGGGGGGAGAAAGAGGGAGGGGTGAGAGAGAGAGGGGGGTGAAAGAGAGGGGGGGTGAGAGAGAAGGGGGTGAGAGAGGGAGGGGGTGAAAGAGAGGGGGGAGAAAGAGGGGGGAGGGGGGGGGGTGAAAGAGAGAGAGGGGGGTGAAAGAGAGGGGGGGTGAGAGAGAGAGGGGGTGCAAGAGAGGGAGGGGGTGAGAGAGGGGGGGAGAGAGAGGGAGGGGCGAGAGGGGGGGTGAAAGAGAGGAAGGTGGTGAAAGAGAGGGGGGTGGTGAAAAGAGAGGGGGTGAGAGAGGGAGGGGGTGAGAGGGAGGGGGTGCAAAAGAGAGGGGGGTGAAAGAGAGGGGGTGAGAGAGGGAGGGGGGTGTGAGAGGAAGGGGGTGAAAGAGAGAGGGGGGTGAAAGAGGGAGGGGGTGAAAGAGGGAGGGGGGTGAAAGAGGGGGGGGGTGAGAGAGAGGGGGGGGTTGGAGAGGGGGGGTGAAAGAGAGGGGTGAGAGAGGGAGGGGGTGAAAGAAAGGGAGTGAAAGAGAGGAAGGGGGTGCAGAGAGAGGGAGGGGGTGAAAGAGAGGGGGGGCAGAGAGGGAGGGAGGGGAGAGAGGGGGTGAGAGAGGGGGGGGGGTGAAAGAGAGGAAGGGGTGAAAGAGAGGGAGGGGGTGAGAGAGAGGGGGTGGGGGGGGGTGAAGAAGGGGGGTGGGAGGGGGGTGAAAGAGGGAGGGGTGAAAGAGAGGGGGGTGAAAGAAAGGAGAGAGGGAGGGGGTGCAAGAGAGGGGGTGAAAGGGAGGGAGGGGGAGGGGGTGATTAGAGAGAGAGGGAGGGGGTGAGAGAGGGAGGGGGTGAAAGAGAGGAGGGAGGGGTGAAAGAGAGGAGGGGGTGAGAGAGGGAGGGGGTGAGAAAGAGAGGGGGGTGAGAGAGGGGGGGGGGTGAGAGAGGGAGGGGTGAAAGAGGGAGGGGTGAGAGAGGAGAGGGGGTGAAAGAGAGAGAGGGGGGGGTGAAAGAGGGAGGGTGGAAGAGGGAGGGGGAGAGGTGGGTGAGAGGGAGGGGCTTTGAGAGAGGGAGGGGGTGAGAGAGGGGGGGTGCAAGAGAGGGGAGGTGAGAGAGAGGGAGGGGTGAAATAGGGAGGGAGTGAAAGAGAGGGAGGGGGGTAAAAGAGAGGGAGGATGAAAAGGGGAGGGGTGAGAGCTCTCTTTCTTTTGTCTCTCTGAGAGGGAGGGGGTGAGAGAGAGGGAGGGGGGTGAGAGAGAGGGAGGGGGTGAGAGAGGGAGGGTAAGTGGGGGGGGGGTATGATCAGGATGTCTTCTTGGGGGAAATGTTGCACCCATCACCTCACTAATCAGTAACCAACCACACCTAGGTGGAGCCCGACACTTCTGTCGGGTCTCTTCATTCTTGCTAGCCTATCAGGAGGCTGCAGAGTAGAATCCCCGCCCATATTCTCTATTGGTGGTTGGGGGTAGGGAAGGCAGAGTGGGTTGGTGAGGGGTCAGTATGGCCTGACAGGGCACAAACATCGCCCCATTACCGCGCCGCCTTACTTCCGCCCACCCGGCGCCCCTCACATTTTCGCGCCCCCCATTTCTTCCCTCACTTCAGCTGACAAACCCCGCCCACCAACCTCTAGAACTGGAGCCCCGCCCCCCAAAGACCTCCCAGCTCCCCCTGTCAACTCTCCGTGAGGCGCCGAACTCATTGTCCCGCCCCTTCTCCATGGCGACAGCTTCTGTCCGGACAGTTCAGTTGTCGCTGCCTCTATTGGTTGCTGGCTAAGGGAAAGCCCCGCCCCCAGCTACTGTGTGTATCGAAGCGCAGAGTGTCCCGCTCCCCCCGGAACCTTTCCCTCCTCTCTCCTTGTTTCCCGCCGTTGCTATGGGGAGTGTTGATGAAGCTGCACCCATTCAATGGAATGGCGGTGAGGAGGGTTCGTTTGAAGGAGAGCTGGGTGTGCGAGAGAGCCGGGCTGCAGCCGGTGGGGGCAGGTAATGCCAGGAGCACACTGAGTAACCAACCCTACTAATACGGGGCAATGACATGCTGTAACCCATAGCAACCACCCATACAGGGCTGCTAGAATAATAATCACCATGGCAACCATTCATTATGCACTTCTATAATAATAATAATCACCATGACAACCATCCACACAGGGCTGCTAGAATAATCACCATGGCAACTATTCATAAAGCACTGCTATAAATTATAGCAGCGCTTTATGAATGGTTGTCATGGTGATTATTATTGTAGCAGCCCTCTATGGATGGTTGCCATGGTGATTATTATTATAGCAGTCCTCTATGGATGGTTGTCATGGTGATGATTATTATTATAGCAGTCCTCTATGGATGGATGGTTGCTATGGTGATAATTTATCTAGCAGACCACTATGAATGGTTGCCATGGTGATTATTATTATAGCCTATAATAATAATCACCATGGCAACCATTCATTGAGCACTTCTATAATAATAATCACCATGACAACCATCCATAGAGGGCTGCTATAATAATATTCATCACCATGGCAACCATTCATAGTGGTCTGCTATAATAATAATCACCATGGAAACCATCCATAGAGCACTTCTATACTAATAATCACCATGGTAACCATCTATAGAGCACTTCTATAATAATAATTATCATGGCAACCATCCATAGAAGGCTGCTATAATAATAATAATCACCATGGCAACCATCCATAGAGCACTTCTATAATAATAATCACCATGACAACCATCCATAGAGGGCTGCTATAATAATATTCACCATGGCAACCATCCATAGAGCACTTCTATAATAATAATTACCATGGTAACCATCCATAAAGCACTTCTATAATAATAATCACCATGGTAACCATCTATAGAGCACTTCTCTAATAATAATAATTATCATGGCAACCATCCATAGAAGGCTGCTATAATAATAATAATAACCATGGCAACCATCCACAGAACACTGCTATTATAATAATCGCCATGGCAACTATCCATAGAGGACTGGTATAATAATAATCACCATGACAACCATCCATAGAGCATTGCTATAATAATGTATAATAATAGAATAATTCTGTACACATTTCCCTCCCTGACGCGTTCCGATCTGCTGATGCTCCTTGTATAATATTTGGCACAGCACAGTGGATTAGTGGTTAGCACTTCTGCAGCACTGGCGTCCCCGGTTCTGATCCCGGCCAGGACTCTGTATGCATGGAGTATGGTGAACTTATGCATCAGGGCCCACAACACCTCTGACCGTATGTGAGGCTCTGCCTAAACTGTAATAATAATGAAGCCAAGGACTACACTGCAGTCTTCCAGCTTATCCAACAACTACAACTCCCATCATGCCCTGCCAGCTAGGACTTTTGTAGTTATGTAACAAACAAAGTCTGCTGCTCAAGATAAAATCTTAATTTCCATCTTTCCAGGCACAGTGGAGTCTCTGGCACTCCAAGGGACGTACCGAGAGAAGATTGTCAGCCTGGGGGATGCATTTAAAAACTTCCAAAGTCTCCGTTCCCTGGACTTGTCTAGAAACATAATAATCAGTTTGCAGGTAAGTTCACTTCTTGACAACACCCTGTTCAGAATTGTTCAGCAAAAGTTTCAGGGCGCGATCACACGCATTTTTACTATAGTGGCCGGGGGGGGGGGGGGTACACATGCCAGAATGCTTTGCTTTGTAGGCGTGGCAGGGATTATACCCCCTGTTGCTTTCAGCAGGTGTAGTGCCCTCCGACCGCGATGCCATTCAATTGAATTGGGTTGCTCTTAAAGCAGGCAATCAGTGGCAGTGCGACCATTAAGGGCGCACGGGTTCCTGCCCCCCCCCCTCTGTCACGCCGCCCCCTCTATAAATAATGGACAGGTTCATGCATTGCATGAATCTATCTATGCCCCCCCCCCCCCCCCCCCCGCTGCCACCTCTTATTCAGGCATCCGGACCCTTTTTGGACACCGGGCTCCTGAATTCCAGCAGCAGGGTTTTTTTTTTTTTTAAGCACCTGATTAGAGCCTCAGACTCTAATAGGCTTTAAAAAAGGTGTACTCGGAGCGCAGAGCATTCCACCCAGATGTGTTAAAAAAGCAAATGAGTATTTGCTTTTCTAACACTGCACCGTCTCCCCGCCAATGAGGGAGCGTGGGTCTAATACCCGTCACCTGATTGGCTGAAGGCACAGGTGCCCCTATTGGAAGCCTGGCAGAAGGAGAAGAGACGCATGGAGGACACAGGAGCCGTCCCACAGCTCGCCACCATCACCTGCTGCCTGACCCACCACCAAGATGGGCTAAGTGCCGGGAAGACAGCGGGCGGGGGCACAGTGTCGGCATTTGTTGGGCACAAGTGGTGGCATATGATGGGCACAAGTGGCTGCATTTGATGGGGCACAAGTGGCTGCATTTGATGGGGCACAAGTGGCTGCATTTGATGGGGCACAAGTGGCTGCATTTGATGGGGCACAAGTGGCTGCATTTGATGGGGCACAAGTGGCTGCATTTGATGGGCACAAATGGCTGCATTTGATGGGGCACAAGTGGCTGCATTTGATGGGCACAAGTGGCTGCATTTGATGGGGCACAAGTGGCTGCATTTGATGGGGCACAAGTGGCTGCATTTGATGGGGCACAAGTGGCTGCATTTGATGGGGCACAAGTGGCTGCATTTGATGGGCACAAGTGGCTGCATTTGATGGGGCACAAGTGGCTGCATTTGATGGGGCACAAGTGGCTGCATTTGATGGGGCACAAGTGGCTGCATTTGATGGGGCACAAGTGGCTGCATTTGATGGGCACAAGTGGCTGCATTTGATGGGCACAAGTGGCTGCATTTGATGGGGCACAAGTGGCTGCATTTGATGGGCACAAGTGGCTGCATTTGATGGGGCACAAGTGGCTGCATTTGATGGGGCACAAGTGGCTGCATTTGATGGGGCACAAGTGGCTGCATTTGATGGGGCACAAGTGGCTGCATTTGATGGGGCACAAGTGGCTGCAGTTGATGGCACAGTGGCTGCCACAGTTAGGTGTCAACAAACCATTGGCCATATACAGTATATATCTCCAAGCACTTGATGAATGTCCTGTATTCCTGTCCTCTGCTGTGTATGTGAATAGTTTGCACATTAAAAACAGGTGGCGTGTAATAAAAGTTATTTTCCTTTTGCAGGGTATTGAATACTTGCGCTCTCTTGGTTACCTGAACTTATATTATAATGACATTGCGTCTCTTGAGGAAGTGAAGCATCTCAAACGTTTGGCACAGCTGAAAACTCTGGATCTGCGTCTGAATCCAGTGACCAGACAGAACGCCGATTACCGTCTTTTTGTCATCCACATCGCAGGGACATTGGAAACACTAGGTGGGTACCGGGCTGTGCTGGGGGAAGGGTTGGGAGAGGTTTAACCACTTCAGCCCCGGACCATTTTGTTGCTAAAGGACCAGGCCCCTTTTTGCGATTCGGCGCTGCGTCGCTTTAACTGACAATTGCGCGGTCGTGCGACGTGGCTCCCAAACAAAATTGGCGTCCTTTTTTTTCCCACAAATAGAGCTTTCTTTTGGTGGTGAAATTTTGAGACTATGACCAATCGCTAGTTTCAGTGCGAAACGCGCCAATTTTTGTTCCTGCATCACCGACTGTGTTGCTGGGGAGAAATCAACCTGTGAGCTGACTCTCAGCGCTACATGTTTGGCTATTTTTGGAGGCTCAGTTGAGGTTCGTACTGCGCAAGCGCGGCACCGCGCCTGCGCAGTACAGGGGGTTCCTAATCCGCCAGGGGAGCTTATTCAGCAAGACACCTACTCCAAACATGTGATCCTCATTCTCCATAGCGAGTCACTGACCTCAACAAGCATGCATCCAGTGAAATGTTCGGACATTTGATATCTACATACTGTACTTGGTTTGGTTCAGTGACTCAATAAGCACTGAGGGCGAGATCAAAATTGCAGCCTCCTAATTTACTGTATTAGCTGCTGTCATAAATCTGCTTTGACAGGTGCCCTTTTAAAAAAAAACACACACACACACACAACTGTATGCTTATCAATGCGTTCGATCAAATCCTGACCCACAGATCAGATTTGGGGGTGTTGCTAATATGTTTTGTCTGCGTCCTTTAGTTTTTATTTTTGTAAATGCTTTCCGTTGTGTAGTGCCAAATAATGATAAACTAACTGATGGAGGAACTGACCTGAGATTGTTGACTTTCATGTAAGAGAATCACAAAAGGATTAATTTCAGAGGATTACATTACCAGAGTCCTTAGCAACCCTGGACGGCCTCTTTTTAGTAATGTTTACCGTGCATTATACACCATTTAACTTAAAGGGGTTGTAAAGGTTAAAAAAAAAAAATCCCTAAATAGCTTCCTTTACCTTAGTGCAGTCCTCCTTCACTTACCTCATCCTTCCATTTTGCTTTTAAATGTCCTTATTTCTTCTGAGAAATCCTCACTTCCTGTTCTTCTGTCTGTAACTCCACACCGTAATGCAAGGCTTTCTCCCTGGTGTGGAGAAAGCCTCTTGAGGGGGAAGGGGGCGAGCAGGAGAGTCAGGGCGCCCACTAACACACAGCTCCTTTCTGTATTTGCAACGTAGTGGGCGTCCTGATTCTCATGTAGTCTTAGGGAGGGGGGAGCATGACACTCCACACCAGGGAGAAAGCCTCACATTACTGTGTGTAGTTTACACACGGCTCTCCCCGTTCTTCAGCTCCAGGGACCGATCCCTGCTGGAGTCCCGCGGTCCCGAAACTTCGGACCGGGTCACGGGAGCGTGCCGCGAGCGCGCGCCCGCGACGCACGGCTGGGTACTAGTACAGGACGTACCCGTACGTGCATCTGCCCAGCCGTGCCATTCTGCCGACGTATATGTGCAAGAGGCGGTCCTTAAGTGGTTAAAAACGATGGTGTGTGGGCAACGTCGTTTTTAATGATGAAGTTGGAAAAACTTCGTTTTTCGACATGCCGAAAAAACGTTCATGCCCAAAAATGATCGTGTGTACGCGGCATTCGTTTTATTAAGGGCTTTGGCTTGATGCGCTTTTATTTATACATTTTTTATTTTCTTTGCAAAAGTCGTTAGGTATTTGTCATGCAGGGTAGTTAAATGGTTAACCCCAAAGCAATCTTACCCACAGAGTGAGTATAACAAGGGAGGTCCCTGCCCAGGTTTGTGTTGTGTAGTGCCTGGGATGTTGCTATGGCTTCCTCAGGAGTTTGTTTGGCTTATGCATGAAGTTCAGTTCATCCAACTGTCAGCCGGGCCCATTACTCCTCACTGCACCGGCCATGCAGCAGATCAGCTGAAACTAGGAAGAGGGGGGGGGGACAGTCCGGCATTTCACACCTCCAGTGATCAGATCTCACTCCAGATATGTCACTCTTTTCAGACGAGAGACCGGTGAGGGAGAGCGAGAGGAAAAACGCAACTTATAACTTCCATCTAAAATCTCAGGAGACGTCCGAGTCCGGGAGGTGAGTGCTGACCGTCAGTAAAATGTCAGTAAAATGTCCCTTTTGTTGTTTGGGAAAGAAATAGAATACTATTGTCATGCCTGTGAATGGAGCTGCAGCTGGATGTGCAGCTTGTCGCCTGTTAGCAGTGTAGAGATGCCTGCAGGGCTCTTCATACTTGTCTATTCCTGTTCAGGGTGTGCTGAGATCGGTGGATCTCAAGGCTGCTTTCACACTGATCAGTTTTCTTCTGTTTTTTGCGTTATGCCGCGTACACCCGATCGGATTTTCCATCGGAAAAAAGCCTTGGATGGACGGAATTCCGCTTAAGCTTGGCTTGCATTCACACGGTCACACAAAAGTTCTCTAAACTTTCGAACGTCGAGAACGCCGGTGACGTACAACACTACGACGAGCCGAGAAAATAAAGTTCAATGTTTTTACGTAAACGGACTTGTAATGGGCCCCTATGGGATCGCGTCCATTAGCGGATGATGCATCCGCTAACGTCCGCAAAGATCCGTGTCTGTCTAGATCAGGGGTGTATTTAGGTTTTGTGCTGCCCTAGGCCTGACTAAACTTGTGCACCCCCTAATTTAAATATGACCCATCCCTTCCTGTCAAGGCCACACCCCTTGCGGTTTAAGACCCACCCTGAAATTTTCAAGCGGGGACACTAGTTCTGATGGCCTGGGGGGGAGGGCAATGGATTCCCTTAATTTGCAAAGATTTCCTCTCACCACCTGTTTGGCTATGGGACAGGAAGTAAAGGGAAATCTCTGCAATGGGACAGGGATGGTAAAAAATTAGAAGCGATGCCCCCCCCCCCCCCCCACAGTTGCAGAATGCCAACCGCCCACATACTGGAAGCAGTGCGGCCGATTTACGTGGGGGTGCTAAACTAATTTGCCTAACAGTGTAGTGCAAGCCGGCGGGGACACTGTCCGTGCTGCCCCCCTGCAAAGTGCTGCCCTAGGCCTGGGCCTTGTTGGCCTAGGCCAGGATACAGCACTGGTCTAGATCCAGTTTTTCGGACGGAAGAAAACCCTATTTTTCTTCCGTCTATAGGATCGGATCGGATGAATACGGACACACGGTCCGTATTCATCCGATTCCCCATAGGGGAGAGCGGAGGAGAGACAGGGCGGTCCCTGCACAGTGTGCGGGCACCTCCCTGTCCGCCGACAGCTGAGCGGGGATTCCCCGCTGAGCCGACGGACACACATGGAGCGGACCGGAAAATGGTCTGCTCCGTGTGAAAGGACCCTAAATCTTCTCTTCACAGCAGTCAGTTGCGTTTTTAAAAGTCCTTCATGATGCATTCCTAGTAAAACCGTACATCTCTAATGAAATGCATAAAAAACGTATAAAAAACGCACCCACTGTTGTGTGTCACATGCAGGGCTAGGCAGCCACCTAGGCTGCACTGCTGTCTAGGGCACAGCCACAGCTGCTGGTTCGTACTGTTTGACCTTAACCTGCCTATTGTTGCCAACGTAACAGATTGAAGTTTACTGACAGGACACCCAAAATTTACTGGTACATCCAAGTTTTCACTGGTATTTCCAAAAGTTACAAAAACAAATGTTTTAAGTAGGGTTGTCCCGATACCGATACTGAGCATTTGCCCAAGTACTTGTACTCGCGCAAATGCTCCCGATGTTTCACCGGATACTTTTTTTTCGCCGGAGAGCGGGCAGACAGGAGGCGAAGAGCAGGCGAAGAGCAGAGCAGTCCTCGGGTATGTAAAATATGTCACTAATGGAGGAGAGGAGAGCTGCTGCTGCCACTGCCAACGTCTAGTTGATCAGCTCTCAGGGAACATACCAGCTTTCATTTGAATAGCTGTGTGTTCCCCGGCGTGCCTCGTCATATATAGCCCCTCCCCCTTGTCTGGACACTTTGATAGACAGATCACCCATCCCAGCATTGGACGGGTGATCTGTCTATCAAAGTGCCCGGACAAGGGGATGGGGCTATATATGACGACGCATGGCGGGGAACGCACAGCTGTTGCAGCCTTGTGTCCCCAAATGCAGCCATGTGTCCCCAAATGCAGCTTTGTGTCTCCAGAGAAAGCCCCCCCCCCCTCGCCACCGTCTCGGGGAATATAACATTTGGAGGCACATGGCTGCATTTGGGGTCACATGTCTGCATTTGGGGTCACATGGCTGAATTTGTGGACACAAGGCTGCATTTGGGGACACATGGCTGCATTTGGGGACACATGAACATATTTAAAAAAAAAGTATCGGTAATCGATATCGGTACTTTTAAGTGCAGATTTCAGTATTTAGCCTACAAACAAGTACGATATGCAATCAGCAATGTGATTTAAGGTAGATATTAAGGCACAAAAACATTATTTTATTTTCGATATAGCAAAAGAAATTAGAATTGGCGGGCACCGTTGCTCCGTCCTGCAGACCTGCACTCAAGGGTCCGGCTGCTCCGCTCAGGTTCCCTTGTGCCATGACATCACAGCCGTTTTTTTAATGGCAGCCTTTTAGTGTTACTGCCATTTATTAGTTGGAGAAAGGTGCCCGTTTTTCTCTTCCGTTCATGGACGGACACAGCAGCATTAATCTTAGGGTTATATCACCTTCCTTCCAGGAGAGCCTAGGCAGAAAAGCAGCACTTCAAGTGTTTAAAACACTTCTGCAGTACAGCTCCTCCCAGGGGACGTGGCTCCCCGGGTATATAACCCCCCCACTCTGACTGAACAGCTCCAGTTTGTTTCTGCCTAGCATCAGGAGTAGACTGTACTTTTTTTGCGTTTTTATATATATATATATATATATATATATATATATATATTTTTTCGCTTTTATTATTTTGGTTCCTGCGTTTTTGAATCCTGGATTCTGCTATCAACTGCCGACTGGGTGACAGGCTGGATCCTCGATCCTTGTAGTCCCCCCCTATGTTCGGCCATCGAGCGTGTGCCGGCCCTCAGCTCAGCTCTGGGTCGTCCACGACATGCCCCATTGCTCCAGGGGTGGCCGGGGAACTTCATGTTCTAGGGCACACATAGGACCGGTCTCTATGGCTTTGTCACAGTGTGTCTTGCCGACCGCCATGCCGTTCGCAGACGTTGGTTCAGTCAGGAATGCCTCCAGCCGGCATGGGAACTTTCAATTACATTTTTTCCTATTTAACCTTTTGTAATACCAGATCTTACCTTGGTAAAGTAACAGTAACATCATCGCTGTGCTAAGAGCAGAGCTGTGGGAGGGACCCAGCATGCCCCACCCACCACATGCTTCCAGGAGGGGGCGGAGACCAGACCAGTCTCCTTGCACAGGGAGAGAGAGCAGCAGTCATTGGTCTTTTTTACAGGAAGTCTCACACTGGACTACGGCACAGATCTGGGAAAAATACACAAAGCTCGCCGAAATCCAATTTTAAACAATCCTTTATTGGTTTGTCATGTTTATTTGGATGCACCTGTGTAGTAACTGATAGAGTAAATGGCGGGCTCTGGATTTGTAGATGTGATGTCACAGCAGTGTAACTGGCAGAACTCTTTAGTTTTTAGTATGTTGTAGACATGGGAGGGACTCAGATCAGCCATATTGTGTTGTGGGGTCATACAAATGTATATATGTTTATGAATGATGTGATTAGACTGTGTGAGAGATATCAATAATAAATCGCTATTACCGTTTCAGCTCTATGCACAGCCCGTCACGCAGCCATCTCTATGGGGATAGGGGAGGAGCTAAAGCTCACCTGGATTTCGGATTGAGCAACATGACTGGTAAGATCTTATAACTGGATTAAAAACCACTTCAGCCCTGGACCTGTCTGCCCATTTTTTGTAAATCGGCACTGCGTTGCTTTAACTGACAATTGCGCAGTCGTGGAACGTAGCACCCAAACAAAATTGGCGTCCTTTTTTTTCCCCACAAATAGAGATTTCTTTTGATGGTATTTGATCACCTCTGCGGTTTTCACCTGGTGTATGATCCGTGTGCATGTGGCCTAAACATCAGCTTTGATGCAGCGTGCTGTACTGCATGTCGCCAAGCACATTCGGAGCGGCTGAGTGTAAATGTAACTTGCTTATTATTTCAAAATAATACATTGCGATACCTGCATTTATGTTCATGAAATGTTTCTCTGCTGCGTTTTGTATAATAGAGACAATCCTGATCATTTTTTTTCCCCCAGAAACGGGCAGGACAAATAGTCAGGAACAGCATTCCAGAGATTATACCAGAGGTTCGTCTCCCTCTAAGTATCAGGCAAGTTTACTTTCTTTACAACATTACTACCGAATTTCTCCGAAAATATGTTTTTAACTTAACGCAAATTGTATGTACTGTATATACTCGAGTATAAGCCGACCCGAATATAAGCCGAGGCACCTAATTTTACCCCCAAAAAATGGGGAAACGTATTGACTCGAGTTTAAGCCTAGGGTGTACATCTGCATGCCTTACTTCGCCTCACTTCGCCTCACTTTGTCTCACTGTTTCCATGTGCATGCCTCACTGTGCCCATGACTAGACTGACGTTTAACATGGGAGTCTATGGAAGGGGTGCCCAGCTTTGAAAAATCGGTGCGCCCAGGCACCTAATTTTACAACAAAAAAATGGGAAACCGTATTGACTCGAGTATGAGCCTAGGGTGTCCATCTGCATGCCTCAATGTGCCTCGCTTTGCCTCCCTGTGCCCATGTGCATGCCTCACTGTGCCCATTCCTCACTGTGTCCATGACTAGACTGACATTTAACATGGAAGCTCCCCAGCCGTAGGTCCCCCAGACAACAAACTTTGCACACTTATAAAGAAGAAATGGGGCTACATGTGTGCCAAGTTCCGGGTCCAGGGGACCTACGCCCGGCCGGTACCAGGTCCCCAATATCATCTGAGAAATTACCGTTTAACATGGGAGTCTATGGAAGGGGTGGCCAGATGTGAAAAATCGGTGCTCCCCGGCCGTAGGTCCTCCAGACAGCAACCTTTGTCCACTTGTAGAGGAGAAATGGGGCTACATGTGCGCCAAGTTCCGGGTTCAGGAGACCTACGACCGGCCGGTACCGGGTCCCCAAATTCACCGGAGAAATTACCATTTAACATGGGAGTCTATGGAAGGGGTGCCTGGGTTTGAAAAATCGGTGCCCCCCAACCGTAGGTCCCCCAGACAACAAACTTTGCACACTTGTAGAGGAAGAATGGGGGAAGTTTGGGGTCCAGGGGACCTACGGCCGGCCAGCCGGTACCGGGTCCCCAAGTCCGGGAGATCAGGTGCAAAAAGGTGACTCAAGTGTAAGTCGAAGAGGGCGTTTTCAGTACAAAAAATTTGCTGAAAAACTCGGCTTATACTCGAGTATATACGGTATGATAAGTTATCATACCGTATATACTCGAGTATAAGCCGAGTTTTTCAGCAAATTTTTTTTTATCATTGATAACATATTTATTGGATCTCCATTTACATGAAATGTTTCCATCTACAGTCTGAAGAGCACCCGTCCTATCTACAGCCACAAACCGACTTTGAAGACGGTATTGGTATAATATTTTGATATTTATCTTATTCTTACTAAATGTATATTTCAAAACAATTAAACTAAAGAAAACTGTGCTTAGTGTAATAATTAATTGTGTTTAATTGTTATATACAATTAATTTACAGTGCCTTGAAAAAGTATTCATACCCCTTAAAGTTGTCCACATTTTTGTCATGTTACAACTAAAAACGTAAATGTATTTTATTGGGATTTTATGTGATAGACCAGGGGTCTCCAAACTTTTCAAACAAATGGCCAGTTTATTTTCCTAGACTTTAGGAGGGTCGGATTGTGGCCAGCAGGGGAAGAAAATGTCCCGGGTCTGACATGAGTGAGAATAAATATGGCCTCAGGATTGGTGGTCAATAGGAGGAGGAGGAGGAGTGCCCCTATCAGTAGAAGTAATAGTATCCCATCATTGGTATCAGTGGGAGGAATAGTGCTCCATTGTTGGTGTCAGTGGGAGGAATAGTGCCCCATTGTTGGTGTCAGTGGGAGAAATAGTGCCTCCTTGTTGGTGTCGGTAGAAGGAATAGTGCCCCAAAGGCTGGATAAAGGCTAGCAAAGGGCCACATCTGGCCCTCGGCCGCAGTTTGGAGACCCCTGTGATAGACCAACACAAAGTGGCACATAATTGTGAAGTGGGAGGAAAATTATAAATTGTTTCCAAACTTTTTACAAATAAATATGTGAAAAATGTTGGGTATTTTTGTATGGCGCCCCCCGGAGTCTACAAATTATCTTAGTTTCCATTCTATGGGGAAACTTGTGCTTTGGATTACAAGCATTCTCCTGGAATGGACTATGCTCGTAATCCAAGATTCCACAGTATTTACTATGCCGTTTGTAATGGGAAAGAGCTTGTGATGTCTAGAATGCGTAGGGGCCAACGGAGTAATAATAAGTGCTAATAAGGATTGACATGCTGGTTATATCTCTGCTGACAGTTGACCTCACTTAGCAGGACAGGAATGGTCAGGGCCGTTTTGTGAGAGAACCCAACTGAGCTCAGACTTTTTATATTTCCCCTTTGCTTTGTTTTCCTGTTTAGAGTACAGGCCATTGCCATCCCCAACACGCTCTTCTCTCCGTTCTCCAGGCCTCTCCTCTCGCCCTAAAGAAGGGCACCGCGTCACCTTCGCCGACTCCACAATGTCTGAGTTTTTTCCAAAGCAAGAAGATATTTCTACGCCTATGAAAAACCAAGACGATATCGGCTCCACAAAACATTTGGGTTTTAGCTACCCGGACAAACTGGGGACGGCATTTAACTTCAAGAATACCTACCTCACATCTACACCAGTAAGGAAGGACGCTGCGGGCAGCGAGAGGATGAGGGCAAGCGCCCTAGATGGGAATGAAAGGATTAGGTCTGGTGACATCAATGACATCGGCCAAAGCTCAGAGACAAGGGACCGTCTCAAACCCTCACATAATGGCGGCGAGGAGTCCAGCCGAGAGAGGCTACTGAGGCTCAGTTCTGGTATCAGACTATTATTTATTTCTCGTCTTTTTCTCTCCCTACTCAAAAATGTATTTACCTTGCTTCTACCCAAAATGACCCTAATGTAGGACTGTGATAGGAAAAATAAATTGTAAGCTCCTCTGAGAGCAGGAAATGAGGTGAGAGGTTCAATGCTGTCTTTTGTGTACACAATCTTAACCACTTTTCAACCAGCCGGGCGGTGGTTCTGTTGTCCTGACTGGGCGTCATATGACGTCCAGCAGGATAACAGCCGCCATGCACCCGTGGGGGCCAGCATCACAGCGATCGGTTGTGCAGTGTGTCAGTCTGACACACCGCTACACCGATCTCGGTAAAGAGACTCTGCCGGAGGCTCTTTACCACGTGATCAGTCCTGTCCAATCACGGCTGATCACATTGTAAACAGAAAGAGCCGTTGATCAACTTTCCCTCACTCGCATCTGACACGAGTGAGGAAAGCCGATCGGCTTCTCTCCTGACAGGGGGGGTCTGTGCTGATTGTTTATCAGCGCAGCCCCCTCCCCCGATGCCTGCCCAGGACCACCAGGGATGTCCACCACACTGGACCACCAGGTAAGCCACACTAGACCACCAGGGAAATGCCTATCAGTGCCCAGGCAGCTGCCAATCAGTGCCCATCAGTTATGCCTATCAGTGCCACCCATAAGTACCCATCAGTGCAGCCTTTTATTCCCCTTTAGTGCCGCCTATCAATGCCCATCAGTGCTGCAAATTAGTGCCGTCTATCAGTGCCACCTCATTGGAGCTTGTCAGTGCCGCCTTATCAGTGCCCATCAGTAAAGGAGAAAACGTACTTATTTACAAAATTTTATAACAGAAACAAAAGAAAAACTTTATTTTTTCCAGTCTTTTTTTATTTGTTTAGCAAAGAATAAAAACCGCAGAGCTGATCAAATACCACCAAAAGAAATCTCTATTTGTGGGAACAAAATTATAAAAATTCTGTTTGGGTGCAGTGTCGTATGACCGCGCAATTGTCATTTAAACACCGTCAGCCCTGAAAGCTGAAAATTGGCTTGGGCAGGAAGGGGGGTGTAAGTGCCCCCCGGTATTGAAGTGGTTAAAGGGATATATATGGGGATGTGATCAGCTTAAAGGATAACTGTGCTTTTTAAAGACACTGGTGTACTGTATCCAGGAACATCACAAAGCTATGCTAATCTAATCTCTATGCTTTAACTGTCACCACAAGCCCAAGCCAGGGTGTGAACACTGATTTGTTTTCAGTCACCCTGGGTGCCAACCCAATGGGGTCTGTTCTTTCCTGAGTTCGAAACAAAGAAAGCCCCGCCTCCCCGTCACTTTTTTTTTTGTCAGCTTTTTGACGTTTTGGAAAACAAATGTGGCAGAGGTATGTCTTTTAGGGCAGTACACTTTGTTGGGGGTGGGTCAGCCACGCCTCATGACCATTGACTTCTGGGAACCCGCCTTCTGACCTTTGACCTCTGGGGGAGGTCCCTATTCCAATTCCTGAGTCCTAGCCTTATTCTTCAAGGGGAAACCCTGACCCTAACCCTAACTCCTCAATTCAACTCCCAAGTGCCATTGGATAGACTTCCTTTTAGTTGTTCTCACAGGAAGTGAGTGGAAATCTCTCCAAATTTAGAGGGGGGGGGGGGGCTCTCCGACTCTATTGTCGCCACTATTAAAAAAAGTGTCCCCATTGGAAGATTTTCCATCTATTCCTGTTCTGGTACCAACTCCAAACATTTGATTGTCTCCCAATTTCTTCCCAAAGGACGGTTACCTGGGATAAATAGGGAGAGTAAATCTTTCCCTCGGAGATACAGACAGCAATACAAACTTAAAGGAGAAGTCCAGCCTGAGCTTTTTAGGTTGGGCTTCTCCTCTGGGTCACAGGAGTGCAATTAGCTTTGCACTCCTGTGACCCGTTTTCAGTGGAGAACGGTCCAAAGTCCGCTCTCCGCTGACGTCACTGCTATCAGTCGAGGCAGCCCGTCATCCCGATTTCCAAGTTGGGATCCACCAGCTGCCTTGATTGATGACCGTCTTAGCGAGCCGCTGAGACGGCCGCTCCCCGCCCCTCCACGGCTCAGCACTCCAATGAGCGCTGAGAAGTAGAGCAGAAGCGATGATGACTGATAGTCAGCAGCTCTCCACTCGGGGAGGAGTGAGAACCGAGCCATCGGCGGTGTTCAGTGACTCGTTTCTCAGTGCAGAGACGCCGGGGGACAGATGCAGCATCAGTCTGATGCTGCATCCACTGAGGTAAGTATGACTAGCAAAAAAAACATCTCTTTTAAAGTTGCTAACACCTATCCGACTCTAATGCCGCGTACACACGGTCGTTTTTTGCGATGAAAAAAAACGACGTTTTTTAAAACGTCATTTAAATTGATCGTGTGTGGGCAAAACGTCGTTTTTTGTCTTCAAAAAAACGACCAAAAAAAAATTCCAACATGCTTGAATTTTTTGTGTCGTTTTTCAAAACGTCGTTTTTCAACCCGCGCATGCCCAGAAGCTAGTTATGAAGCGAGCTTCAATGGAAAAGAGTGGTGAACGTAACCTCGCTTTTTGTGAAAAAAACGATGGTGTGTATGCAAAATTGTCTTTGAAAAGTGACGTTTCAAAAACGTCGTTTTTTACTTCACAGAAAACGTCGTTTTTTTTCATCGCAAAAAACGACCGTGTGTACGCGGCATAAAACTTAAAGTAGAACTAGGGGCAAACTATATTATATACATTTTTTATTATTTTTTAATTTTGGATAAAGCAAGGCAGGGTTAGGCAACCTCGGCCCTCTAGCTGTTTTAAAACTACAAATCCCATGAAACATTGCAAGACCCTGACAATCACAGGCGTGACTCCTAGAGGCAGAGGCATGATAGGATTTGTAGTTTCTCCACTGCTGGGGGGCCCGAGGTTGCCTACCCCTGAAGTAAGGGAAGGTTATAACCCCTGTCAGTTTTTTTTTTTGCCATCTGTGTCCCATTGGGGAGATTTACCTTCACTTACTGTCCTATAGGTAAAACAGGAAGTGAGAGGAAATCCCTCCAAAGGGAGGTAACTGTTGGTTGTCACCAGGTTCACCAGAACTAGTGTCCCCATTGGAAGATTCCCCCTCTACTAGTGTTCTGATGTCAACCCAAAATTTGGAAGTTTCTTTGACTTTCTATGATAAAAGTAAACAGGAAAAAATAGAGAAAGTGAATCTTCTGAAGGCTAGCGGGTTTACACTATTGTGGTTTCCCCAGGACTGCGTTTGCGCGGGCTCAGCAGCGCTTCTATTTGAACGTTTTAGTTAGTTCTACTTAAAAAAATAAAAATAAATTAAAGTTGTAGCTCTGGACAAAGTTTCAGGTAGAGTTGATAATTGTACATATGTTGTCTTTTTCTAGATCTTTATCTCACAACACACATGGCTGACCCCCCCGCGTCTTCCAGTTCTCTCTCTGCCCTCAGAAAAGGCTTCAGCGACATCTCCAAGACCTACACGCTGCCTTCTAAACCCACGCTATCCAACGCTCACTTTACTGCAAAAACTGCCGACTTGTGTCGAGATTATAAGAGCGCCTGGAATCCCGAGAAATCGTCCACTTCGAACTTCACTCAATCGGGACTGAAAAGATCCAGCAGCCTGAACTCCCTGATATCGCCGAAACCCTCCGATCTCTACTCAGACCTGCATGTAAGTCCATAACCACACTCTGTGATCTTCTTATTATGGGGGAAGTCCAAAAGCATTTTTTTTTTTTTTTAACTTAAAGCGGATCTCCACCCTAAAGTGAAGTTCCGCTGATTTGACACCTTTCAGGGGGGAGGGGGGTGCAGATAGCTGTCTAAAGACAAGTATTTGCACCCACTTCCGGCCCGCAGTCTTGGGCAAAAGGCGGGTTTTTCCCGTTGTGTGCTTGGAACTCTTGGCTCCCAGCACACAGCGGGAGCCAATCGGCGGGCGCAGCGCAACTCACACATGCGCCGTAGGGAACCGGGCAGTGGAGCGCTTCACTTCCTGGTTCCCTCACCGTGGATGGCGGGGGAGCAGCAGAGAGACGAGCGAACACTCGTCCTCTGCTGCGGACGGCGCTGGACTCCAGGACAGGTAAGTGTCCTAATATTAAAAGTCGGCAGCTGCAGTATTTGTAGCTGCTGGCTTTTAATATTTTTTTTTAAGGGGCCATCCACTTTAAAGCGCAATTCCACCCTCTTTTTGGAATCCCCTCCCTCCGGTGTCACATTTGGCACCTTTCAGGGGGGAGGAGGGAGCAGATACCTGTATAATACAGGCAGTGCCGATCCTGACCTCCCTGGGGCCCTAAGCAAAATTACATATCACATTAAATTTGAGAAGCGGTGGGGGGGCTGCCGAAAATGACATGTCACATTTAAGTTCAGAAGCAGGGGGGAGGGGGTGTTCTGCTGTCGGAAATTACATCTTACATTAAAGTGAGAAGCGGGGGGTACTGACTTCTTGCCTCTTCTCCCATGCAGCCAGTGAGTTGAGAAGCGGGGTGAGGGGCCGAAAATGACTTCTCACCAGGCAAGGCCTCTAGTAATTTGGGGGGGGGCCCTCCGCAGCTTTGTGGGGCCCTAAGTGGCTTGCATAGTGAGCCTATAGGGCGGATCGACCCTGAATACAGGTATTCGCTCACACTTCCAGGCATAGATCACTGCATGCAGCCCCCGCTTTCCCACTTCTATTTACCTGAGCCCCATCTCAATCCAGCAATGCGCACAAGAGCAATGGCTCTCTCCCTCCTCATTGGCTTAGACAGCAGCAGGAGCTATTGGCTCCTGCTGCTGTCAATTACAGCCATTAAGGAGAGAGCGGGGGGGGGCGAACCGCTCTCTGTGCGCCTGGCGAAGAGGTCCTGCGTGACTCTGAGATGTTGCACTTCTCTGTGATGTGATCATGCAATAAAAAACAGTTTTGGACGCTACCTTGTCGATCCATGGTGTGCTGTCAAATCTCTCCCTTGTGACTTTCCAAACCAGTTGCCAGCTGGCCGTTGCTGCAGCACCCAAATCTATGAGAGCGTATCCAGGAACGCGTGCGATGGGGATGTGGAGTATTACCTGTGTGTGAATGGACAGCATGTACGAGTACCCCATATCTGCTTGCTATGGGGGCACTTGGCAGGAAGGAGGGGCCAGAAGCACCGGCGGGGGGCCTGAAAGGAAGAGGATCAGGGCTGCTCTGTGCAAAACCATTACACAGAGCAGGTGAGCATTCCAAAAAAAAAAAATGTTGTCTTTAAAATCACTTTAAAGCATAATATTGGTTGGCAGCAAACTGAAACGCAATACATTGTCATAGATCAATAGAACGTTTGTTGTTTTCAGAGAGAGGATTTGCTGAGTGAAAATGAGCTGAAGAAAAAGGAGAGCTCGCCCCCCAGAAGTGAGACTTCTTCCATCTCAGACGTTCTCCAGCAACTTATGGACTTGGTGGATCGGTACTGGAATGGCTCGGGGTCTCTCCTTCACAATCAGAGATTTCTGGGTGAGTATCTATAAATATTAACAAGCATTTAAAGGATAGACAGGAAGGGTTCCAGAACAAGCAAGAGACCCCTGTTCTTGTCCTTTCCCTAGAAAAATACTGAAAGGCACACACATTGCCTGGCTATCATGCTGATTAAATACCTCCAAAGTCACCAACCTAATTTCCAGCTTTCAGCGCTGTCACACTTTGAATGACAATTGCACGGTCAGGCTGCACTGTACACATATGATTTTTTTTCATCAAATAGAGCTTTTTTTTTGGTGGTATTTTGATCACTGATGTTTTTTTTTTTTTTTTTTTTATATTGTAAAACTTTGTAAATAAGTGTTTTCTCCTTCATTGACGGACACTGATGAGGCAGCACTGATATGCAGCACTGGCGGGCACTGATGAGGAGGCACTGACAGGCATTACTGATGGGCACTGATGAGGAGGCACTGACAGGCATTACTGATGAGGAGGCACTGACAGGCATTACTGATGGGCACTGATGAGGAGGCACTGACAGGCATTACTGATGGGCACTGATGAGGAGGCACTGACAGGCATTACTGATGGGCACTGATTGGCATCTGTGGTGGGTACCTCTGATAGGGGCTTCGCTGATTATCAGTGCAGACCCCCCCCCCTGTCAGGAGAGCCACTGATCGCTGAGGGCACTCAGACCGATGCTGCATCCACCTAGGTTTTTATTAATGGGGGGGTTGAAACCATTACTTCTAGGGTTGTCCCGATACCGATACCAGTATCGGTATCGGTACCGATACCGAGTATTTGCGGGAGTACTTGTACTCCCGCAAATACCCCTGATACCTAAATAGAATACTCCCCCCCCCCCCCCCGCCGCTGCATACCGCAATGCCGATGCGTTAATCCCCGTGCATTACAGCGCCGCATTACAGGCACCTTTCGTTTTGTACTTATCCCCGCTGCGCCATGTATAGACACTCCCCTTCTCGGGATTAGATGGATCTGTCCAATCCCGAGCAAGGGGGAGTGTCTATGCGCGGAGCCGTGTGTATAGACACTCCCCCTCTCGGGATTAGATGGATCTGTCCAATCCCAAGAAGGGGAGTGTCTATACATGGGATTACAAGTACAAACGAAAGGTGCCTGTAATGCGGCGCTGTAATGCACGGGGATTAACGCGGCAGCAGCGGTGGCATCATCATCTACTACTAGGTATGGGGGACATGGCTGCATCTATGGGGGACAGGACATGGCTGCATATATGTGGGGGGGACATGGCTGCATCTATGGGGGACAGGACATGGCTGCAATATGTGGGGGGACGTGGCTGCAATATGTGGGGGGACGTGGCTACATTTGGGGACACATTTAAAAAAAAGTATCGGTATTCGGTATCGGCGAGTACATGAAAAAATAGTATCGGTACTTGTACTCGGTTCTAAAAAAGTGGTATCGGGACAACCCTAATTACTTCTCTTTTAAGAAACAATAAAGCACCTACTGCTTCAAAATGCATTTTTTTTTATGTGTTTTTGATTCTTTGGTAAAGCTTTAATGAAGCTCGGTAAATGTCCTGTTTGTGTTGGTTTTATATTTGCTTTAAAAGGGCTTAGTAGAACCCCGGCTCAGTAGTACCTCCAACTCATTAGCGCTCCCATTCAGCAGATCCCTAGGATTATTAGTACCCTTGCTCAGCAGATCCCCAGCACATTCGTGCTCTTGTTCAGCAGATCCCTGGCTCAGTAGTAACCCCCCGACTCTGCTGATCTCCCACTCAGCAGTACCTCCAAGCTCTGCTGATCCTCCTCTCTCCCCAGTTCCTGCTCACATCCTGCTATATTACTTCCAGGCTGCTCACCACATGTGACATCTGCTAGTTTCTTCTGCTTTTGTCCCCCAGCTCTGCTGATCCTCCGCCACTTAGTCCTCTCTCCGATCCCTGCTTATTTTCCACTATAGAATTCCCACATTCCTTCCTGCTGTTTCACGCTGCACACCGGATGTGACATCTGCATCAGACACTTCCACAATATATACACATGAACCAGAAGTTACTGCTGATGATGTCTTTTTAGTTCACTTGTTGGTTTCCCAGTGCATCCTGGGATATCTCATATCTCCAATGCCTCCAAAATAAAGCCAAACTAACCCTGAAGTGCCTTAAAAACGAGTTTCAATTCCAATGCCACATTTTGAAGCAAGTGTAAACACGCCCCTATTGTAATTCTAAAATACTGGTGTTCTCCAGTCAAACATGAAGTGATGGCTCTCATATTTTCGGCATTTGAACACGAGAAGTGCTTTAAAAAACAATAATTTCCTTTACTGTAAGCTAACATGGTGTTTTTTATTTTCATGCCAGTTCCTGCTCGAGAACTGCTTACCAAACTGATGACCTCAGACTCGGCCAAACAGATGTTCCCTATGGGCGATCAGCCGCGAGGTTCCAGGAACAGCCATGGAGCACTGGAGGATGGTGACAGTATGGTATGCCATCTGTAATGCTCACAGTGTGTGCAAAGCCCCCAATGTTCATGGGAAAAAAAGTCAATTCCAGGGAAGACAAAATACAAACTGGTTAAGCTTCCGGTTTAAAGGAAAAAAAAATCATAATAAGCATCCTTTACCTGCAGACATTCCTCTTTTCACTTCCTCATTCGTTTCCTCGTTCGTTTTTGCTCAGAAGTTGCTCTATTTCTTCTCTGTTCTGTTCACTTCCTGCTTGTCTGATTGTTACTCACCACCGTGAAGGGAGACTTTACTGCGGTGGTCAGTGATGTGCTCGCCCCCTCCTGGGAACTACATCTGTGCGGCAGGACGCTCTCTACGTGTTAGAGACTTCAAGGAGGTGTGAATTACTTGGCGTGCCGCAATGCATACTGGGAAATGTAGTTCTTACATGAACGAGCGCCGCAAACCAGGAAGTGAATGAGAGAACAGAAACTAGAACGCCGGAGGTGATATAGATGAAGGAATTTAATAAGTATTTACTCGTTTTTTAACAGAATCATTACACTATTCTGTCTGTCTACCTTGCAGACATTCATTTTAGGCAAAACATTTTTTTCCTTTACAACTCCTTTAACTTTGTAACTACGGGCCTTACTTCAGGACGTAAGTCCTGTCCCATCTAATCCCCCCTGTCCAACAACAGTACTTAAACGGCCAATAATGGTACTGGTATTCACTATGGTAATGTCAGCTGGCATGGCTTAGCTCTGAAGTAAGGGCCCCAGTGATAGGGTACAGCCAGTTTCAGAGAGGCACACAGGAGTGTTTTATGGTCGATGAAGAAGAAAATAGTAGACAACTATCTGCTCTTAGACAGGACTTTTTGAATTTTTAAAGGCAATTATAAACATACCTGTGCCTTATGTTTTTTTACCTGCATAAGATGAGTGTTTGATCATGCAGTTTCATGGTGTCATTTTTTTGGCCTGTACACACAACCTATAGTAGAGTCAATGTTCAACTTGTGAATTTTTATTTTTGGCACAAAGGTTAATGTATGACCTCTGTGGTCTAAGAACTGACACTTCCAATGAAGAAACTATATATCCCACAATCAATGGGTTTCTCATTCTAGCACTGGTGCAGGTGCTGTAATTTGACACAGCCACAAATGAGTAGAGCTCCACCAGAGAGGTCACCATGCTGGAAGAGATGTGTTTTCATCACATTAGCACTCCCACATTTGTGATGCAACACAGAGGAAATGGTAATTTTTTGGCCTGCAGACACAGCCTAAGGTAGAGTCAATGTTCAACTTCTGGTGAATTTTTATTTTTGGCATGGCATCACACAAAGGTTAATGTATGACCTCTGTCCGTAGTCTAAGAACTGACACTTCCTGTGAAGAAACTAGATATCCCACAATCCCTGGGTTTCTCAGCCTAGCACAGGTACAGGTGCTGAAATTAGATCTGACACAGCCACAAACAGGCAGAGCATTACCAGAGAGGTCACCATTCTGGAAGAGATGTGTTTTCATCACATGAGCACTCCCACATTTGTGATGCAACACAGATGAAATGGTAATTTTTCGGCCTGCAGACACAGCCTATAGTAGAGTCAATGTTCAACTTCTGGTGAATTTTTATTTTTGGCATGGCATCACACAAAGGTTAATGTATGACCTCTGTCCGTAGTCTAAGAACTGACACTTCCTGTAAAGAAACTAGATATCCCACAATCAATGGGTTTCTCATTCTAGCACTGGTGCAGGTGCTGTAATTAGATCTGACACAGCCACAAACAGGCAGAGCATTACCAGAGAGGTCACCAATGCTGGAAGAGATGTGTTTTCATCACATTAGCACTCCCACAACACAGAGGAAATGGCAAGGCATGGATTGAATGCTGTGTGACCCCGAACAAGACGTTGCCTGCCCCCTTACCGAATAGAGACAAGCTAAGTGAATATATACATGGAAGAGCAGTCACTTCCAGCATTAAGGGGTCCTCCACAGATGAATAGGACTACGGGACAACAAATACAAATGCTTGGCAGATGCCGCCCTCCTCGAACAAGGAAATCCAAAGTGAAACAGAAAAAGATGAGGTGCAAGCACCCTAGTGCAATACCGAAAATTCATTGAGGCGAATAGAAACTGCTAAAAATAAATAATACTCACAAAGGTGCAAAAGCCAATGAACCCCAAGACGCCGTACAGTGCAGGATACACATACTCCAAAGACACCCCTGCTGTGGTGTCAAACTGACCCATTTCGGAGGCGCACCCCCTTCTTGAGCGCACTAAGTTATTAGCTGTTAGGAATAGGGTGCGCCCCCGAAACTTGACTTGACACCACAGCGGGTTGTCTTTGGAGTACGTGTATCCTGCACTGTATGGCGTTTTTTGGTTCATTGGCTTTTACAAGCTGCACCTTTGTATTTATTTTTAGCAGCTTCTATTCGTCCTTTAATACATTTTCGGTAATGCACTAGGTCAGGGGTTGTAAACTGGCGGCCCTCCAGCTGTTGCAAAACTACAAGTCCCATGAGGCATTGCAAGGCTGACAGTTACAAACATGACTCCCACAGGGAGCTTGCGCCTTCCTCTTTGTCAGTTTTTTCAGTTCCACTTTGAATGAATACATGGACATAGGGGAGTTGATCATCCATGACAAACTGCAGCCGTATGTGAGCCCATCAATACAAGGTAAGGCAAACAAATGACAGCTAAAGCGACAAAAACATTAGAATGTGTACAATGCCTAGTTGGGTTTGATAGATGTTCGGTTTGAACAGCAAGTATTCTGTGTTTTCTTCTCTTTCAGGAATCCGTAAAACTGAGGCTGATAAAAGTTATGGAGGAAAATCATTTTCTACGAAGCAAAGTCCATAAACTAGAGAACCAAGCGGCCCGCAGGGAAACAGGAGGGAATTTACCACTAGTGCAAGGTAGTCCAAATCGCTGAATGGTCCTGTGCTCCAATAACCCTTCAATTAAACTCCCCCCCCCCCCTTTAAAATGTAAACTGTGGTCATTTTGATTGGCTCCGCATGAAAAGAGCTTTCCTGGAGTATTTCAGTCCCTGGTAGTACAACTGATGCAAACAATCAACTATGGGTGACGCGGTCACTGGGCTCTCTGGGATAACGCTGTGGACAGGCACAAGTCGGGAGATGGATACAAAGGCTTTATCAATGTCTAGAAACAGAGTGAAGCCTATTATTGATAAGTGACGCTTCCATGAAGAATGGACATGGATCTGTCATCCGCCCGTTCCGCTCATTGTGGCCGTTGACCGGTTACCAAGTCACTTAAGTGGCGCTCGCTCTTCAAGAGGTTGGGCACCCATGCATTAGAGCCGGGGTGTAAAACTCCATTTTCATAGTGGGCCGCATTCGCAGTATGATTGCCCTCAAAGGGCTGGTTGTATATGGGGTGAGCTACTTAGAGTGCAGAGTTCATGATTACACTACGTACAGACTCCAGAGTGCAGGAAGTGTGCTGCGTGCAGGAAGTGTGCTGCGTGCAGGAAGTGTGCTGCGTGAGGGAATTGTGCTGCATGCAGGAAGTGTGCTGCGTGCAGCGTGCAGGAAGTGTGCTGCGTGCAGGAAGTGTGCTGCGTGCAGCGTGCAGGAAGTGTGCTGCGTGCAGCGCGCAGGAAGTGTGCTGCGTGCAGCGTACAGGAAGTGTGCTGCGTGCAGCGTACAGGAAGTGTGCTGCGTGCAGCGTGCAGGAAGTGTGCTGCATGCAGCTTGCAGGACGTGTGCAGAGTGCAGGAAGTGTGCTACGTACAGAGTGCAGTGTTTAGGGGTGCGCTATGCACAGTGTGCAACCTCCTATAACCTACTCCCATCTCTCTCCTACCTGGCTTGGCACTGGCTGTGTAGGCGGCTTTGTCTGGCCTTGCAGGGAAATCATTTTCTCTCTCTGATTCAAGAGATCTGTCCCCGTGAGTGTATGCAGGGATCTGTTAGTTCTGGAAGCCACTGAGCACAAAGCTGTCCCTTGTAAACCCAGAAGGGTTCTGTGATTACAGGTGACTGTGGGGAGCGGAAGCTTGAGAGCCAGAGGTGGGGGAATGGAGTTCCGCCATGTTCAGGCTGCAAAACTGGGCGAGAGGGCCACATGGCAAGGCCAGAAGGGCCAAATCTGGGCAGCGGGCCTTGTGTTTGACATATGTGCATTAGAGGATACAATCTGAAAGCTCCCAGGCATCTATACAGCTCCAATCCTAGCTACAAGGTCCCTATGGCTGAAAACACACCCTTTTTCTCTTCGGTGCATTTTGTTTTTCTCCTTGGTGCGTTTTTTACTTGATTTAATAGCGATGTGTCAGCACGCGATGCCGTATATACTTGAAGACGCACTTTGCAACACTGTGTAACGGTTTGTGTTTTGCTTTAGGACAGGCCAGGGAAGCCACCCTGCAGAAACATCAAGTTCCAGACTATCAGTATCTTTAAAAGTTTGCAACACATCTGATTGCTTCTCCCTTAACAAGCCATGCCCAGTTGTTTCTGCTGATGTCCCAGAGGCATTACAAAGGCCACATTAGGAGAAATGCCTTGTTTACATAGGCATCTCCCCATTCTGCCTCTCCCTGACACGATCGCTGGACACAGGCGGACATCGAGTTCGCTGGCACGGTCACGGAGCACGCATTTTTTTTCACTACTAATGGCTGCAATCAGCGATTTTTTTTCCGTGACTGCGACATTATGGCGGACACTTCGGACAATTTTGACACATTTTTGGGACAATTGTAATTTTCACAGCAAAAAATGCATTTAAAATGCACTGGTTACTGTGAAAATTACAATTGCAGTTTGGGAGTTAACCACTAGGGGGCGCTGAAGGGGTTAAGTGTGACCTAATATGTGTTTACAACTGTAGGGGGGTGTGGCTGTAGGTATGACATCATCGAATGTGTATCCCTATAAAAGGGATCACGCGATCGATCACGGCACCACAGTGAAGAATGGGGAAGCCGTCTTTACACACAGCTCTCCCCGTTCTTCAGCTCCGGGGACCGATCGCTGGACTCCAGCGGCGATCAGGTCCGTGGGTCCCGCGGTCACGGAGCTTCGGACCGGGTCGCGACCTCGCAAAGTACAGGTACATTGATGTGCCCAGCCGTGCCATTCTGCCGACGTATATTGGCGTGAAGGGGTCCTTAAGTGGTTAAAGGGGACATGCCATTTGCCCAGCCGAGCCATTGTGCCTACGTATATTGTCGCGCGCTGGTCGGCATGTGGTTAAAAAATAAATTTGGTCTGTTTTACAGAAGACCAAGGTCAATGCAATTTATCTGGAGGGGGGTATACCACTTTACCTATCTAGGGACAATGGGGGGTCTGTAGTAAGTGATGACAATTTTCCTGTATTTCAGATGACCTGCGGCAGAAGTACGAGCAGCTAAGCCTCCAGGTGGAGTCCTTACAGCAGCAACTGAGCAAGACCAATAAACTGCAGGAGACTGTGAATGTGCTACACAACAGTCAAAGGTAATTGCCATGTTATACCAGATTTCCTGATGCCAACGTGGCAGCATACTACCACATGTATCCTGCCATAAATTGGTGCCAGGAAAGGAAAATTATAGTATTTGATACAATTTTCCAACATGGTATCATACATATGGGTAGTATGCTGCCATGTTGACATAAGGAAATGAAAATTACTGTAAGTATTTGATACCATTTTCATGTAAAGCAGTATTAGATAACTCTGTGCCCACCAGAGGGATGGTAGCTTTGGGCCTACAACGCTGGGCTGAGACTTGATTTCAACAGTTTACCAATGCAGTTCCCTCTGAAGAGCAATCTGTTTGGATAACTTTTCAGAGGGAATTTGACAGGTGGTGAGGAGGTGCTCCATCACCTAAATATCAAAAAATGATATGCCTCGTACACACGATCGGAATTTCCATCAGGATAAACTCCGACGGATTTTTCTGACGGAATTCCGTTCAAGCTGTCTTGCATACACACTGTCACACCAAATTCCGACTGTCCAAAACGCGGTGACGTACAACACTACGACGAGCCGAGAAATATTAAGTTCAATGCTTCCGAACATGCGTCAAATTGTTTCCGAGCAATCTCTGACAGGAAAAAAAGTCAGATGGAGCATACACGCGTTCGTCCGATGAAAAAAATTCCGCCTGACTTTTTTCATCGTAAATTCCGACCGTGTGTACGCGGCGTTAGGGACTTCTTAGGTCGAGGAGAAGATCAGTTGGCACTTTAGCTCAGGCACCTGCAGATATGAGCGCATTTATGGTAACCTCATCACCTACAGAAGCCTTTCTCAACTTTTGAACCCCCAGAGGAACCCTTAACCACTTACTGCCCCATACACACGATCAGAATTTCCGTCGGGATAAATTCCGTTCAAGCCGCCTTGCATACCAAATTCCCCTTGTGCAAAACCTGGTGACGTACAACACTACAACGAGCCGAGAAAAATTAAGTTCAATGCTTCCGAGCATGCGTCGACTTGATTCTGAGCATGCATGTTCCACACAGACGAACAGAATTTCCGATATAAAGTTTTTTTTCTTTCGAAGTCCCTCGGGAATTTCCAATGGAAAAACTGAGATGGGGCACACACACGGTCAGAATTTCCGATGAAAAAATTCCGTCTGACTTTTTCCATCGGAAATTCCGATCGTGTGTACAAAGGAATGAGTCATATTATCACTTTTTTTTTAAATAAATCGTTATATGAATAAACTGTGTTATGGACGGGCTATCAGAAAACAGTGGATGAGAGCTGAAAATATACACTGAAGAGCTCAGTGAGGAGAGCTCAGAGCTGATTGGAGGGGAGGGGAGGGAAGGGGGAGGGGAGGGAAGGGGGGGGGAGTGAAGGGACACCGCTCCCCACCCTTCACACAGCAACCAAGCTGAGGCTGTCAATCTGCTGAAGCTCCCTCCCCATCACCTTTTTTTCTTTTGGCGTCAGAAGTGATTTATGCTGATAGCAGAGGAAGGAAGCAGCAGACAGAAATAACACTTAGTGCTCTGGAATGAGACAAGTACACACTATAAAGGGATATGCTTTGTTCATATTTCATGTCAGAGGTTTACAACCACTTTAATTTCTTAGGAACTCTTGAAAGTCCAACTACTGGCTCCTTTATTGGACATTGCACTATACGTATCCTGTGTATCTGTCATTTTGGAATACAGTTATTTGTGACATGATTGCTGCTGTTCTCAGGCTTTGCTCTCCTTTTGCAGGTCATTGGTTAATACAAATGAATATCTACTACAGCAACTTAACAAAATCTCTCCAAGCATGATTTCCACGCGACCAAGATCACCTTCCCCACAAAGGATCAGTACTGATAAGTACCAGGTGCCGGAACCCTCCGGTCTGACTCTAGCATACAGTACCAGCCAGTACAGGAATCCAGAGAGGCTCAGTGCCTGCCCATTGTAGCCAATATCATGACATCACATCCTCAGGTACATGGATACAGAAAGGTGGGAAGATAGTATTAGTCTACTATTGCTGACTTGTTCAGCCGCTTCAATACCAGACACTTTACCCCCCCTTCCTGCCCAGGCCAATTATCAGCTTTCAGCGCTGTCACACTTTGAATGACAATTGCACGATCATGCAACACTGTACCCATATGACATTTTTATTATATATATAAATAAAATAAAAAAACACACAAATAGACATTTCCTTTTGGCTTGCAGCAGGGGTCCATTGCGTCCCTGTTCTCCGTTTCAGACACACATTTTTGCCTGAGTACAGCCCTAAAACAGGGGCCAAAGCCGCACAGGACTCCTGTGCAAGCCGCTCTGCAGCCACAATGGAGATATGAGAGTCGGTCACAATCTCCTGTCATGCAAATTAGATGCAGTGAAATCCACATCCAATTCACAGGTGAGATATTGGCTAAAAATGGTGTGGTGACAGGGTCACTTTAATGTCTGTGATGAGCAGTGATGATGGTTAAAGTGCTCTCACATCTACAACAAATTCACACTGAAATCTTCACCATCCATGAGGGACTTTCTAAAGACAACATTGGGTTGCTATTAGTTTGTATGGAGTTGTAATTACATCTATAAATCATGGGGACTCTTGCCACGTTGGGCAGTTGTTTAAAACAAGTACAGACATTGTATTCTGACCAATGAGAAGTATCGGTGTTTGTGCGCCCCAATCACTGCACTGCTGCTGTCTGTAATTTTTATATTTTTTCTAATCCGTGATGTATATTGGGGTCAGGTGACCCGAGGTCAGTGGCAGTTCCGACGTGAACTGCCATTTTCCAATCAAAAGCTGCACCATGCATCTGGAGATGCCAACATTTTTTTTTAAATTATATTCAATGGCCTGTTGTGAATGCTCGTGTTGTGGCAGAAAAATTGGAGGTGTGTAAAGATTTAATTATATCTTTTGTATGCTTTTTTTTTTTTATTATTATCGTTTTAATACTGATAATTTGTACATTTTGCATAAAAAACAAAATTTTTAATACAAAATATGGCTTTCAAGTATTATGTCTCCATGGAAACATTTGTCACCCTGATCTGGGCTGAAGGCTGGGTCTTATTGATACTCATGGCATAACACACAACTCAGCCATAGGTGTGCGCGGCCTATTGCATTAGGGTGTGCACCCCAAAGTTCAAACACAAAGGCCGTGGCTAAGGGTGTAGTTCTTAATTTTATTTCTTTTTTTATAATTTTCTTTTTATTTATTTAAAGCAATAACTCGGATAGTCAGAATAGCCCCTCCCCCCAATGAAAAGAACGGAACACGTGTATGATGACACCCAGACAGATTTGAGAAAGCAGGAGCAAAAATGTTATCGATCCCCATCGGGGCCAGATTTTTCCATAGCCAATATAGGCTGTGGCCTAGGGCATAAGGATTACCAGGGGTAGCCCACAGCCTCCCTCATATCATGTTTTAGATTGAGTTTGACACCTCTGTGGTAAACAAACAATTCCATTGACGGCCACATAAGCATCATGTTTGCCCTCAAACTATATCTGTAAGACTAGATATCCAGAGCACCTACCATACCCCCACTATAACGAGTCAAGGGTCCCCCCACCCTTCCTTACATCACAGTCAGTGTCGGTACAAGAACATCCAGCGCCCAGGGCAAAGATGCCAAACTGCGCACGGAGCTGCGGCCCAGTCCCACCCCCTCTCTCTCCTGACTGACTTTGACAGCAGCATGAGCCAATGGTGCCGCTGCTGTGTCTCAGCCAATCAGAAGGGAGAGTCTCGGACGGCCGAGACACTTGTGCACATCGCTGGACAGAGATGGGGCTCAGGTAAGTAATGAAGGGGGCTGCTGCACACAGAAGGCTTTTTAGCTTAATGCATGGATTGCATTAAAGCGGAGTTCCACCCAAAAATAGAACTTGCGCTTTAAGCACTCCTCGCCCCCTTACATGCCACATTTTACCTAGATGACTCCTCCCGCGGCCCCTCCAAGTGATCTTCTGGGACACGCGACAGGTCCCAGAAGATCGCCTGTCCACTCAGAGAGCACAACGCGACTTGCGCATGCCCGGCCATGAAGCCGAAAGCTGTTGCGGCCGGGTGCCCAGGATGTCAATGGAGGCAGAGAGGTGCGACGCTCCAGGCGGCCGCATCGCCAGACCATGGAGCAGGTTAGGGTCTGTTTAGTAAAAGTCTGCAGCCACACTTTTTGTAGCAGCTGACTTTTAATAAACCTAAAAAGCTGGAACTCCGCTTTTAAGATTAAAAAAAACTGACTTTACAAGCCCTTTAAGACTGAACATTTTTTAATTGCTGCTGGTTATTTACTTCCTTACTGGCCAAACAATGGTGGAAGGCAAACAAAAAAAAAAATTATGTATGTATAAAACAGAAAATATGTTTTTCAACGTGCCAATTATTTTTAGCCAGTGCCGTCCTCTGAAAATCACATACTATTATCTAAATTCAGCAGGCAAAATAACACAATATAAAACCAATAGGTGCCGATGAAAACAGTTCATACATTTATTAAGATGTCGTTGTTCTTCTAGGATGAGATTTGACACATTTATATACAGCTGTTTGAGGTGGTGTCCCCCCCCCCCCCCCAAATTCATACATTCCACCTCTAGCACCAGAGTGATTTCATATGCATTTCTAGGACCAGTGAACCTCGGAGAGTGATGTCATGTGGGGTTTTTAGCACCAGTGAACCTCGGAAAATGATGTCATGTGGGTTTCTAGGACCAGTGAACCTCTAGGTGTGATGTCATGTGGGTTTCTAGGACCAGTGAACCTCGGAGAGTGATGTCATGTGGGGTTTTTAGCACCAGTGAACCCCGAGGAGTGATGTCATGTGAGTTTCTAGCACCAGTGAACCTCGGAGAGTGATGTCATGTGGGGTTTTTAGCACCAGTGAACCTCGGAAAATGATGTCATGTGGGTTTCTAGGACCAGTGAACCTCGGAGAGTGATGTCATGTGGGGTTTTTAGCACCAGTGAACCCCGAGGTGTGATGTCATGTGGGTTTCTAGCACCAGTGAACCTCTAGGAGTGATGTCATGTGGGTTTCTAGCACCAGTGAACCTCTAGGAGTGATGTCATGTGGGTTTCTAGCACCAGTGAACCTCTAGGAGTGATGTCATGTGGGTTTCTAGCACCAGTGAACCTCTAGGAGTGATGTCATGTGGGTTTCTAGCCCCAGTGAACCTCTAGGAGTGATGTCATGTGGGTTTCTAGCACCAGTGAACCTCTAGGAGTGATGTCATGTGGGTTTCTAGCACAAGTTAACCTCTAGGAGTGATGTCATATGGCTTTCTAGCACCAGTGAACCCCGAGGAGTGATGTCATGTGGGTTTCTAGCACCAGTGAACCCCGAGGAGTGATGTCATGTGGGCTTCTAGCACCAGTGAACCTCGGGGAGTTATGTCATGTGGGTTTCTAGCACCAGTAAACCTCTAGGAGTGATGTCATGTGGGTTTCTAGCACCAGTGAACCCCGAGGAGTGATGTCATGTGGGTTTCTAGCACCAGTGAACCCCGAGGAGTGATGTCATGTGGGTTTCTAGCACCAGTGAACCCCGAGGAGTGATGTCATGTGGGCTTCTAGCACCAGTGAACCTCGGGGAGTGATGTCATGTGGGCTTCTAGCACCAGTGAACCCCGAGGAGTGATGTCATGTGGGCTTCTAGCACCAGTGAACCCCGAGGAGTGATGTCATGTGGGCTTCTAGCACCAGTGAACCTTGAGGAGTGATGTCATGTGGGTTTCTAGCACCAGTGAACCTCGGGGAGTGATGTCATGTGGGCTTCTAGCACCAGTGAACCCCGAGGAGTGATGTCATATGGACAATTAAAAACAAAGCACCAAGCGTGTCCCCTCCACTGAGTAGGAACACTCTCTGTTCACAGAAGCTTTAGGAAGTTGCAACTAAAAAAAACACATGGAGCAATTGATCTGTGTTCAGTTCTGTGTTGGGCCAACACAGCTCAGAGTTGGAAACATGGACTTTGGAAGAATAATGAAACTATTCAGTACTGCCAGACGGAAAAAAAAAAGATAGTGTTTTTTGTCTCTCTTGCAATTCATCCCAAAGGTGTTCCATCAGGACTCTGTGCAGGCCAGTCATGTTCCTCCACCTCAAACTCGCTCATCCATGTCTTCATGGACCTTGCTTCTTCTTGCAACACCCTTATGCCTCGTTTCCACTGATCGGTTCACTTAGAATGGAACGGGTTAGAATGGTCCGGTCTATTCTGCTGAGCATTTCCACTGCAAATCGGACCATCCAAGGTTTAGAGGAAAAAAAAAAAAAAAGAAAGCCTAGCACATCTACCAATCAGTGAGATGTATTTGTAGCTCTGCCCTAATGGAACCGTTCCATTTTCTATGGCCCCACATCTGAAGCCAGATGGTGCGGTACGGTTCGCTGTTATGGCACGCTTTCCTAATGGAAACACCAAAAATAGCGTACCGATCCGCTCAGTGGAAACAAGGCATAAGAGGTCCCTTCACTGGGCCCAATAACCCCACACCATAATTCCCCCCCCAAATGATTAGGACCAAAGCAATCTGCCCCCCCATGTGGTAGGACCCCTTGAAGTCAGCATTGTTTGGACAGTCAGTAAAGCATCTTCTTACTGTATCATGCGATTCACAGCAGCGTAATGTTTTATTATTTTAGTATGGAGAACTGCTACACAAGCTCACTGGCTGCCAGCATGGACATTACATACAATCAGAGCGGCACGGTGGCAAATAAAATTGTTAAAACACACATTGGTAAACAATTATACCTACCAAAGCATAGTTCTGTTCAGCTAATCTTGCGATTCAAAACACCCTCTGCCACAATCTAGCAGTTCATCTTGACAACCGTTTGCTATGGACAGGGCTCATCGTTGTGATTTCCTGTTAGCAAGCCAGAGAAGAAACCCTGAAGGAGGAGGACAGGGTTGTCACCTGCCTGGCTGTGTGGTATACCTGCATGCATCACAAGACTGGCCAGACAGAATTACAAATCATGTAACAGGTACAATAGTTCACATACAGTACATATTTCCCTTATTCGCTACAAAAACACAGCAGACCTACAGAGGGATGAGCACCACGTGAAACGCTGTTCTTCCTCTGAACCTAGGGCGGCAGAAGGTGTGAAAGCTGAACTTCAGCATCTAAAATGGAACTAAACCATCAATTTAATGGTTACAAAAAAAAACACACGGCACATGCCGGTCATTTGCTTGTGCTCTCAACCAACCTGAGGAACCATGAAATGGCCTGCGTCATAACTGATCACATGTGGAGCACCACGGCAGCTATAGATCAAAACAGAGGCCAAGATGGCGGCTTCCTTGGCTGAAAACGATAGGAGGGTTTAGTTCTGCTTTGAGACGTTTGGCCTAAAAGCTCAAAGCAGAACTAAATCCTCCTATCGTTTTAAGCCAAGGAAGCCGCCATCTTGGCCTCCATTTTGAACTGCAACTGCCGTGGTGCTCCACATGTGATCAGGTATGACGCAGGCCATTTCATGGTTTGACAGTTTGATTGAGAGCACAAGCAAGGCGACAGTTACACTCCCAGCATGCCAGGAAAGGTTTAGTTTAATTTTTAAACCATTAAATTGATGGGATTAGTTCTGGTTTAAAATGGTTTGAGTCTCAGGTTTCACCATGGAGAACGCCATATTAAAATCATATCTCTACCACACATTCAGCTCATTTATGACCCCCCCCCCCAACAAAAAAAATCTGTGTTTTACATTCTGTAGATCCTGTCCCACTGAACTGCAATCTAAATTTTCCCCCTTTGTCACGAGCAACACACACATTAGTCTATGTTGTTTTTAGAGAGGTAACCAAGCAGTAATGGAAATAACACCTCCAATTATCTGAATATGGGATGGTGGGAAGGGGGAGATTTTTTTTTTTTTTGGCAATGACACTTTTAATACAAACAAGTAAATACAACTTTATTTATACAAAAAAAAAAAACTTGAGAACATATATCCAAAAGAATATATAGACATCACAAGGATACAATTTGTAGAGCTTAGTGGATCAACTCGTTTCACATGTATCCAGCGCTTCATCATGAGCTACACGTCTGATTTACTAGATAAGGAACATAGTACAGGCATACCCCGCTTTAAGTACACTCACCTTTACATACACGCACGAGTAAGGACATACCTGTGAGTGCATGTAAAGTAGCTCTCAAGCTAAAGCTGCAACTGAGTAATCCGTGCACGGATAGTTCATATTCCCCGCTACTTGGAAACACTACCTGACCCCCCCCCCCCCCCACTACAGCCCCTAACACCCCAGAGGTGAAAGAGGTATTGCTTCACTAAGTACATTTTTGTTTTACATACATGCTCTGGTCCCATTGTGTACTTAAAAGTGGGGTATGCCTGTATAGCATCTCTACGAGAGAAAAAAAAAAACACCATACTATATTCCATATCTGTAAATCAAGGACACGTAGCTCCTGATAAAACACTGGATACATATGAAACATGTTGATCCACCAAGCTCTACGAAATGTATCGTCATGGTTATATGTTCTATTGGATATGGATCATCTTTTATACAGTAAAAAACACAAAAAATGTGAAAGATTATCCATACCCAAAATATAGAATGATTATACAAGTCGTAGCGCTTAGTGGATCAACGCGTTTCACATATATCCAGTGCTTAATCAGGACCCGTGTCCTTGATTGATATGGAACATAATATAGTATCTATAATAGAAAATACAAAACAAAGCGACTTTTGCCATTTTAACACATACTGTATGATATGTAGATTATATGTATAAAAATTGCTACAATTTTGTTACACTTTTTACATGCAATATATTTTCCTCCTTTTATATATAAATTAGATCATGTATGTATGAATAAAAAGGGCAAAAAAGATTACATAGTTCAGAATTTTCTAGTATAGATACTGCACTATGTTCCATATCCATGGATATCAAGGACACGTGGGTCCTGATGAAGCACCGATACATGCGAAACTATGTTCCATATCCATGGCTATCAAGGACACGTGGGTCCTGATGAAGCACCGATACATGCGAAACGCACTGATCCAAGCACTACAAAATGCATCATTGTTATTATATATGCATCCTCGCAACAAGTTCATGCATTTTATTGCACAACTATAGTTGTATATACTTTTATCTTTTGCTGGTAGTGACATTAAATACATCACCTTACTCCAGCATCCCCCATATTCAGATAATTGGAGGCGTGTTATTTTTCTCTACATAATATTTGGGGATGGCGTCCAATTTTCTAAAGAAATAGCCCCCCGCCCCCACATACCAAACCCAAGCAGTAAATGGTATTGAATGTATCTGTTTATTGAAGGACATTAAACACAAATTTGAACAAATTTGAACAGTGATCAATAAAAAAATAAATAAAAAAAAGTGGAGGAAATTTCCCCATTTCTGCAGATTACCAATTTTCACCCAGACTGATGTGTGCGATTGTGCGACAACACGAATGATATTGTGGGCGGGTAGCAGAGCAGCATTACAGGTTTCATTTAAAATTAGCATGAGGCCGTCTCAGAGTGGGGCGGGGCCTATTATATGGGCTGAACCAATACAACGCATCTTATTAAAATTTCCTAGGAGCCTCTTTATCATAGGCTGGTAAAGACCAGTCAACCGAGATACCCATGTAAGTGGATGCCAGTAGACCTAATGAAACGAACAGCGGCTCTTGTGGGAGTCACAATGCTATTTGAAATAAATGACAACATAGAGAGGCCTCGTTATAAATGCCAGATTAGCTGAACCACCATTAGAGTTAAAGTTAAATTCCAGGCTAAACCCAACTAGCCTTAAAATGCTCCCTCCCAACTCATGCCGATGTAAAGGGGTCTACACTTACCTATTTTCATCCCGCTCCGGTCACGTGATCCCTTGTGTCAGCCAGCGGCAACTGCAGCGCACAACAACAGCTGGGAATGCCTCAGAGTGTTGACACCACCTATAGACTCCTGTGGCCCACCCGTTGCCAGCAATCCCTCTTCTCCCCTGCAGCTGCCGTAGAGGAGCCAGATCACGTGACCAGAGTGGCCTGAAAATAGGCAAGTAGATATAGCTTTCATACAGAGGTCAAGGAGCATTTTTAGGAGTAGTTTTTCATTTAATTCTACTGTAAGAAGCCAAGAGCACACAAACTAGTCTTAAAAATGCTCCTTTCCACCTCCTAATACCTATGCCAAGACTAGTTTGTGCGCTCTTGGCCTCTTAAAGTAGTCTTCGATGAAAAACTTTTCCCAAGAACACTCCCTTTCCCCGCCGGACACCCATTATGACTCACCTGTGTAAGAAGGATGTATCCACTTTAGGCCACTCTTGGTTTGGTCATGTAATCCTCTGCGTCAGCCAGTGGCAGCTATAGGAAAGAGAAGGGAGTACCAACAGGATCGGGTGTAGGAGCCTATGTGTGATGTCACTGCATCCAGGCACTTCCAACCGTTGTCTAGTGCTCTCTCCTCTCCCCTGCAGCTGCCCCTGACTGTCACAGGGGGATCACATGACTAGACCAGAGTGGCCTGAAAATAGGCAAGTAGATATATATATATATATATATATATATATATATATATATATATATATATATCTATATCTTTATTACACAGGTAAGCCTGCATAGAAGGAGCATTTTTAAAGACTAGTTTGTGCGCTCTTGGCCTCTAAAACAGTAGAATTAAAAATTTGGACTAGTTTTTATTTAATTCTACTTTTTAGAGTCCAAGAGCGCACAAACTAGTCTTTAAAAATAATTTATATATATATATATCCCTTCCACGGCTTAACAACCATGCTGACTTAACCGTGTATGAAGGATGTCCGTCTATGCTTATTTTCAGCCAATTTACCTGGGGTTACGCGATCTGTGTGTCAGCTGCAGGGGAGAGGACAGAGCGCTGTCAATGGGATCGGCCATATGAGCCCACTCCATTCCCTGCTATTGCGGAAAGCACTAGACAACAGTTGAGATGCCCGAGTGTGGTGAGCTCATGCATACGCTCCAATGGCCGATCCCGCTGTCAGCACTCACTCCTCTCCCCTGCAGCTACCCCTGACTGACACAGGGGGATCACATGACCAGAGTAGCTTGAAAATAAGTATATGCACCAGTAACGGCAAACCTTTGCCCCCCAGATGTTTTGGAACTACAATTCCCATGATGCTCATGCACTCTGCAATGTAGTGGAGCATCGTGGGAAATGTAGTTCCAAAACATCTGGGGTGCCGAGGTTCACCATCACTGATATACACCATCTTTCTTAGGCCCCTTTCACATTGGAGCAAGAGCTGCGGTGGCGGTATAGCGCCGAGATTGCCGCGGGAATCAGCCGCTAGCAGTGCGGTATTAACCCATGCTAGCGGCCGATAAAGGGTTAATATCGCCCGCAATGCGCCTCTATAGAGGCGCATTGCGGGCGGTATTGCCGCGGTTTCCCATTGTTTTCTATGGGAAGGAGCAGTATACATGCGCTCCTCTCACCGCTCCAAAGATGCTGCTTGTAGGAGATTTTTTTCCTCTCCCGCCAGTGCATCACCTCAGTGTGTAAGCCCTCGGGCTTTCACATCGAGTATGCAGTGAAGGAGTTTTTCAGGCGGTATAGCAGCGCTATTTTTAGCGCTGTACCGCCTGAAAAACTCCTCAATGTGAAAGGGGTCTTATACAGAAGAGTCAGCATAAAAGTGTGGGGGTGAGGGGGCATTTTTAAGACTAGTTCGGCTTTGTATGGAATTCTACTTTGAGGCTCGGTTCACATACGAGTCGCATGCGGCTCACAGCAGGGGGTCCGGTGTGTGCTGGTTCACCGTTTCAGCCCAAATTTTGGGCCGAAGTTGCACCTGAAAAACAGACCAAAAGACGTATAGAGTTTTTCCTGCAAAACGCACCGGATCCGCTGCGGAGATATGCGAACCGCCTCCATAGCGGGCCAGTCAACATCTCCTGCTATTGCGAATTGAATGCAAAATCTCACATCCAATGCACATTAGTGTGAACCCAGCCCAAGAGCTCACCATCAGAATTTCTAAGTAGGGCTAAAATATTCAAGTTTTGGGTGGCATGGCTATATTATAAGTTGGCATATAAAAGAAGCCACTGCTTAAGTTAGGCCTAAAACTACTAAAAGTTTTTACGGATATTTTAAGCCAATTCATTACAAAAGGCGGATATTCTAACAGAACGTCACATGCCTCAACGCCAACCAATGTGATGATCAAATCAGGCGTCGCCATTGTAAGAGTGCCACGCCCCCCCATGCTGCTGAACCACCCAACCGCGCAATACATACCCTGCAAACCAACTAAAGGGTAACCAACCCCCCCCCCCCCCTTTTAAGACCAGTTTCAAAACCAGATAATCTTTCAAATCTCCCCTCCAAAAGTGCTAGATGTGGAGTTACCAAACACAATATTTACAATTTTAATATTCTAACTGTATTTACACACAAAAAAAGGCAATTTTTTAAAACAAAAGTTATACTACAGATGTGTTAATGTAGTGTATAGTTTATCAAAATGTAGTTAATATTCCGTACACCAAAGATTCCCAGTCAAATTCAGCAAGCCAAAAAACCCTCAACAGGTACATCCAATAAAATAAGGGGGGAGGGGTATTACAACTACCCCCGCTGCCAGTAAAGCTCTGATGAGGCAAGCTGATGAAGGCATAAGCATGCATGCGTTTCCCAGAGCGACCTCCCCCCAAAACAAGGCCACCCCGACTAGGGGCCATTTCCTCCAAAGACTCGGCTCCTCCTCCGAGTATCAGACGGGCAGCTGCTCCTTTTCACCCAGGAGCGGAATTAAAAACCGTAAAGAGTTAAAATCCTATTCTGTGTAGGAAATCCAAAAAATTGGGATAAAATCAAAAGCTTGATCTGGAGAAGGAGAGAAGTCCTCCCGATCTTTTTCCAATGCGGTCACAGCCCCCCCATTATAGTGTCATTGCAGGCCACCTGTTCTCCAATCCTGTCCCATGTGCAGCCAGCTCTAGGTTTGCAGTGCATTCTCCTCTTTGCTGAACGGCATGACGGATCCGGGCTTCACCCAGGACAAGCCGGAGACGTGGAGGGTCTTATTCTCTTCCGATTTCTTCTAGAAGAAGCAAAAAAGGATAAAAAAAATAAATAAAAAAGGTGAAGGATTGCCGTCACAGATCCCAAAAAATAAACAAAGCATTTTAAAAAAAAGGAACATATTCTGACTTTACATATAGTATATGATTTATACTTTAGCATGTTTTTTTTTACAGTAAACCCAAATTTACCCAAAAGGGGAACTTTAAGGCCTCCTCCCCCACTCAGGGGTGGATTCAGAGGGGGGGGGGCAACAGGGAAATTGCCACCCCCGAAAAATTTGTTTTAGTTGCGGGAATTCGCAGGCACCGGAGAGTCTGAGCGGGCGCTAGTTGCGGAATTTGTGGGCCCCCGCGAATCTGAGCGGGGCAGCTCCGCGGCAAGTGAGAGTCAGAGAGTGGGCGGTCAGCTGGTCGGCCAATAAACAAGCCGGGGCCAGGGGGAGCAGAGAGAGGACCTCTCTCACCCCCCCGCATATCTGCAGTAACTTCTGCCCTCACTGTGCAGGCAGCAGAGAGACTACATTATCTGCAAGATGTGGCAGGTGAGGTGGCAAGTGACATTTTCGCTTGGATTGTCTTGGACAATTCTTTTGCCCACGGCGTCAAAAAATAAATAAGCATTTACTTCCCCAACTCCCCAACCCACCCCCCCCCCCCCATCTTTCTCCTCTTAACCAAGGCCCCCCCAAAGGCTCTCCGGACAGTGGTCTAAGTCGTGACTCATGTATACATTGCTTTACCTCAGCTGCCATAGCAGCAAGGAGATATGGGGGAAAAAAATACATTTTACCAATGCAGGAGGAGCCCTACCAGGGTTGTTTTATTCCCCCCCCCCCCCCCAATATTCAGCATTAAAAATGGCTGGAAGACACACACATACATACATACATACATACATACATACACACACACATACTCTGTAAACAAGGTGGCATTATATCTGCCAGGAATATTAGGATATCTACTGTATTTATCGCCCCATTACACGCACTGGTGTATAGCGCGCACCCTTAATTTAGCCTGACATTGCTGGAAAAAAAAAAAAAAAAAACATTTTAATACTTACAGTTTTGATGTCTTGCCCGGCGTCTGTCGGCGGCCTTGTCCAGTCCAGGGTCCGTCGTGGTGTCCTCCCGCGCTGGTCTCTGTGCCGATCGCCGCTTCCCGCGCTGTGTTTGAATCCCTGCCGACATATACCGAGCGCAGTACACTCGGCTCCTCTCGCATAACCGCGATGGGAGCCGAGCATACCCGAGTGTACTGCGCTCTGTATATGTCGGCGGCGGATTCAAACAGCGCGGGAAGCGAGTATCGGCGTATATCGCGCACCCACGATTTTGCCCTGATTTTAAGGGCAAAAAAGTGCGCGATATACGCCGATAAATACAAACTTCCTCTAAAGGCTCAGAACAATGCCTATAGTCTCCAGTGACAGTTAATTGCCCTGAGCACACAAAAAAAGGTTAAGCCTTTCTGTGGATTTTTGTCCGAAGGAAGTTGGCCAGAAACACCCATAGCATACACACGGCAGGACTTTTTCTGCAAACTTTCCCAAAAATCACGCGTTTTTCTGCTCTTTACCGCCACCTTTTGGTCAACTTCTGCTATTCTTGGTTGATTTTAACATTGGTTCTGAGCATGCGTGTTTGTACTTTGGACTAAAGTACAATGCATTTCTGTACACATGGCAAAACTTTGCACCGTAGGACTTGTTGCCGAAAAGTTTGTCCGAGCGAACATTTGTCCGATGGAGTGTACACACGGTCAAATTTTTTTATTTTTTTAAACTTGCCCATTTTGAAGTTTGCTGTCAAAAAGTCTGAGCGTGTGTATGGGCCCTTTAGACTCAATTCCAATCATAGCCTCTGTGCCTACAACCCAAAAAGGGTGGAGATACGTTTTATCTATAAGAATATAAGTATTCCAGATAATACTTTAAGATGAGTATTCCATCACTCTGATGGACAAATTAGATACATACTTTTTGCGCTAGCATTTTTTCTCTGGCGTCATCATGTACTGCTGGATTCCAAGGTGAAAACCTGAGTGGAAAGATAAAATAAAAATGTATCAAATATCGCAAAACCTAAACCCGACAAGCAACTTGCCAAATAACAGCCTATAAAAAGCAAGCACAACCATCATACAGACAATACTCATCCATGATTTTTTTTTTTTTTTAAAACAAACATGTCATACTTACTTCCATTGTGCAGTTCATGTTGCACAGAGTGGCCCCGACCCTCCTCTTCTGGGGTCCCATGGCAGCTCTTGCGGCTCCTCGACCCCAATAGATAACCCCCTTTGGGAAGCTCTCCCAGAAGGGGGTTACCTTGTGGGCGCGCTCCTGTGTCATACACTTGGCTTCATGACAGACGCCGAGTGTATGACACAGGAGCGCGCCCACGGGTCATCGGATTTGATTGACAGTAGCGGGAGCCAGTGGCTGCGCTGCTATTAATCTATCCAATAAAGAGCCGAGAACCCATAGGAGAGATCGATGTGGGATCACACCAACAGAAATTCAGGGGGGGATGGATTAAAGGTAGGGTTGTCCAGATACCGATACTAGTATCGGTATCGGGGCCGATACCAAGTATTTGCGGGAGTACTTGTACTCGCGCAAATGCTCCCGATACCTAAATAGAATACTTTTTTTGTATTTATCAACATGTTCTGCGAAAATTCTTTGAGTTTTTTTACTACTGCGTGACAAGAAAATAAAAATTTTTTACTCATTTTTATTCTTTTATAATGTCTTGAATTAGAGTTCTTCATAATTCTAAAGAAACTATACTTAGTCTACTAGTATACTGTATTGTGGTTTGAAAACTGTCTGTCACATGACATTTAAAAAAAGTATCGGTATTCGGTATCGGCAAGTACATGAAAAAAAAGTATCGGTACTTGTACTCGGTCCTAAAAAAGTGGTATCGGGACAACCCTAGATTAAGGTGGACACAAACCTTTACGACCCCTTTAAGGAGGGGGGGGAGGGAAGATTGTTTGTGCTTAAGGCTGGATTCAAACCCATGCAGCTTTAGTGCTTTTTGCATTTCAGATTTGCACTACAGTCCATTTAACAGATGGATTCGGGTTTCAAATGGACTTCCTATGGAACACGTTCTGTAGTGCAAAAAGCACTAAAAAACGCATAGGTGTGAATCCAGCCTAAGGCCTCTTTCACATTGCAGCGGTGACGGTATAGCAGTGAGATTTTTAGCGCCGCTATACCTAGAGCTATATCCTGGCCCAGGCCTAGGGCAGCACTTTGCAGGGGGGCAGCATGAAAGAGTCCCCGCCGGCTTGCGCTACACCGTTAGGAAAATTAGTCTAGCGCCCCCATAAAGCGGCCGCACTGCTTCTAGTATGTGGGCGGCCGGCGATCCGCAACGGGGGGGGGGGGGGGGCTTCCAATTTTGACTGTTTTGTCATCCTGGACCACAAACCTTCCTCACTGTGCTATATGTTTCTGCTGCACCTTCTACTTAAAGTAGAACTATAGGCAACACTTTTACCATCCCTGTCCCATTGCGAAGATTTCCCTTCACTTCCTGCCCCCCCGTGTCCTCACTCGAAAATTTCAGGGCGGGTCTTAAACACAGGGTGTTAACCGTGACAGGAAGGGGTGGGTCATATTTAAATTAGGGGGTGCACGAGTTTAGTCAGGCCTAGGGCAGCACAAAACCTAAATACACCTCTGGCTATACCGTCGTATTTATCGCGGTATTCGGCCGCTAGCAGTGCAGTATTAACCCCCGCTAGCCTTTGGGCTTTCACATTGAAGACTACAGGGCACGACTTTTTCAGGCGGTATTAGCAGCGCTATTTTTAGCGATGTACTGCCTGAAAAACACCCCAGTGTGAAAGGGACCCCAGTGTAGTTCTGAGTTGGTTCCAGACCATCACACATCCCAATAGTCACAGCGACTTACATTATTGCATAGGGGTCTTCTACTTTCGGCTGATCGAAAAGGTGGCTGTTGCATAGTTTAACACTGTCTACCACTTTACTCTTAAAGAGCTGTACATCCTTTTCATATCTAGAATGACACAAGAAGAAAACATTATAACCTCATCAGGGAATATCGATACAAAAATGTTACACAATGACAATTATTATGGTAAATAAAATGTCAAGAAAGGAGATCACAGAACACCCAGATAGATGAATCTATAGAAGGAAATGATTGCCGACAGCGGCACTTCCCATCTGTCAGCCACTTGTCATATGAAGCTTCAATAAAAGGATTTTTGGAAGTGCAGCTGTCCGGAGTCATTTCCTCCCCCTACACCCACTTTACTTACAGTACCGCAGCTTCTGGATTTAAGGGGCTGGTTGTGTCGATCTTGTAGAAAATTCTTCTTGCGTACATCAACACTTGCCATATGTGATTGTGGTTTCTCCTGAAAAAGAAATAAAGTTTTAGATGTTACAAAGTAGGAAGACAGGATTTGGGTCAGTAACACTCGGGGTCTTTATCGGAGAACATACCTCCATTTAGCAAACGCTCTTCTCACATCCAACTCTCCTGAAACGGGATCAACGAGAGGATGGAAGACCGGAGTGTCAAACACAAGACGCTAAAAAAAAAAAAAAAAAGAAAAAAGGGAGACCAGAAGGAAGGAATGAGACGCCATACACCGAACACTGTGCAACTTTTGGGTTTTTAAAAGACCGACCCAAACCAGAGCCAGGATAATCAGGAAGTCCAACCAGACTGATAGACAGCTTATATTCTGAGAATGTGCAGAGTGCCCCCAAGGCATCAGGAGATGGATTGGGGACCGTGGAAGAAGGGGAGAATCAAAGACAGGACCAATTTTACACAATGCAGAGGATTAACCCCTTAGGTTCCACAGTGCATACAACAAGCATGCTTTACAGCATATACAGACTGATTTAACGGTTGTGGGTTTTAATAACACCAACTCTCTATAACAGCAAAGCGAGCACTTACCGGACATTCACCATCAGGATAATTATCGGGGATGTATACTGTGAATTTAAATACACCGTCCTGGTACAGTCCATGCCTTATGAATATGACTCCAAACCACACTGGAAATGAAGAGGCAATTATTATTGCACAAGCAGGTCAGGCAGTGGCAAAGAACTACTACAGACAAGCCATTATTTATGTACACCAAGAAAGATACACAGCATAGTAGGAGCGATCAATGCAATCTCCCCATTAAACAATTTAAGTTTATTGAGAGCACCAAAGATGCTTTCATCATATTTAAATTTGCTGAAACTGGATGTACAAGAAACGTAGAAAGAAAAAAAAGATTGCGTGCCCGCGCAGCAGCAGGATCCCGATGAGTTTGTGTCACCTGGACCGATCGGCAAGAGGGCTCTGACACACCGATCACCAGCCTAGTGTCCCCACACAATGTCCCCAAAACGCCTGTCCCCCACATATGCAACAGTAAAATCACATGTCCCAATGATTATCTGCACACATCTGTCCGATTACCTGTCCACATCTGTACATGATCATCTGCGCAACATTTTTTTTTACCTAAAACATTTTCGCTCAAATGTATGACAAAATTTGATTTTATTGGATTTCTTAAAATGGAAAGAAAAAAAAAAATCCCCAAATTTTCGCTGTTTTTTCGCTTAGATTGCAAAAAAAAAACAAAAAATACGCACAGTAGGACTTCTGATTGCGAGTAACGTTGTTAAAGTGCATAGCGCAATACAAGCACTGCATTTAAAAAAAAAAAAAAGATATTCCATTACCGTGGTGTCCTCTGGTCTTTTCAAGGCTCTCTGGGTATTGCATGCCATTGAAGTCAATGCGGAACAAATTATTTTTGTTTCCATTGAGTTCTATAGGGAAACTTGCTTTGATATGAGAGTGCTTTGAATTACGAGCGGTCTCCTAAACGGATTATGCTCGTAAGCCGAGGTTACACTAATTTGCATCATTATTTTGTTAAAAATTTAAATGCAACATGGCTTACCTAATGCAGAGCGATAGGAAGGCTGCACATAGACCCCAGGGAGCTTCTGCTTCACCACCAGCGTACTGAGAAAATTCCAAAAGAAAAAAAAAACAAAAAAAACAAAAAATGTAATTTGACTGAACGAAATGACAGAACTACAAGTAATGTGAACACAGCAGGAGACTTACAATTCCGCCAGAAGTGAATACTCCAGGTAGAAAGGTCCGTAGGAGGCGTGCGTCCCGTTGGTGGACTGTACGGTGGCGGAGGGAGAAATGGGTTTGGTAATGGGGACTGCGTTCTTCGGGATCATAGGGAGCTGTTTTTTGTTGGAGGACCGCGGAGGGCTGATTTTTTGATCTCCGGTTACGATCTTCTCCTCGTTATCCGGTCTCTGCAAAACAGAGAATTGTTTAATTGGTGGACAAGACAAACCGTTCAACAAAAAGTATCTGAGGAAGAAGGAATATAATATATAATGGTGCAAAGAAACCCCACAACTATCAGAATATCATCCAGCTGATCCCACCCACTGCTCTCCTCTTCTGCCAGCTGTCATCAGGAAAACTCGTGCCCCCCCCCCCCCCACAGTTCTCAGAGCTGGGAAGACCGCTTAGGTGGGTCACGGAAGTGCCCAGCGGTGCTATAAGAGGGTATTTAACACCATTAGGATTACAGAAAAACCTTGAGACACAAGCACATAAAATGGCAAGCCCTACCCAGCCCTGCCAAAATTAAGACCCAGTTCTAGGCCGGGCTGGTGCCAGCGGGAGCAGCAGTGCCACCCCCCAGGGCAGCAGTGCCCACTAACTTTTTGCTGGCGCCAGCGGGGAGGAGCAGTGCCCCCCCCCACCTCTATTGCTGGCGCCAGCAGGGAGTATGAGTGCCCCCCACCTCCATTGTGGGGCCAGCGGGAGTATGAGTGCCTCCCCCTGTCCAACGCTGGTGCCAAAGGGGAGGAGGAGGAGGAGGAGTGCCCCCCCCATTTTGCTGGCGCCAGCGGAAGGAGCAGTGCCCCCACTTGGCACCAGAGGGAGGAATTATGCCCAACTGTTAGGGTAAGTAGGAGGAATAGTGCCTTATCATTGGTGTCAGTGGAAGAAAACAAAAAAATAGTACCCCAAGTGCCAGCGGGAGCAGCAGTGCCACCCCCCCCTCCCAGGGCAGCAGTGCCCACTAACTTTTTGCTGGCGCCAGCGGGGAGGAGCAGTGCCCCCCCCCACCTCTATTGCTGGCGCCAGCAGGGAGTATGAGTGCCCCACACCTCCATTGTGGGGCCAGCGGGAGTATGAGTGCTCCACACCTCCATTGTGGGGCCAACGGGAGTATGAGTGCCCCACACCTCCATTGTGGGGCCAGCGGGAGTATGAGTGCCCCCCCACCTCCATTGTGGGGCCAGCGGGAGTATGAGTGCCCCCCCACCTCCATTGTGGGGCCAGCGGGAGTATGAGTGCCCCCCCACCTCCATTGTGGGGCCAGCGGGAGTATGAGTGCCCCCCCACCTCCATTGTGGGGCCAGCGGGAGTATGAGTGCCTACCCCCCCATTTTGTTGGCGCCAGCGGAAGGAGCAGTGCCCCCCCCCCCCCACTTGGCACCAGAGGGAGGAATTATGCCCAACTGTTAGGGTAAGTAGGAGGAATAGTGCCTTATCATTGCTGTCAGTGGAAGAAAACAAAAAAAAAAAAAAAATAGTACCCCAAGGGCCAGATAAACTCAAGCAATGGGCCACAGTTTGCAGATCACTGATCGAAAGGATCAAGTCAAGTGGGTGCTCTACAGACAGATAATACTCTTTATCCTCAGACACTTTGGAATACACGACCGTCATTCCTACCTTCCTTACAGATGCCGCCGACATGCTCCAGAAAGGATTCATCATCTCACCTCCGGACAAAGCGCGTCTCTTCGAGGATCAACCTCTGCCGCTGTATCAAAAAAAATAAAGAAAAGTCTGAATTAAATTAAATCTTTGCCGGGTCCTTCAGCCAATAGCCATCGGGAAATTCTTATGAATCCGTGTAAATGGGGTGTGGGAAAATGCCCGCATGAAGCAAGGTACCCCGTTGATTAAACCCCTTACCCATTTGCCACAGAAAAGCAAAAACAAGACACAGCTATGTATGCAAGACATTACCATGGGAGTCCCTACAGTGCAGCACTGTGCAGGAACGGCACAGCAAGTACGAACAAAAGGAACATTATTCAGGATTTCTCAATGCGAGGCATTGCGTGCCAGGGCAAAGGGTGAGATTTGGGCCGACACTGAACTATCTATTCTAACCGAGTGCAGCAGGCAGAGAGGGCAATCACAGCCTCGACAAATGCCCGTCTCTGTATTTTACAATGAATTCAATACATAAAACGTTGGCTTTCGGTTTTCAACAAGCAAACTGAATGGTCATTTGACCAGTTGGGTCAACCTCTACAGCTGCTGAACTACACATCCCAGCAAGAGCCTGCAGCAGTCCCTAGAACTTTTTGACCTAAAGCAGTGGCCCTCTGTGTGGCTTTATCTGGCCCTTGGGCCACAATTCTTCCCCAAAGACGGGGGGGAAGGGGGGGCCACCATTCTTTCCCAAAGACGGGGAGGGCACCATTCTTTCCCCAAAGACGGGGGGGGCCCCACCATTCTTCCCCAAAGACGGGGGGGGCCCCACCATTCTTCCCCAAAGACGGGGGGGGGGCCCACCATTCTTCCCAAAAGACGGGGGGGCCCACCATTCTTCCCCAAAGACGGGGGGGGGGCCCACCATTCTTCCCCAAAGACGGGGGGGGGGCCACCATTCTTCCCCAAAGACGGGGGGGCCCACCATTCTTCCCCAAAGACGGGGGGGGGCCCACCATTCTTCCCCAAAGACGGGGGGGGCCCACCATTCTTCCCCAAAGACGGGGGGGGCCCACCATTCTTCCCCAAAGACGGGGGGGGCCCACCATTCTTCCCCAAAGACGGGGGGGGCCCACCATTCTTCCCCAAAGACGGGGGGGGCCCACCATTCTTCCCCAAAGACGGGGGGGGCCCACCATTCTTCCCCAAAGACGGGGGGGGCCCACCATTCTTCCCCAAAGACGGGGGGGGCCCACCATTCTTCCCCAAAGACGGGGGGGCCCACCATTCTTCCCCAAAGACAGGGGGGCCCACCATTCTTCCCCAAAGACGGGGGGGCCCACCATTCTTCCCCAAAGACAAAAAAAAGGGGGGCACCATTCCTCCTGCTGACAGCAAAGATGGGGTACTATTCCTACTAACCAAAGGCATAACTTAATTTTTTTTTACTTCCCCCGACTACCAAGCCTGGGGCATTCTTACCCCCAACTGGCCGCAGTCTGGGTCCTCTAAAGTCTAATGGACTCCATTAGAGTCTAAAGTCTAATCCCTCCGTTTAGAAAGTTGAGAGAACCCTGGAAATACATTTTTCTAGAAATGATCACAGGTATCCCCTGCTACACCAAATTCATTGGGGAAAAATGCTCCTTACATCGGCAGCCATTGGGAAGTAGATTGTAAAGGTGGCATTTGGACCACCATTCTGAGAGCTTAAAAGACCATTGTTGTTGTGCAGCTTACGCTGCCAAGTGGCGTTGGCCTCAGAAATATGGAGGCATCACCAAATCAGAGGTCAGTCAACCACAGCTCTAGGAACCCCCCAGCAACCTCTGGAGGAACCTCAAGATTCCACAGAACTCTGGAGGAGAATCGGTGGCCTACTTCCTCCAACTCAACACTGTAGCACGTCCGTTAGGCTTCGTGTACACGGGACATTTTTACAACTGCTCCTGAATGATTTACTTGACAGATAGTAACCCACGTTTAAAAACATTAATTTTTTTTTTTTTGGAGCTGCGGTGGCTCAACGCGATTGGCACTGCGCTGACAAGCTGTTCACCTCTGCAGCTAAGGGTTCGGATCCCGGTCTCGGCTGCATGTGAATTGAGTTTGGTGGTCTCAGCCCGTCTCCCGATGGGTGTGCTATGCGAGGTAAGCCTGCGCTTAGTACGCCCACCCCCCTCCCACAATACCACCACACTTACACGCACTCAAAATTGGGGTTAACATGCACGCACTTTGGCCACGCGGTCTCTAAAAAAAAAAAGAAAAGAGAGGCGAAGGACTAACAGGGCTGGCTGAGCGGGCTAGATCCTCTCACTCCCTCATAGGGGAGTCCCTCTGCCCCGTTGGGCTTCAAAGCGGAGCAGGTAGGCCGGGCTGTGTGGGAAGACCCCCTCACACCCGCCATTGCCACCCAGGGGCATGGAGAAAGATGGCAGATTGCCTCTGGGGGAGGTCTGCCTACTCCCAACTCCTGCAGTCCAGCTCCTCTCTCGAGTACACGCACAAAATACACTTTAAAAAAAAAAAAGTTAATTTTGCCGCATTTTAGCAGCGTTTTCGTTTAGCCACCGAGGTATTGTAAAATGATGGCCGCAAGGTGGTTCTGCCGTCTTTGCCCCTAAACTGAAAAAAAATAAAAATAAATATAAATATAAATATAAATATATATAAAGTTAATTGTGTTATTTTCAAAATTGTCGCCCTTTTGTTTATAGCGCAAAAAATAGAAAACCGCAGAGGAGATCAAATACCACCAAAATAAATCTTTATTGGTGGAAAATAAAAAAACTCATTTGGGTACACAGTTTTGCATGACCGCGCAATTGTCATTCAAAGTGCGACAGCGCTGAAAACTAAGAATTGGTCTTGAAGTGGTAAAAAAAGAAAAAAAAAATTGTTTTAAATGGCCAAAAAAACTTTTAGCATCTGAACCCATTTGTTTTGCTTTCAAAAAAACACTGTTAAAAACACAACTACCTAAAAACGACAATAAACGAGACTGTGTACATGGTCACATAAGAGAACATTGACCGAGTTAAAAAAAAAAACACACGGCGGACCGTTCAGTTTTTTTATGCGGCCGGCCCTGAAGGGGCGCTCCGTGCACCTCTATGGAGCCACGGATGTCAGTGGTGACAAACAACCCGCCAAAGTGTGACGGGGAAAAAATAAAAAAAAACGTTTCCATCCGTCTGGCGGATCGGATGAACACGGACAGACGGATCCGCCGGCTCAGCGGGGATCAACGGAGCGATCCCCGCTGAGCAAGCGGAGGTTCACGGGGCGGATCATTACTGATCCGCCCCGTGTGAAAGAGCCCTTACCATTTCCAGAACACACCAAACAATCGCACAGCAAAAAAAAAAAAAAAAAAAAAGCTTCTGCTGTGCAAATTCCTTTCATGTAAAAAGCTACAAAACCTTGCGCTTTATAAGCGAGAACGTTGTAAAGAACAGCTGACTGTAGAGATCTATAACCGGCACTGAACACACACCGGGCGGGACGGAGGGTGGAATGGGAGTCGGAGTCGTGTCCGACGGGGAGTGTCAGTCGGCTGCCAGGAATGCGGCAGAATTCTTTCTGAAGGCAGGAAGTCCCAGCGAGCCAAAAATGAGCAGAAAGAACTCAAATATCCAATAAAACCACAAAGACAAATCAAAGACTAATGAGTAACCCAGCTGCAGAATACTAAAAGTGTACATAAAACCAAAAAAAAAAAATCTTATTTCCTTCCTTTTGACCCAATAGACACAGTTGAAAATATTTAGTCACATCTGTCAAAACAAATACCTGTTGATCCTGCCAAAACTCTAGAAAGCTAATAACTTCTTGTTGTCTCTTCTGCACTTATCAGTTAGCATTATAATGTGCATTTTAGTGCATCAGTTTATTATTTTTTTTTACTTTATATATATATATATTTTTTTTTACTTTATATATATTTTTTTTACTTTATATATTTTTTTTTTTACTTTATATATTTTTTTTTTACTTTATATAATTTTTTTTTTTTTACTTTATATAATTTTTTTTACTTTATATATTTTTTTACTTTATTTCATGTGAACAAACAGAGCAAACCTTCTGTGCTTCAGCTTCCACCCCCCTTTTTTTCTTACCTGAGCCCAATACCATGACGTGCATGAGCACAGCAGCTCCTGCCGCCATTTCTCTCCTCACTGGACAGATTGATAGCAGCAGGAGCCATTTGCCAAATAACCACCTTACTACCAGGCACCAATTGACGGCAACACGATAGCTCTGTTCTGAGAGGACGTCATATGACGTCCTCGTCTTGCAGAGCAACTAGGGGGGCGCGTGCACCCCGCCGCGTTACTGGGAACCCGATGCGCGGGCACACGCGATTGCCCAGTAACTGAGCAGGACCGTGGATCTTTGTGTGTAAACACAGAGCTCCACGTCCTGTCAGGGAGAGGAGACCGATGCCGTGTCCCTTGTACATAGGGACACAGATCGGGCACCTCCCCCAGTCAGTCCCCTCCCCCCACAGTTAGAATCACTAGTAGGGAACACATTTAACCCCTTCCACGTCGCACGACCACGCAATTGTCAGTTTAGGCGACGCAGTGGCGGAAGCTGAAATTTTGCCTGGGCTGGAAGGGGGTATATGTGCCCAGTAAGCAAGTGGTTAAAGGGGTTGTAAAGGTTCCTGTTTTGTATCCACTTTAATGCATGCTAAAAAAATAAAAAATAAATAAAAAAGTGATTATTACCACCCCCCATTTTACTAACCTGAGCCCAGGAAAGTCCTGCGTCGTGAACACGCTGGATCTTTGCCCGGGGTTCTCAGCTCTTCATTGGATAGATCGATAGCAGTGCTGCCATTGGCTTACGCTGCTGTCAAACAAATCCAATTATGCGGGGGCGGGGCCAAGTCCTGCATTCGGCAGCTATGGACACCGAATGCAGGACTCAGGCGCGCGCCCACAAGGTAACCCCCTTGGGAGAGCGCTTCCCATAGGCTAGGGGTGTCAAACTCAATTTCATTGTGGGCCGCATCGGCATTATGATTGCCCTCAAAAGGGCCGGTTGTATCTGTAAGGTTAGATGTCCAGCGCATCCCCTCCCCCTTACATTAGATGTCAAGAGCCACCCCACCATCAGAAGTGGAGTCCCCCCACTCTCCCTTACATCACAGTGCACCCCCCTTTCCTTATGCTGCTGCTGGGAAGAAGCTGGATGCATTGCTTGAAAGCAGAAAGTACAGGGTCTGGAGGAGGACCAGAGGAAGGCTGGAGATTTCCTGCAGCTGCTGGAGAGGTGCGAGGGCCACATGAAATGGCCTGGAGGGCCGGAGTCGGCCCGTGGGCCTTGTGTTTGACACCTGTGCCATAGGGGGTTATCTGAGGTGGCGAGGAGCTGAGAGAGACGCCAGGGGACCCCAGAAAACAGCATTCAGGGCCACTCTGTGCAAAACGAGCTAGACAGTGGAGGCCTAGTATGACATGATAACAACCTATAGCAGGGATATGCAATTAGCAGACCTCCAACAGTTGCAAAGCTACAAGTCCCATCATGCCTCTGCCTCTGGGTGTCATGCTTGTGACTGTCAAGAGTCTTGCTATGCCTCATGGGACTTGTAGTTCTGCAACAGTTGGAGGTCCGCTAATTGCATAACCCTGACCTATAGTATCACTTTAAATCTTGTGACTCAGGAGTGGGGAACCAGGAGCAGACTCAGGAGCAGACTCAGGAGCAGACTCAGGAGCAGACTCAGGAGCAGACTCAGGAGCAGACTCAGGAGCAGACTCAGGAGCAGACTCAGGAGCAGACTCAGGAGCAGACTCAGGAGCAGACTCAGGAGCAGACTCAGGAGCAGACTCAGGAGCAGACTCAGGAGCAGACTCAGGAGCAGACTCAGGAGCAGGAGCTTTTTTACTTTCCAGTTTTAGTAAATCAACCCCTTTAAGTGGTTAAAGCTGCCGGCTGAATTCTGGATGGGTCTCCACTCTCCAGGGCTCCAGAATTCTATAGGAATCCCGTCAGGCTCGGTTACAGACAGACTACCGGGGACTCGGCTGTCACAGTCCAACGTCATGAGATCAGATCACAACTAAGACACACACACACACACAACACGGCTGTCACAACCTACACATGTGGAGTCAATGTTCCCCGGCAGCCGGAGTTCCATGATGAAATTAAAGGACAGATCCCTCCCAAATAAGTCACCCCACCCCCACCCCCGCAGGGATCAGCTCCCAACCCCGGGCACATACCTGCAGAGAGAGGCTGGCAGACAGGCATACCCATATCACGTTACAGAACAGGTTATGCCAGACGCTGCAGTAAAGTGAAGTCACTTTGCAGCGGCTATTAAACGAAGCGTTGCAGGCGGAAAGGAGGGGGGGGGGGGGGGGTAATGAAATAATCCCTGGTGCTGCTACCGGGGAATTGCAGCCGGCTCTCCCAGTGCTGATTAATAAGTAATGAAATTTCCATGTTGTACGCCGAATGACTGAGACAAACATTGGAAGCTTCAGAAGCCCGTCATAGACATTAAATAATAAAACCACATGTGGGGGATGGGTGTGGGATCTCCTGCAGAGGAGGATTGAAAACGGCTATTTTTGGGGGTTTAATGGATCTTCCCATGATTAGGAGAACTAGGCCCAAAATGGTAAAGGGGAACTCTGCTTGTATAACTCCTATACAAACCTTTGCATGGGGGGAGACAAAAATAAATAAATAAATTTAAAAAAAACAACACACTTTTGTGATTGGGTGCCCAGACGTCCAAAATGTCACGTGGTCTCCCTAGTCCCTCCCCTTTCGGTCGGTGAAGGTTCATTGTGGGAGGTAAGGTCATAGATTATTTGCCCCCTGGCTTGTCCCGCAGTGCACAACTGGCCCCACACTAATTAACAACATTTAGGAAACCAATACGCCTTTAAGCCCTTCTTATGCAATTTAGCAAAACCCAACATTTGGCATGGCACGCTTCACATGGCGCTATTATGCCCACCCCTTGGTGCCCCCCCTATCCAACACCCAATAAACGTAGGCATGGTCATCACAGTCAGTGGGAAGGATGCCCCCCCTCTTACACTCGTGGCCAGGTGGGGACAAGAAGGCCCCCCCCCCTCTTACACTCGTGGCCAGCCGGGGACCAAGAACGCCCCCCCCTCTTACACTCGTGGCCAGCCGGGGACAAGAACACCCCCCCCCCCTCACACTCGTGGCCAGCCGGGGACAAGAACGCCCCCCCCCCCCCTTACACTCGTGGCCAGCCGGGGACAAGAAGGCCCCCCCCCCTCTTACACTCGTGGCCAGCCGGGGACAAGAAGGCCCCCCCCCCTCTTACACTCGTGGCCAGCCGGGGACAAGAAGGCCCCCCCCCTCTTACACTCGTGGCCAGCCGGGGACAAGAACACCCCCCCCCCTCACACTCGTGGCCAGCCGGGGACAAGAACGCCCCCCCCTCTTACACTCGTGGCCAGCTGGGGACAAGGCCCCCCCCCTCTTACACTCGTGGCCAGCCAGGGACAAGAAGGCCCCCCCCCCTCTTACACTCGTGGCCAGCCGGGGACAAGGCCCCCCCCCTCTTACACTCGTGGCCAGCCGGGGACAAGGCCCCCCCCCTCTTACACTCGTGGCCAGCCGGGGACAAGAAGGCCCCCCCCCTCTTACACTCGTGGCCAGCCGGGGACAAGAACTTCCCCCCACCTCTTACACTCGTGGCCAACCGGGGACAAGAACGCCCCCCTCTTATACTCGTGGCCAGCCGGGGACAAGAACACCCCCCCCCTTACACTCGTGGCCAGGCAGGGACAAGAACGCCCCCTCTTACACTCGTGGCCAGGCAGGGACAAGAACACCCCTCTTACACTCGTGGCCAGCCGGTGAGAAGAACGCCTCCCTTACAGACTGCTAAAAGATCATTGTCATTCTGCTCTTTCCAGTGGCCTTGGCCCCAGAACCACACACGCACGGTCACATGGGAGGTCAATCAGCCACACACTCCTACCAACCTCTGGAGGAATCCCGATGACAACAAGTGTACAAGACGCTCATTTAGTAGCCATCTCAGGCATCCACGCATCAGCTAATCACAGCATAGTATGCAATTATAACACCTGCCGGGAACACCCAGCATGACAGATCAGCATTACACAGAGGTGACGCATCCGACAGAACTATGACAGTCATCTCCGAGGAGGAGGAGGAGAAATATGGGCGACATGGAGGAGGAGAAATATGGGCGACATGGAGGAGGAGAAATATGGGCGACATGGAGGAGGAGAAATATGGGCGACATGGAGGAGGAGAAATATGGGCGACATGGAGGAGGAGAAATATGGGCGACATGGAGGAGGAGAAATATGGGCGACATGGAGGAGGAGAAATATGGATGACATGTACAACATGGAGGAGGAGAAATATGGATGACATGTACAACATGGAAGTGGTTCAAAGTCTCGAAGGCCCAACTCAAGCCCAATGAGTTTTAGGTTTGGACGCCACGACAAAGATTAAGCCCCTTTGGTCACACAAATCTAAACCCGACATCCCTGGGCGACTTTATTGCGGCTCTCATACGACGTCTTCAACAGAAGTCAATGCAAGTTGTGTTGAAGTCGCCCCAAAGTAGTGCAGGAACCTCCTAAGTCAGAGCAACTTGAATCGCATCGATTCATGGTCCCATTGCCACTAATGGAGTGCGACTTGCAGGGCCGATCTGCCCTATAGGTTCACTATGCAAGCCGCTTAGGGCCCTGCAAAGCTGCGGAGGTCCCCCCCAAATTACTAGAGGCCCAGGCTGGTGAAGTAATTTTTGGCCCCTTCACCCCGCTTCTCAACAAAGTCCGGGCGACAAGAAATTGTGACCTGGCGCCCGCCGGTAATTCAAGTCCCAAGCTTCCTTCTGTGACCTGGCGTCATCTGGTGGTGGCCGTTGGCATTACAATGTGTAATTTTTCACTGTTTTAACTGCCATCTCGATCCCTCCAATTAGAAACCCCCAAACATTATGTATATTTTTTATTCTAACACCCTAGAGAATAAAATGGCGGTCGTTGCAATAATTTGTCACGCCGTATTTGCGCAGCGGTCATACAAGCGCACTTTTTTGGGGAAAAAAATTCACATTTTTTTAATTAAAAAAATAAAACAGTAAAGTTATCCCAATTTTTTTTATATTGTGAAAGAATGTTACGCCGAGTAAATTGATACCCAACATGTCACATGTCACGCTTCAAAATTGTGTCCGCTCGTGGAATGGCGACAAACTTTTACCCTTTAAAATCTCCATAGGCAACGTTTAAAAAACATTCTACAGGTTGCATGTTTTGAGTTACAGAGGAGGTCTAGGGCTAGAATTATTGCTCTCACTCTACCGATCACTGCGATACCTCACCTGTGTGGTTTGAATACCGTTTACATATGCGAGCGCTACACTCGTATGTTCGCTTCTGCGCGCGACCTCGGCGGGTGGGGGTTTTTTTTTTTGCTCCTAACTTTTAGCTGGCTCCTAGATTCCAAGCAAATTTGTCAAACCCTGAATTAATGCGACATGTCACTGTCGGCAGCCCACCGCCCAACCCCCCCCCCCCCCCCCCCCCCAATTTTAATTTTGCTGATTTTTATTATTAGATTCAGAAACACGTCCTCACCAACATGCAAAATCTGGAATATTGTTGCACTCCTTGGTATCTTTAGTAAAGCATTAAAATCACATCACAGGTATAACAACAACGTAAAAGGTTACGCGTTTCGCACCAAAGTCATCGCTTTCTCAAGGTAGGTTTGAGGACATGTCATTCCACTGGCGACTTGTCATGCGATTTTGAACTCTCAAGTGGTGCATTAAGGCCATAACTGCACCACATGCACATCACTGTGCCTGTCTTTTTAAAAAATTCACTTTGAGAGTAAGCCTGGGGGGGGTAACGTCTCTTTTCTGACCAATAGGCATTGTAAATACACCCTGACTAATGATGACGGCACTCCAATCTAAATATCAGACTCCCAGTTAAAATCTTTATTTGTTCCTTTTTTTTGGGGGGGGGGGGGTGCGACATCACCAGTAACACTAATTGACACTGGGGAGGCGCCAGTGACCCCAATACAGCAATCAGTGATAATACTATAAACTGTCACTGTACTAATGACACTGGCTGGGAAGGGGGGTAACCATCTAGGGCAGGGGTCTGCAAACACAGCTCAAGTTTCAGACTTTCGGGGCCAGTCTGTGGCCATCAGGAATAGGAATTTGTGTAGGCATCAGTGGGAGTAAACCATGTGCCATCTTTGGTATGGGGGGGGGGGGGGGGGGGGGGGGGGGGGGGAATAGTGCTCCATTGCTGGTGACTGTGGCAGGAATAGAGAGTCTCCCGTCAGGGAGATAAATGCCCTAAAAAGCCGAATAAAAGGTAAGCAAAGGGCCACATCTGGCCCCCCGGGCCACAGTTTGGAGACCAATGATCTAGGGCGATCAAAGGGTTAAAGGTGTGCCCAACTACTAGGTGTACAGCTCCAGTTTCTCCTTCAATGACAGATCTCTCCCCTCTGTACAGAGCCCTGTATTTTTTTTTTATCAACACCGAGCTCTGGGCTGTGATTGGACACAGCCGATCAGCAGGTCCTGGCAGCGAATCATTGGCCGGAACTTGCTGACAGGATCCTGCAGTGCACAATCACAGCGGGTGCCAGGCAAGGGGGGGTTGCGCAGGTACGTCGCTTTATTGCCTACACCAGCTGCAGAACATTGTGGGTGGCAAGTGGTTAAGGGAATTCCTTGGCAGCACCCCCCCCCCCCTCCAGGTCCATTGAGGGCACCCCAATGAAGGAGGAGCAAAGAGTGTTGGCAGGGGACCCCAGAAGAGGAGGATCGGGGGCCGCTCTGTGCAAAACAGTTACACAGAGCAGGCAAGTATAACATGTTTGTTCAGTGAAGCCAAAGAAATGCCGATCTAGGTGAGTGACCGACTGATGTTGTGAACTGGAACCCCCCCTACACGAGCCGCACTCCCCCCCCCCCCCCCACACGAGCCGCACTCCCCCCCCCCCCCCCCCCCACTCCCCCCTACACGAGCCGCACTCCCCCCTACACGAGCCGCACTCCCCCCTACACGAGCCGCACTCCCCCCTACACGAGCCGCACTCCCCCCTACACGAGCCGCACTCCCCCCTACTGACGAATCACAGGTATGACAGGAATGTAAACAAAGTGTAAACAAAGGGTAAACAAAGTGTAAACAAAGTGTAAACAAAGGGTAAACAAAGGGTAAACAAAGGGTAAACAAAGGGTAAACAAAGGGTAAACAAAAAAAAAAGGTAACGCATTTCGCACTAATGTCAGCACTTACTCAAACCTACCTTGAGAAAGCACTGGCTTAAATGCGAAACGCGTTGCCTTTTATGTTCTGGTCATACCTGTGATGCGATTTGAATGCTTCACTAAAGATACCAAGCAGTGCAACAATATTCCGGATTTTGCATGTTACTGATAAAATGTTTGTGACTTTAATAGGAATAAAAAATAAATTAAAAATAAATCAGCAAAATGACGGCACGTCCTGGACGGTGTAGAAACGCGTCAGCAGCGTTCTTGGGTTTGCATAGCTGTGTCCCCCATCGGGGATATTTCCCTTTACTTCCTGTCTCAGGGACCACCTGTGAGCTGATAAGGACAGAAAACACACATTGTGAACAGACACTGTGTATTGATCTCAGACAAGTCAGGATTGTAGTTGATGGTGTGAAGAGTCCAAAGGTCGCCCCTTGGGGGCGTGTTCTTATGCTGGACCTGCAAACCCGTCAACAGGGCCCAACCCCTCCTATCAGTGGCAGACATGGTGCAATAGGGAAATGGTGCAACTTTATTAGCAATCAAGGTGATCAAACCAGACAATGTTGTATGACGGGGATCTGCAATTAGCGGACCTCCAGCTGTTGCAAAACTACAAGTCCCATCATGCCTCTGGGTGTCATGCTTGTGTGTCAGAGTCTTGCTATGCCTCATGGGACTTGTAGTTCAACAGCTGGAGGTTCCGCTAATTTCATATCCCTGTTGTACGACAAGCACCAGGACAGAGTACTGAGCCACCTCAGCTGGTGAGGAACCACAAGACCCAGCATGCCCCGACATCCAATCCGAGTACATTCCTTTACCACCAATGGGATTTATCAAAGGCTACAAATAAATCACAGAGACATCTGCTGCTGAAGACACAGGGATGGGTGGGAAATCACTGGGGGGGGGGGGGTCACTGAAAGGAAGGGGAGCACAAGTGGTGGTGGGGATTATGGGTAAAGTGACAGGGCCCCTCTACTTGACCACCCCACACCCAGGGGGGGACCCTCAAGCTATGTGCCCCCCCCAAGAGGGCCCCTCTAGTTATGAATCAACCATTCAAGAGGCCCCCTCCAGGCAGCAACCACACAAAAGGGGTCCCACACCCCCCCCCTCTTGGACACACCCCCAGGGTGGTCCCTCTAGCTACATGACAACCAGACACAGGGGCCCCATCCAGGTGGCACCCCCCCATCCTTTAGGCAGCACCCCACACACAGGGGCCCCTCTAGCTACGCGACACCCCCCCACACACACACACACAGTGGGGGGGGGTCCCTCTAGCTACACAACAACTACACACAGGGGCCCCATCCTCTAGGCAGCACCCCACACACAGGGGCCCCTCTAGATATGCGACACCACCCCCCCCCCCACACAGGGGGGTCCCCTCTAGCTACACAATCCAGGTGGCACCCCCCCCCCATCCTCTAGGCAGCACCCCACACACAGGGGCCCCTCTAGATATGCGACACCACCCCCCCCCCCCACACAGGGGGTCCCCTCTAGCTACACAATCCAGGTGGCACCCCCCCCCCATCCTCTAGGCAGCACCCCACACACAGGGGACCCTCTAGCTACGCAACACCCCTCCCCCCACACACACACAGGGGGGGGTCCCTCTAGCTACACAACCACACAGAGGGGCCCCATCCAGGTGACACCCCACACCCAGCGGCCCCTCTAGCTACATGACACCCCCCCCCCCACATCAAGGGGGACCCCTCTAGCTACTACACAACAACCACAGAGGGGCCCCATCCTCTAGGTGGCACCCACACAAAGACCCTCCAGCTACATGACACCCCCCTCCCCCCAGGGAGGTCCCTCTAGCTACACAACCCCCCCCCTCTGCCTTGTGGCACCCCACGCACAGGGGCCCTTTAAATGTGTCACGTGTTGGGCTGCAGATCACGTGACACACTCGGGGTCTCTCTCGGGTCCGCTGCTCTTTATAAGGTCGGAGAGTGAACCTGCCGCCTGACACACTGAGCTCTCCGCTCCTGTCACTCAACCGCACCGCCCGCTCCCATTGGCCGAGACGCTGTGCGGAGGGGCGTGTCGCGGCCTGTGATTGGCTGCCCGGTGACAGCGATGCCAGGCCGGGGAGAGGCGCTGGTCTCGGCTGGTTGTGGGGCCCGCCCGGAGCTCCGACCGGCACCGACCTTACCTCCGCTATCTCATGTCCTCCGCCGGAGAGAAGGGCCTCTTCCCCAGTCACACCGCTGCCCTGTGCCGCTCTATCCGCTCCTGCAGCGCGTCATGTCAGCGGCTTCCCTCTACCATCAACAGCGCCAGCCGCTTCCGCCCCTAGCAACGGATATCCTCCCCGCCCGTCACTACGGAGACCGCCCGCTCACTTCCATTGGCCCGTCGGTTTGTCAGTCTGGGTGCGAAAGGGGAGGGGAACGTAGATGGAAGCCAGCCCCCTAAGCGTGAGGAGAGGCCAACGCTCATTGGTGGACGTAAAGATAGACCAGCGCTCATTGGTGGACGCGGCTGCCGCTCAATTCGAAAGGCGGGGCTTTGAGAATTCGCGAAAAAAGGCTCGTGGTTAGCGAGTGGTGGGAGGAGCTTAGCGGGTCTGGTGAGATGATTGGCAGCAAGGGGGGAGTCTTTTTTTGAGTGCCCACCTATTGGGTGGAAATGGTGGGAGGGGTTTAAGCTTTCCTGTTGAATTCAGTGACAGTGTGGGAGGCGCTTGCTTATCCCTGATAGTGGGAGGAGTCAGAATACAAGCAACATGGTGGGAGGGGTTTAAACTTTCATGTTGAATTAGGTGACAGTGTGGGAGGTGCCTGCCCAACCCTGAGTGGGAGGAGTTATAATGTTTGGCCACAAGGTGGGAGGAGTTTAGGCTTTCCTGCTGAATTGAGTGACAGCATGGGAGGTGCTGCTTATCCCTGGTAGTGGGAGGAGTCAGTATACAGACATGATGGGAGGAGTTTAGGATTGCCTACTGAATTGAATGACAGTGTGGGAGGTGCCTACTTATCCCTGATAGTAGGAGGAGTCAGAATATGCGCACCATGGTGGGAGGGGTTTAAACTTAGAGTGACAGTGTGGGAGGTGCCTGCCTAACCCTGAGTGGGAGGAGTCAGAATATTTGGCCACATGATGGGAGGAGTTTAGGCTTTCCTGCTGAATAGAGTGATATTGTGTGAGTTGCTTGCTTATCCCTGATAGTGGGAGGAGTCAGAATTCAGTCAACATGATGGGAGGAGTTTAAGATTTCCCACTAAATAGAGTGGCAGTGTGGGAGGTGCTTGCTTTTTCTTGAGAGGGAGGAGTCAGATTACAAGCAACCTGGTGGGAGGAGTTTAGTCTTTCCTGTTGACGTAAGAGACCACATGGTCGGTGTCTGCTCATCCCTGAGTGGGAGGAGTCAGAATGTTTTAGCGACATGGTAGGAGGAGTTTAGGATGTCCCGCTATATTGAGCGACAGTGTGGGAGGTGCCTGCTTATCCCTGATAGTGGGAGGAGTCAGAATATAAGCAACATGGTTGGAGGGGTTTTGGATTTCCTATTGCATTGTCTAACAGTGTGGGAGGCTCCTGGGTGTCCCTGATAGTGGGTGGAGTCAGAATGTCTTGACCACATGGTGGGAGGAGTTTAGCATGTCCTGCTGAATTGATTGACAATGTGGGAACTGTCTGCTTATCCCCGAGTGGGAGGAGTCAGAATGCTTGGTAGCATGGTGGGAGGAGTTTAGGCTTTCCTGTTGAATTTGCATGACAGTGTGGGAGGTGCCTGCTTATTCTCAAGAGGGTGGAGTCAGAATGTTTGGCAGCATGGTGGGAGGAGTTTAGGCTTTCAACTAAAGCAAGGTCCATAAAGACATGGATGAGCGAGTTTGGGGTGGAGGAACTTGACTGGCCTGCACAGAGTCCTGACCCCCTTAGAACACCTTTGGGATGAATTAGAGCGGAGACTGCGAGCCAGGCCTTCTCGTCCACCATCAGTCCCTGGCCTCACGAATGCTCTTCTGGAAGAATGGTCAAACATCCCCATAGACACCCTCCTAAACCTTGTGGACGGCCTTCCCAGAAGAGGTGAAGCTGTTATAGCTGCAAAGGGCGGAGCCAACTCAATACTGAACCCTCCGGACTAAGACTGTGACGCCATTAAAGTTCATGTGTGTGTAAAGGCAGGCGTCCCAATACTTTTGGTAATATAGTGTATGCGTCCGCCAATGATAGAAAATCACAGCTGATCACAGGGTTGGAGGAGACGTAGAGGCGGTCCGCTCCCAAGCTCACATCACTCCCACCCTATACCCACGGCGGGGTCCCTGAACTTCTTCTCCAGCCCAGTGAGTACCTCCGGTGGGGGATGTACTGTGAGTTCTAACATTTTTAAAACTGCCCACTAGATGGCGCTTTAATCCCTCCATATACACACACAGGAGCAGTGCGGGGAAATCGCATGCCCCGCGGCCATCCTCGCTGAGGGAATCGGGCTTCACCGCCCGATTCCCTACTGCGAATGCACGAGCCGTGCGGCGCGACGTGATTGGGTGATGTCTCCTGGGACACACACAACGTCCCAGAAGCCACCGCTCCCCCATTCCCCAGGAGGAGAAGAAAGAAGGAAGTGGCAGATTTTTTTTTTTCACCTTTTCTTTTTTTTCTTGGTGGAGCTCTGCTTTAACCTAATGAAATCGTCACTCTGCTCTCTCCTCCATCCGGAAACTTCCAGTATTTTATTTAAAACACCCCCCCCTTAAAAAAAAGACTGGCTGGTTGACACAGCGCTGCCACTTCCTCGTCCATTCTGCGTCCTGGAATTACGTGAAGCTAATATAAAGACAGGCTGGTTTTACATTTCTGGGGCATTTCCAGTCTGTTCAAGGAAAAAGAAAAAAAAATGACAAAGAGTTCTGATTAAACGAGAATTTACATAGAAAATCATCGAATAGTCATTCCGATCCCCTGCTGGACGTTTTAGATAATGAGGAACTGAAGTGTAAAAAGAAAAATTCTCAAGTGTTGTAATCATTCTTCTTCACAGTCCAACCCCCGGGGAGGAGGTGAAAGATTTTTTTTTTTTTTAATTATAGTAATAAACGGTTGCATAAAAATCCAACTCCGGAATTACAAAAATAAAAATCCTTGCAGCGGGGGCCCCCTGCACTACAAGGGTTAAAGGAACACTAAAGTAATTTTTTTTTTTTTTTTGTAAAATAACAAACATGTTATACTTGCCTCCACTGTGCGGATCCTCCTCTTCTGGGGTCCCTCGGCGGCTGTCTCGGCTCCTTCCCGCGAGAGCTTTCCACCTTCATGCGAGGGAGCTTGGTGGAAAGCTTTTGCGGGCACGCTCCCGTGATACAGCGACTGTATCACTCGGCCCCGGCGCGCCGCTGTGATTCACAGCAGCGCCAGCCAATGGCTGCGCTGCTATCAGTCCGTCCAGCCTAGCCAATCAACAGCCAGGCTGGGAACCGAAGAGGATCACGGGGAACGCGCGCGGGACTTTAGAGGGGTCAGGTAAGTAAAACGGGGGTTCCGGGGGGGGGGGGCGGTACCGTCGGATGTTTTTTCACCTAAATGCATGGGTCTTCAAACTACGGCCCTCCAGTTGTTCAGGAACTACAATTCCCATAATGCCTAGTGATGTCTGTGAATGTCAGTGTGTTACAATGCCCCATGGGATGTGTAGTTCTACAACATCTGGAGGGCCGTAGTTTGAGGATCCTGCTTAATGCATAGGATGCATTAAAGGGGTTGTAAAGGTTCATCTTTCATTTTCTAAATCGGTTCCTCTAAGCTTGTGCATTGTTGGGTTCACATACCTTTTCCTTCCATTTCCCTTCTAAATGTTTTTTTTTTTTCTTTGAATTTCTCACTTCCTGTTTCTCCTCAGTAAGCTTTCCATCATCATCCGAGCGGTGGAAAGTCATTTAGAACAGCTTACTGAACACCTTACTGAGGAGGAACAGGAAGTGAGAAATTCAGACAAAGAAAAAAAAACAATTAGAAGGGAAATTGAAGGAAAAAGTAAGTGAACCAACAGAGAACCTGTGTGAATTAGCCCTTTTTTAAATAGTTTTTAAAAACCTTTAAACTTTTTTTTTAATATATTTTTTTAGAGAATGTTAAAATGTATCAGTAATTTATTTTACAATTTGTAATTTTTTTTAAAGAGACAGGTAAGCCTGCAGTGCCGTGTGGGGGCAGCACAGTGACAGGGGGCACAGAGGGGGATCAGAATCAGGCAGAACAGGGAAGGGTATCGGTGCGGGGGAAGTAATTCTGTAATTGCCCCTCCATCCAACCACAATGATTCCCTCTGCTGCCCGGGCCCCCATGTTTGCCCCGGCCCCCTACAGGAGGGCTGGTGGTCCCGCCCTATCAGTGGCCCTGCTTGCAGCGCCCCCATCCCTACAAAACACGCTGTGCCCAGGGCATCCGTACTTTCTGCCCACCCTTTGTCCCGGCCCTGCCTGTGACCTGACCCCACCTAAAGTATGCCATCAACGATAGACATTCTGCCAACGATTAGGCTATCGATTTGCCCTCTACGGTCTGCCCTGCTGCGTCAATTTGTTCCTTACCGTGCATCTGTGGCGTCTGGTGGTATATTTTCTGGGGGCGGCAAACAATCCACCCGTCGACACCCCCCACCCCAAAACAATATACCACCCGCGGCCACTGATGCACAGTAAGGAACAAATTGACGCAGACGGGCAGACCGTTGAGGTCACATCAATACCCTAATCGTTGGCAGACCAAGTCTACAATGTTTGAAGAAGAAAAAAGGAAGTAGCCGGTTGGTACAGAACACCGGCCAACCCGTTTTCCCGTTTGATGCAATCTGCGTAGCCGCGTTTGACCTTTCAGCGCCTTTAGTCAGATCAGAGACAAAAGAAGGAATCAGGTAGCCGAAAATAACTTTGCCTGTCACAATTTGATGAGTCAGGATAAATACCAACCGGGTAATTCCCAAGAACAAACCTGCTTGTCTTCTTTACAGTCAACCGGCCAAAGAGCACTTCAGGAACTAAAGACATAAACGGCACTTGAAATGCGTGCGACGTTGGAGTATTTATTGCAGGAAAAATTCCGTGAGAGCAGCGCGCATTTTTTCAGGACGTAAACTCCACCGACCATTGAGGACAAACACAAGACGTGCACCACCCTGAGGAATTTGGTCCCATTTACCCCCTTTTAGGGCGCAGACAGCCAGGCACAAAACATTTTCTTTATTCTTCCACTGGCTCAGAAAACAGTCTGGGGCAGAGGCGTAACTAGAACCAAAATACCATAAAGGGTCCCCCCCCCCCCCAGACATGTGCGGCTTGTTTCGTTACTAATTAAAATTCGGACGGAAATTAGTAAAAAATGAGGGACAGCGGGACAGTCCCTCGAAATCAGGGACAGTTACGAGGTACGCATGATGCTGCCACCACAATGCTTCACAGTAGGGATGGTATTGGCTAGGTCAGGGTTCGACAAATTTGCTTGGAATCTAGGCGCCAGCTAAAAAAGTTAGGATCCAGAAAACGCGTCCCGCCAAGCTTGCGCGCAGAAGAAAACACGTGAGTAGGGCCCACATATGTAAACGGTATTCAAACCACACATGCGAGGTATCGCCGCGATCGTTAGAGCGAGAGCAATAATTCTAGCTCCTCTGTAACTGAAAACATGCAACCTGTAGAATTTTTTAAACGTCGCCTATGGAGATTTGAAAGGGTAAATGTTTGTCGCCATTCCACGAGCGGACGCAATTTTGAAGGGTGACACATTGGGTATCAATTTACTCGGCGTAACATTATCTTTCAAAATATATAAAAGCGTTACTGTTGTCTTATTTTTTAATTTAAAAAAGTGTATTTTTCCCCCAAAAAAAGTGCGATTGTAAGACCGCTGCGCAAATACGGTGTGACAGAAAGTATTGCAATGACCGCCATTTTATTCTCTAGGGTGTTAGAATAAAAAATATATATAATGTTTGGGGGTTCTAATTGGAGGGAAGGAGATGGCAGTGAAAACAGTCACCACAAGATGGCGCCAGATTACAGAAGGCAGCTTAGGCCTGCAGAAGGCCAAAAAGCCGCGGCCTCAATTACCGGCGGGCGCAGGCCCGTTGCGATCGCGCGGCGGAGGAGGTGAGGGCGCACGGAGACACATAATCACTGTTTTCACGGCGGGTCCGGTAATTGAGGCTGCGGCTTTGCGGCCTAAGCTTCCTTCTGTGAAGGCCGCAAAGCCTCATTTACTGGCAGGCGTGGGCGCCAGGTCACAATTTCTTGTCGCAATTACGACCGGGCGCCCGGATTTTGTCGAGCCCTGGCTATGTGATGAGAGGTGCCTGGTTTCCTCCAGACATGACACTTGCCATTTAGGCCAAAGAGTCTTTGTTTCATCAGACCAGAGAATTTTGTTTGTGGTCTGAGAGACCTTCAGGGGCCTTTTGGCAAACTCCAGGCGGGCTGTCGGGTGCCTTTTACTGAGGAGGGGCTTCCGTCTGGCCACTCCCCCATACAGGCCTCATTGGTGGAGTGCTGCAGAGATGGCTGTTCTTTAGGAAGGTTCTCCTCTCTCCACAGAGAAACGCTGGAGCTCTGTCAGAGTGACCATCGGGTTCTTGGTCACCTCCCTGACAAAGGCGCCCCTCCCCCGATCGCTCAGTTTGGCCGGGCGGCCCGCTAGGAAGAGTCCTGGTGGTTCCAAACTTCTTCCATTTACAGATGATGGAGGACACTGTGCTCATTGGGACCTTCAATGCTGCAGACATTTTTCTGTACCCTTCCCCCGATCTGTGCCTCCATACAATCCTGTCTAGGAGGTCTACAGACAATTCCTTGGACTTCATGGCTTGGTTTGTGCTCTGACATGCACTGTTACCTTCTATAGACAGGGGTGTGCCTTTCCAAATCATGTCCAATCAGCTGAATTTACTACAAGTGGACCCAAATCCCCCCCCCCCCCCCCCATCTGTTCTATGTACTATCTGTGTACAGAGAACCTCCAGGTGGCCAGATTTTACGGCGGCAAGTCGGCTCTGCTGGTCAAGATCACGTAGCTATACGTCACCTCGCCCAGCAGCCAATAGGGGCGCGCGCACGCCCCCCGCTCGTCCCTGACTCCCGTGCACGTGCCCGGCGGGCGCGATCGCTGCCGGGCACACGCGATTGCTCGTTACAGGTCCTGTCAGGGGGAGAAATGCCTGACCGTCTTTTCATACAATGTATGAACAACGATCTGTCATTTCCCCTAGTGAGGCCACCCTCCCCTTCAGTTAGAACACACCCAGGGAACATACTTAACCCCCTTCCTCGCACCCCCTTCCCAGCCAGTGGCATTTTTATAGTAATCAATGTATTTTTATAGCACCGATCGCTGTAAAAATGCCAATGGTCCCAAAAAAGTGTCAAAAGTGTCTTAAGTGTCCGCCATAATGTCGCAGTACCGATAAAAATCGCTGATGGCCGCCATTACTAGTAAAAAAATATAAAATATTAATAAAAATGCCATAAAACTATCCCCTATTTTGTAGACATTATAACTTTTGGGCAAACCAATCAATAAATGCTTATTGCGATTTTTTTTTACGAAAAATATGTAGAAGAATAAGTTTTGGACTAAACTGAAGAAAAAAATATTTTTTTTATGTATTTTTGGGGGATATTTATTATGGTAAAAAGTAAAAAATATTATTATTTTTTCAACATTTTCGCTCTATTTTTGTTTAAAGCGCAAAAAATAAAAATCGCAGAGGTGATCAAATACCACAAAAAAAAAAAGCTCTATTTGTGGGGAACAAAAGGACGCCAATTTGGTTTGGGAGCCACGTCGCACGACCGCGCAATTGTCAGTTAAAGCGACGCAGTGCCGAATCGCAAAAAGTGCTCTGGTCTTTGACCAGTAATATGGTCCGGGGCTGAAGTGGTAAAAAAAAAAAATTTTTTTATTTTTTATTTTTTTACTGTTTTGGGCCATTTTTCCTTATATAATAAAAAAAAATAATCAGGAGATTTCCATAACAGATTACCATCAAATAAGAGTCCACAAAGTCGTTGCGATGATCTGCGGTTTTACTGACACCTGCAAAGTTGCAATATTACGCTTAGGCATTAACAATTCTTTTAACCGTAGGTGTGAACAACATGGGGGGTCAATAATAGGAAATCAATAATAACAGCAAATCCATAATGGCAACTTGAGATCAATAAAGTGCCCGCGTCACTTCCGGTGCTCGTACGTCAGAGCACAGCTGATCGCGGGTCCACGGCGCATGCGCTGCGCATGCGCTGCGCATGCGCCGACGCCTTTTTTGGTTCATGAAAATCCTCGACTCGGGTGGGCGGGCGGAGGCGGAGCTGGATTCTCAATTACAACACCGCCAGCACCGCCTCCAGCCCCGTCCCTAAGCATAGGCTTATTGAGGTCTGAGAAAAATATAGACTCGGATGGGCGGGCGGAGGCGGAGCAACATTCTGAATCACATTATCTCCAGCACCGCCTCCAGCCCCGTCCCTAAGCACAGGCTTATTGAAATCCATGAAAAACATAGACGCGGGTGGAGGCTTATAAACCATCAATAGCCATCCATGTATAATAACATGTTACATTCTTTTTCGACATTGCGCGGGTGTGCGCAATATTAATGTAACATGTTATTATACATGGATGGCTATTGATGCTTTATAAGCCTCCACCCGCCCACCCGAGTCTATGTTTTTCATGGATTTCAATAAGCCTGTGCTTAGGGACGGGGCTGGAGGCGGTGCTGGAGATAATGTCATTCAGAATGTTGCTCCGCCTCCGCCCGCCCATCCGAGTCTATATTTGTGCTGGCGGTGTTGTAATTGAGAATCCAGCTCCGCCCGCCCACCCGAGTCGAGGATTTTCATAGACGAAAAAGACGTCTGCGCATGCGCCGCGCATGCTCTGTGAACCCGTGATCAGCTGTGCTCTGACGTACGAGCACCGGAAGTGATGCGGTCCGATTTTTTCATAGGTCCGATGAAATTTTACATCACCTCCACTGACAGTAGAGAGTGAGGGAAGAGCGGGGGGATGACGGGAGATGTAGTTTCCGCGCTCTCCTCACTTCCTCTTCCGGGTTGATCAGATCAGAGTGAGGCTGTGCGTTCCAAGCCTCGTTCCGGAAGAAACGGTCAACCTCGTTTATTAGGAGTACGCGGAAGATGAAAGAAGTATAAGAGGCGCGGAGAGATTCCCGGGGAATAACAAACGGTGAGACCTTCCCCTACCCCCCCTCTCTGTGTGACGTACAGGGGGCTCTACATAGAGGATAATACAGGACACCTCCCCAAATATAAACCCACCTGACTGCACTCATATACCGCCCGACACCCCCCCCCCCAATACACACACTGTATTTATATAAAGGACCCCCAATATACACCCCCCCCCCACACACACTCATTACACCTAATATACACACAGTGTACATCTATACAGGGCCCATATACACTTCCCAGACTCTGAGCCCCCAAAGAAATATATATATATATATATATATATATATATATATATATACACACACACACACTTCTTCCGCCCCCCAAATCTATACTCTTTTCAGACCACCCCAACATATATATATATATACACACTTCTCAGACCCCCCCCCCCAACATATATATACACACACACTTCTCAGACCCCACCCCCAAAAAAATATACACTCTTCTCAGACCCCCCCCCCCCCAACATATATATATATATATATATATATATATATATATATATATATATACATATACACTCTTCTCAGACCCCCCCCCCAACATATATATACACACACACTTCTCAGACCCCCCCCCCACCCCCAAAAAAATATACACTCTTCTCAGACCCCCCCCCCCCCCCCAACATATATATATATATATATATATACACTTCTCAGACCCCCCCACCCCCAAAAAAATATACACTCTTCTCAGACCCCCCCCCCAACATATATATACACACACACTTCTCAGACCCCCCCCCCCCCAAAAAAATTTACACTCTTCTCAGACCCCCGCCCAACATATATATATATACACACACTTCTCAGACCCCCCCACCCCCAAAAAAATATACACTCTTCTCAGACCCCCCCCAACATATATATATATATACACTTCTCAGACCCTGCACCCCCAAAGATATATATATATACACCCTTCTCAGCCCCCCAATATATACATATATACTTCTCAGACCCTTCCACCCCCCCCCCCCAATTTTTTTTATATAAATATATATACATACACTTCTCAGAGCCCGATCCCCCAATATATATACACACACTTCTCAGACCCTGCACCCCCCCCCAATTTTTTTTTTATATATATATATATATATACACACACACACTTCTCATACACTGGCCAACCCCCCAAAAAAAAAAAATATACTCACACTTCTCATCAGACCCTGCCTCCCCCCAAAAAAAAAAAAAAAAAAATATATATATATATATATACACACACACACACACACTCCTCTCAAACCCCCCCTCCCCCCAAATATATATTTACACACATACTCTTCTCAGACCCTGCCTGCCCCCCCCCCCAAAATATACACACACCCACTTCTCATATGACCCTGCCCCCCCCCCAAAAAAATATAATATATACACACACACTTCTCATCATACCTGCCCTGCCCCCCCCCCCCAAAAAAAAATATATATATACACACACTCTTCTCAGCCCCCCCCCTAAAATATATATTAATATACACACTCCTCTCAACCCCCCCCCCCAATATATATATATACACACACACTCTTCTCAGACCCTGCCTGCCCCCCTCCCCCCCCCCCCCCAAAATATACACACACACTTCTCATATGACCCTGCCCCCCCCCAGTAATAATAATACAAATTATATAATATTATTTATATATATATATATATATACACACACTTCTCATCAGACCCTGCCCCCCCCCCCCCCCCCCAAATATAAAAATATACACACTTTTCAGCCCCCCTCTGGTTATATCTGAATGTCTTTTTTTTTTTTTTTTTTATAACTGACAATTTTGGTCTCATCAGAGGGTCAGTAACTGTCACTTCAACTGTCTCTCTTATGTCGCTTCTAATAATTCCCGGGGGCTCTGTGTACAATCCCCCCCCCTATACACCCAACACTGCCTAATGTGATAGTAAGTGAAGGGATTGTGTACTTGTCTGTTGTGG